>OY856410.1:1018006834-1018606834 GCA_963693085.1 Alisma plantago-aquatica
GTGTGATATTAGAAGACAAACAAGAACAATGACAAATGAATAAAGTGGAACCTGAGTTAATCTCATACCAAACTATGTGTGTAATAAAGTGTTAATGTAAAATCTTAATGACATGTGAAAGAAATTAAAGGGAGATAATCCCTAATTTATGATGAAAATGGGAAATATGATGATCTATCCCATGATAAGGGGTTTAAAAACATGATAACATGAGACAAAATGATGAATAGTTAATGAGGAAAGAGAAATGAGATACATTAATCTTGATAATTCTTATGTTGATGGCAAGGAACCCAAGTTGAAAAAGGTAAAATGATAAATAAAAATTGTAACTACTTGATGAAGATAGAATCAATAACCCCTTGCTAGAAACCCCTGGACACTATTTTTGTGTTGTGGCAAGTATGTTTCCTTTTTGTGTTCCTTATTCTGGGGACACATCTTGCAAGTGGACCTTATGCCACTTGGTACATGTGGATTCATTGTAAGCCTGGGGGTGGATATCATGTTATGGCATGTGGTTAGTTTGGACTATAGTTCCAAGATCATGATGTTTTGTATGAGAATGCTTTTTGAGACTTCGAAGATTAAGGAATAATCCTCCTATATGTTCTTAGTCAGTTATAATGTTGAGGAAGTGGATGAGTTAAGGATATGAGTTCCTCTTGGCACATGAAGTGGATAGTCAGGGTGGCAACTCCTAATATCCAAGGTGTATTAGTGGTACCTGAGTTTGAAGGTGTGTATTGGATGAGCTTTATAGTGTTCCTCTCCCTTAGAGAGAGAGAGTTGATGATGATCATCTATGTTTTGTATACAAAAGAGAGGAGTGGTTCCCTGATGATGTATATGGACTACTGACAACTAGTGGAGACCATTTCCAAGGATAGACGGGTTGTTGATCAGCCAACCTATGTTACATTGTCTTTTTAGATCGACCAAAGGTTGGGATATAATTAGATAAGAACTAGAGCCGATGACATGTGTTGTATAGTCACCACAAGATCAAAAAAATTGTAATTTAGACTAATTAGTACATCAACAACGTTTACAGACTTGATGGGCATAGTGCTCAGGTCGTGTCCTTATGAGTTATGACACATCTGCTAAGTGTGTTATGTGAATCCTAGTAAGATGAAGACAATGTTGTTGCTTTACCCCTAACAAGGTTGACTAGGAATGATGTTCCTCCTTGTATGGAGTGACAAGTGTTAGTGTTAGCATCAACATTTTTTCTAGATGCAAAAAGGGGAAATTAACAAGTGCTCTAATGTTAGTGCTGCCTAAACATAGGGGAGCATGATAAATTACATCATTCAAATGACAACATAGTGTGTGATTCTTCAACAAGACTATCATTCCAAATATTTATGGTTTAAGTAAGATAGTACATGAGGAGAGCTATCTTTGACACATGTGGTGTATCATGAGTTGAAGAGCGTGCAATGACAACCAAGTATGGAGTAGGGTATGTCATAGATATGGTCAAGTGTGCAGTTTCTAGCTAGTCAATAAGGGGCATTAGAAGCTGACAAATAGGAGGATATAGTAAATCTTTAGCAAAATCTTATATAGTAAACGATGGTCGGTCCACCATTCAGTTGGTTGGAGAATCCTCTAAGAACATATGTCTTATAGTTCTTGGCAATTAAGGGATGCCCACCTGGTTGATTGAATTTCTAACTACAACAACCATCAAAGGAGCATAGATATGACACCTTGTGAAGTTACATATGATAAGAGATACATGATATTCCATGAATGGTAAAAAGCAAGCAAGAATGACTTCTAAATGATGAGTTGATACAATAGATAGAATAGTTCAGGATGACATCTAGAGTTCTAAGTTGAAAGGTACTATTCGAATTGTATAGGTGGCACAATAGTTTCTATGTTTCATGTTGAGGAAGTGTCACCCTTGTAAAGGAAAGGTGATAAATACAATGGAGGTATAGTTGCATGAGAATGTGCCTTATGTGTAGTTTCTATGTTAACCCAAGATGATGCGTACAAGAGTTTATGGAGAAGAACATGACTTCTATGAGAGTATTGTGAAATCATCATGAGATGGAAGTAACCACGTTGAGGTTATAGGATGGTGCATTGGAAGTACCCATCTTTGCTTGCCTTGGATTTTGAGGGTAAAATCCCTGTTAGGGGTTTATGGTTGTGAGACCCCTAACTTTGCTTTCTATTTGAACATAATTTCATACCATAATTAAGTTCTTATAACCTTAATAAAACCATAAATGTGCTTTGATATCATATGACAAGATTAACTTTCAAGTTTGATCTAGTGTGGACACTGTTTGTGCAAGTTATGTAATTTTGTGCACATTTTGGGTTTTTCTTGAAATTTACCCAAATCTGAGGTTTTCTTTGCAATTTGTCACATGATTTATGTTCCTTATATGTTTTCTTATCATTCTTGGGCTTTTTGGTCCTTGGGGAACCTAGTTGTACTTTGTTTTGGTGGTGTTACCCTTCTAGGGTGAGTTAGGGCTTACCCCCTCCTAGATGAGCTACCTTGTGAGGCCATCAAATGATGGTCCTCCTATTTGAGTGATATATGATGGTTCCCTTGAATTCCATTGTTCACCCTATAAGTGACACAACTGATGGTTGAAGTTTTTGAAGGCCCTCAACCGATGGTGGGGAATCTTTCTCCTTTTTGCCTCTTTGTGGCTAAGTGTGGGACCTGATGGATCTAGTAAGTGGTGGAGGCCAATGTCTGGCCTAGGTTTGAATGTATATGGTCCTTCTAGACCCCAAAAATGATGGTTAGGCAAAATAACAACCAATGGACCTATTGTTTTGCATGCAAAATGAACTTTGACACATGCCAACTTAGTAGGACACCTCAAGCTTCTCTTTTGCCATATCCATAAGCTTTATACACCCTTCCATTAGCACCCAAACGAACCCTTTGGATCCTTTTGAAAACTACTAGAGGGGGGGGTGAATAGAGTTTTATAGATAATTTAACAATTATTGAACTCAAACAACCACAATGAAAATATTGGACAAGGAGACACAAGGTTTAGAGTGGTTCCAACTATAGCAAATACTATAGCTGTCAGTCCACTACCCGGTTGCTTACCCAACCGGGATTTGAAAAGAAATTTATTTTATTACCTCGCAAGGACTTTACATAAAATACAATTTCTTTTCCCAAACCCTTCAAGCAGCCTTCACCTAGAAGTAATCGCCCAACCTTGAAGCAGCCTTCCCTTGAAGTAGATGCACCAACTCCCGTTGCACCAGCCTTCTGAAGTAGCTTCCCGTGCGATAGCCTTCTTGAAGTAGCTTGAAGTCCCCTTCTCCACCTGAGAAGTCAACCCTCTCCGATCCGCAGCCTCCAACCCTAGGAGTAGCAAGGAGAGTACAAAAGATACAAAGGAACAAGAAAGAAAAAGGAAATTACAACTTATCCTTTAAGCCCAAGGCTTGATTTGCCTATATCAAGCGTGTAGATCTCCTAACCAATGTGTATGACAATGTGATTGTAGTGGATAGGAGATACTAGCCTATAGGACACGAAATGGGAGCAATAGGAATGAATGGCAAGTGTAGAATTTGCTCTATTGCTCTAAAACAGATTGCAAGTGAGTATACAAGCTCAAGTATAGCACAAGTATAGCTTAGGTGTGTTTTGGTGTCCTAAGGCATGTCCTATTTATAGGAATGGCCTATGAATACTTAAGGACGTTCTAGACAACTTCTAGGAGCTTCTAAGTGCTTAACTAGCCGTTAGGTATAAGTTAGGTGCGTTAGTAACGGCTAGTTGCTTTATTCTGCAGTTGCTGTCAGAGACCATCTCGGTCGACAATTTGTCGACCGAGATACCTACTCGGTCGAAGTTTTGTCGACCGACAGGCTCTCTGGATCAACGTTCATTTGCAACTGCCAACTACCTTGTCAGCTGTGTCTAACGGCTACTTGGGTCATTCTCGGTCGAGAAGTTTGTCGACCGAGAGTGTCTCGGTCGAGGAGTGTGGTCGACCGAGATTGACTCTATTTTCAATCTTTTAATTAAACCACTAAGCATGTGTATGAGTGTGCATATGTGATCCTATTTGAAGGGGATGACCTATATAAGTGTGGTGATTGGCTAGGAAAGATCTAACGCTTGATTTACATGAGATCTAAGTACTTGTACATTATATATTTGTACAAGTTTACAATTGATTACATTGTATTACTTTTACAATCATTCAAGCGTATAGTTTCCCTAGAGCTTTGTCATCCACTTTATTCCTGCAACACTCAAGTAGCACGTTAGATCAACAAGAATGAAATGTTTGTCATCATCGAAACAAAGGGATTTATTATAATGTCCAATTTATCCAACAATCTCCCCCTTTTTGAAGATGACAAACATTTCCTAAAATATGAAATAAGAAAATATAAAGCATGTGAGTTTCATACCTGAAGATTACCTTTTGTAGCCATTCTTGTTTTACAAGTGAGTGCTGGCCATCAAGATGAAACTCATTTATATTTATATTTTTGATTTTATATTCTTTCTCCCCCTTTGTCATTTCAAAAAGATATCCAGGTTTAAATATTTTATTTCTTTTCCCCCTTAATTTTATATTAAGCTCCCCCTTAAATAGATATCCTATTAGGAACATGGATTTATGTCTAATTTATCCACAATTTGTTTCTCAATCATTTGCAAAGGATGTTAAGCCTTGAAATGATATGAGATTCCCTTAAGCTTATGATGAATGTATATTTATTTCTCATCTATCAAGGGATGTTAAGTCCTAAATTAAATGAGAATCCTTTAATCTTAGAGTATAAAAATGTCTCCAACCAAGTGTAAGGGATGTTATGCCCTGATTTGTTCAGAGAGTTCCTTTAAGTACAAGATATATCATTTTTATGAAATTCATAGATTGCTTCATAATCAGGAGTAAAAATACTAAGGTCATAACAATCTTCAAATGATGTTTACAATGTTTTTCTAAGCTTCTTAATCAATTAAACCAATTTGTTGTTATGAGCTCCCCCTTAATCTTACAATTTAAGCAATTTAAGGCTTTTAAGGTCACAAATGATAAATTTTTGATTTTGACCTTTATCAAAAGTGTACTAAGATTAAGTTCAATAAATTGATGTCCAAATAAGCATTTTGTCAAAGCTTATTTTAGGTCGCCCTTGACTACGACCATAGCGCCCCTTGGCTAAATTTTGTTTTAACCAAGAGGCAGAAATTTCAGATTTCCAATTAAACATTTAAATCAATTTTGATGCGTATATAAATGATACTAATCATGAAAGCACAATGAATATTTCAAATCTTTTGAATATATCAATTGAAAACATTATATTCTTTGCAAGCATTTCTAAGAGATATACCATCAATAGATTCTTTTGCTTGCCTATGTAATGATAGAACAATAAAGGCATGTTATGATAAAACAGAAATTTTCTTTAAGCTAGGCATAATTTTGGTTTTTGACCAAATTAATCTCACATAATCTTTCAAGGATGATTTCCATAATTTATACTTTATTGTACAGTCATTAACCACAAATAGACAGCAATTTTGATCAATTTCAAAAGAATTCAGCAATTGTACAATATTCTGAAGAACAGTGATATGCTCGGTCGACAATTTCTCGACCGATGTTCACTCGGTTGACAAATTTTCAACCGACCAAATTTCTGGAAAGTGTTCAGAATTCTATTTCAAGTACAATATAGACTGTATCTAATTCAGTTATTTCAAAGATCAGTTTGAGATAAACATATGAATATCAAAGTAAGATCTCAACTAATCATATTCAAATCTTTTAAGTTTTGATTAACCTTAATTGATATAAATTTGTTATCCCTATATGTTAAGTTGAGATAGACAAAAAGATATGCAAATTAAAGTCTTTGGTCATATCTCAACTTAGTCTAACCAATTCAATTTGGGGGTTTTGGAACCCATACCAACTCAACATTCTTTTTCTTGTATGGGCATGAAAAAGAATAATGTCCAAGACGTGAGCAATAATGGCAACATATAGAATCAACCTCAAGTCTTTTTCTATGGTTTTGTTCTAAGTTGTTCTTTGGTACAAATGTGGGTTGATGTGCTCGTGTCTTTCTCCAACTAGGTTGTTGATGAGATTTCCCTTTGGGTTTATAACCTAGTCCTCTTCTCCCAATTTGATGATAGGAATTATCCAATATTCTATCAAGGATTCCATTGTTGCTTAACCTACTAACTTCTTGTTGCAACTTAACGATTTCATCCATTCTTTTCTTAATATCTAGTTTTGCTTGATCTAGATTAGATGATAAAGAATTCCTTTCTTTCACTATATTATCATAATCTAGATGTGTACATAAAATAGGTTGTTTTTGAAAATCATTCAACTTTGCAAGTAATTCAACCTTTTCTTGATATAGAAGATCATAATTTGTCTCTAGAGTAAAAATCTTCACTTCACTACTACTTAGAGATGATTTCAAAGTACGATTTTCAGAAACAATGCTATCTTTTTCAAAACCAAGATTATTCAATTTAGCATATAAATCTTCATTTTCGGATGTAAGAGCAAGAAGTCTATCATTTAACTCATCGTTTGTTTTACTAGATTTCTTTAATTTCTTCTTGCACTCAATATACTTATTGTGTGTTTCTTCAAGACTAGAAATTAGCTCTTCTTTTGATAAATCAAGAAGGCTTACCTCTTCTTCTTCTTCTTCATTTGTTGTAGCAATGAGACAATTTTTGTGGACCTCTTTCTTCTTTTCTCTCCATGGACAACCGATTTTTGTATGGTTTGTTCCTAAACACCAATTGCAGCTTGTTGAAAGTTGGTCCAAGTTGCTCCTTTGCCTGCGGTTGTAGTCACCTCCACCCTTCATTCTTCAAGACCTAGTTAGGGTTCCTTGAAGCCTGCTCTGATACCAATTGAAAACTACTAGAGGGGGGGGTGAATAGAGTTTTATAGATAATTTAACAATTATTGAACTCAAACAACCACAATGAAAATATTGGACAAGGAGACACAAGGTTTAGAGTGGTTCCAACTATAGCAAATACTATAGCCGTCAGTCCACTACCCTGTTGCTTACCCAACCGGGATTTGAAAAGAAATTTATTTTATTACCTCGCAAGGACTTTACATAAAATACAATTTATTTTCCCAAACCCTTCAAGCAGCCTTCACCTAGAAGTAATCGCCCAACCTTGAAACAGCCTTCCCTTGAAGTAGATGCACCAACTCCCGTTGCACCAGCCTTCTGAAGTAGCTTCCCGTGCGATAGCCTTCTTGAAGTAGCTTGAAGTCCCCTTCTCCACCTGAGAAGTCAACCCTCTCCGATCCGTAGCCTCCAACCCTAGGAGTAGCAAGGAGAGTACAAAAGATACAAAGGAACAAGAAAGAAAAAGGAAATTACAACTTATCCTTTAAGCCCAAGGCTTGATTTGCCTATATCAAGCGTGTAGATCTCCTAACCAATGTGTATGACAATGTGATTGTAGTGGATAGGAGATACTAGCCTATAGGACACGAAATGGGAGCAATAGGAATGAATGGCAAGTGTAGAATTTGCTCTATTGCTCTAAAACAGATTGCAAGTGAGTATACAAGCTCAAGTATAGCACAAGTATAGCTTAGGTGTGTTTTGGTGTCCTAAGGCATGTCCTATTTATAGGAATGGCCTATGAATACTTAAGGACGTTCTAGACAACTTCTAGGAGCTTCTAAGTGCTTAACTAGCCGTTAGGTATAAGTTCGGTGCGTTAGTAACGGCTAGTTGCTTTATTCTGTAGTTGTTGTCAGAGACCATCTCGGTCGACAATTTGTCGACCGAGATACCTACTCGGTCGAAGTTTTGTCGACCGACAGGCTCTCTGGATCAACGTTCATTTGCAACTGCCAACTACCTTGTCAGCTGTGTCTAACGGCTACTTGGGTCATTCTCGGTCGAGAAGTTTGTCGACTGAGAGTGTCTCGGTCGAGGAGTGTGGTCGACCGAGATTGACTCTGTTTTCAATCTTTTAATTAAACCACTAAGCATGTGTATGAGTGTGCATATGTGATCCTATTTGAAGGGGATGACCTATCTAAGTGTGGTGATTGGCTAGGAAAGATCTAACGCTTGATTTACATGAGATCTAAGTACTTGTACATTATATATTTGTACAAGTTTACAATTGATTACATTGTATTACTTTTACAATCATTCAAGCGTACAGTTTCCCTAGAGCTTTGTCATCCACTTTATTCCTGCAACACTCAAGTAGCACGTTAGATCAACAAGAATGAAATGTTTGTCATCATCGAAACAAAGGGATTTATTATAATGTCCAATTTATCCAACACCTTTTCACTTCCCTGATATCTATAGATTCGTCTTCCCCTATTTGGTGGTGAATAGGATGCCCAAGGTAGAAGAAGGTGGTCGAACTTCTTGCATGTGTGGCTAGATATCAGATATACCCTCCTTTAGGGTTTATGAAGCTCCCTTTGCTTGTTCTTGACCTAATCAAGTAAGTTTTTCTTTATTCCCTTCATTTATTCTATTTTCCTACCTCTTCCTTCATTTTTCTTGGACAAAAACATGGTGTTTCATGGTAAAGCTTTCCATAAAGCTTAAATAACCCTTCTTTCTTGCTTCCTTGACCTAGGGTTTTCTCTCTTTCTTGGAGAAGAAGCTTGCTTGTCCATGTGGAGTGCTAAGCTAGGGTCTTTGTAACATACTAGATCTCGAACCCTACCCTGGAAGTTGACATTTTGGACTTAGCCAAACAAGGTAGAAGGTTAGACCTAAATAGATGTTTAGCATAACCCTAATGAGCTAATGCATGTATAGATCACCTTAATGTAACCTAATGTTCTAGCATTAATCTTAGGTTTATAATGGACACATAAAATATGCCACATAGCTGATTTTGGTGGTAATATGAAGATAACAAACTTAATTGGATGAATAATTTAGATAATGGGTCGTTAATGGGCCATCTAAAATATCTCATAAAAAGAAGTCTCAAAGGTGGAAACAAACTTCAAATTTGAAATCTACATATCAAAATTAGCCTACATGTCAAATTTCATCTAATTTGGACCACCTTGAAATATTAGGAAAAGTTTAGGAGAGAGAAAATGAATAAAAGGCATAAGTAATTAATAATTTAATTATATAACTTCAAAATATGTAAATAATGGCAAATTCATATTCAGCACATCAAATATAACTTGTGGATGAAGTTTGATCCAATTTGGATGTTGTTTGTGCAAGTTATGCAATTTTAGGTACATTCTAGACCTTTCTACAATTTACCCAATTGGGAGGTTTTCTTTGCAAATTGCCACATGAATTATAATCCTTATATATTCCCTTACCATTCTCGAGTTTTTGAACCATAGGGCACCTAGTTGCACCTTGTTTTGAAGGTGTTTCTTTCCAAAGGCATTTTAGGGATTACTTTCTTTATAAATGAGCTTATCTTTAGAAGCTATCAAGCAATGGGGTTATTTCTTTGATTAGAGGTCGGTTGGGATGGACTATAAGTGTCCATAAACTGACATTTGCTATTCAAGAAGCCTCTATGATATGTCCTCTTGCATGGCTAAGAAACCCCTAGGCTAAGGACACATGGGAAGCCCCATGGACACCTCATGCTTGACTTCTTCCTTATCCATAAAGGTTTGCATGTCCATAGGCACCCTTAGCATTGGACACATGTAAAGTAACTTGACACCTTGTTCTTTACTTATTCCTTATACATAAAGGCTTGCATGTCCATGGACACCCTTATACATGACACATGGAAAGTCTCATAGACACCTCATACTTGACCTCTTTTTTTATATAGCCATATCTACCCCTCCCCCCAACTCCAAATTTGAAAACTCTTGCTCTCCTTTATTTCCTCTAGCTTATACTATCATTCATATTCTATTGTTCCATGAAGGTGCGGTCCCAAGGTAAAAGGAGGTGCCTACCTTGGTCAAGAAGGCTCCTAGGGTTCCAAATTTCTCTATTTAGGATTTCTTAAGCTCCTCCTTGGTGATTTTGACCAAAACTAGTAAGTATCCTCCTTTCCTTCCATGTTTTCATGTTGTTAGTCTTCCTTCCACCTTCCTCCAGGTCGAAACCATGGCCTTCCATGGTGAAACCCCACCTAGAACCCATAAATACCTCATCTCCATGTTCTTTTGTTAGGGTTTTTCACCGCTAAAGTGGAGAAGGTGCTTCTTGCTTGAGATAGGAGCGTTGTTGGAGAAACTAGCCTCTCTTAGCTTCGGAACCTTACTTATTGGACCTGTCCATCTTCCCTAGAGGTTCTTTGGAGGCATAGTCTTGACTTGGACTATTTAGACTCTAAAGTTGAGGTATGATGTATCTCCTATTCTTCTATGTTGAGCAATTCAACTATGCTTATTCATTCTCTTTGTCCTATGGACATTAACCTATATACAATGTCTTTTCTTTTGAAAATCATGGTTCATGTGAACTACCTTATTTGATATTGATCATGTGATCATTGATATTCTTTTGAACTCTTATCTTATGCTTTGTTCATGATGAAACTCTAAAAGATGACATGTGATGTCTTTTTCCCACTTATGAGGTGGATGTATATGTTGGTCACTTATGTGGTGACTAGTTTATATATTCTAACAATATTTTCTACTTGCCTCTACATTTATGCTGCTATGTGATTTAGTAGCACTAAAGTAGTGTAATTGCATTCATTTTTATGGCAGATGTATTATTTCCTACCGAGCATATGTGATATTTCCTGTTCTTTTGGGATGGAAAGGAACCTCATACCTAGGGCAATATGTGTGATTCTTGGCCCATATTTTATATATTTGGGATATTGATAGTATTCCTTTATCTATAAGGTTTCAAGTTTATGAGACTTTTCCTCCTTTGTGTTAATATTGTTCTAGGGCTATGTTTATCTCACATGTATGCATGTTGATGATATGGGGTGTGTGCCCTAATTCTTTACATGTGCTTGTGTGGCACAATCTTTATGTTTTATTAATGGCAAATATTCTTTCGTAATCATATGATTTCAATTCCTTTTCTCTTTATACCTATTTGGGTGGTCCTTATCCTTTATATGGGAAGCCTTTTATATTTGTTGTCCTTTATTCCATATATTTCTCAATTTCCTATTTATCATGCACCTGTCAGCCTTCGCTGATGTCATCTATTTTCTCTTCTTACTGGGGTATGCTTCCAACCCTAGGTGAAGGACTTGGATGATAAGGCATGAAGTTTTGGACTAGCTTAAGGAGTTAAATCTTGGAGATAAAGTTGTTATGGTTTAGATTTCCCTCTACTTATATCCTTATGTTGTATCATACATGTAAACCCTTATGGTATATTATGATGTACTATTGTAATCTTTTGTGAAAATTAAATATAGTCATTATTTTTATTCCGCTGGTATACTTTGGTATTTTGCATACCATTATAATAAATTTGGAACATGTATACCTATTCAAACATACCTTTGAGTGTGTTTGGAATGAATGTTAGTTCTTCAAATTTTTTATTAGTAGGGAGTGGTGATCCCGCCTCCTTACAGAATGGTATTAGAGCCCGTGGTAGTCAGAATCTGACTATTTCAATTTTTTCTCCCTAGTTAGAATACTTTCCTTACCTTTAAGTGACATGTTTTCCCTAGAGTTGATCAATAGATGATGAAGGGTTGATTTAGGATCCTATAGTTTCACATTAGAATAATGATGAATAGATCCCTAGAATACTTACTACTCAAAGATGCATAAGTAACCATAGTAACTTGAGGTTGTTTAGATTGTCCTTTAGGCAACTATTAGGACATGAATTTGAAAGCAAAGGTGTCTATAAAGGATCAGGGTTTGGAGGCTGGCAATATTTTCCTCTGCACCACTAGCTTGGTTTACGAGGACTCCTGGATCCATATGATACAAGCCTAGCATGTGCTGATATGAACTGTCTGAAATAGCATTCTCTTAGGCATTAGTAGCCTTAGACGTCTATATGATTTATATTTAGGGACTCTAATATGTTGAACTAGTCTCACAGGTGTAAAGACTTATTTGAGGATGGACAAGACCAAGTTAACCCATAGTTCATAGTTAGTTTTTACAAGTTTTTTTTTGCATGATGCTTATGTAGTTGGATGTAAGGAAGTGTAGTTGAACCTTTTGTACCTAAAAAATATTTTTGACTTAATAATATGAATCATGTAAGGGGTGGTGAATAAGTTTTTTTTTCTTATATGTGGATGATTTGATTTTGAGGACGAAATCCCTTTAAGGGGTGGTGTGTAGTAACATACTAGATCTCAGACCCTACCTTGGAAGTTGACATTTTGGACTTAGCCAAACAAGGTTGAAGGTTAGACCTAAATAGATGTTTAGTCTAACCCCAACGAGCTAATGCATGTATAAATCACCTTAATGTAACCTAATGTTCTAACATTAATCTTAGGTTTATAATGGATACATAAAATATGCCACATGGCTCAGTTTGGTGGTAATATGAAGATAAGAAACTAATTGGATGAATAATTTGGATAATGGGCCATTAATGGGCCATATGACATATCTCATAAAAATAAGTCTCAAAGGTGGAAACAAACTTCAAATTCTAAATCTACATATCGAAATTAGCCTACATGTCAAATTTCATCTAATTTGGACAGCCTTAAAATATTAGGATAAGTTTAGGAGAGAGAAAATGAGTAAAAGGAATATAATGAATAATGTGATTATATAACTTCAAAATATGTAAATAATGGCAAATTCATATTCCACAAATAAAATATAACTTGTGGATGAAGTTTGATCCAATATGGATGTTGTTTGTGCAAGTTATGCAATTTTAAGTACATTCTGGACTTTTCAGCAATTTACCCAATTGGGGGGGGGGGGTTCTTTGCAAATTGTCACATTAATTATAATCCTTATATATTCCCTTACCATTATAGAGTTTTTTAAACATGGGCCCCCTAGTTTCACCTTGGTTTGAAGGTGTTTCTTTCCAAGGGCATTTTAGGGATTACTTTCTTTATAAATGAGCTTATCTTTAGAAGCTATCCACCAATGGGGTTATTTCTTTGATTGGATGTCAGTTGGGATGGCCTATAATTTTACATAACTTGACATATGATATTCAAGAAGCCTCTATGATATGTCCTCTTGCATGGCCAAGAAATCCCTAGGCTAAGGACACATGGAAAGCTCCATGGACACCTCATGCTTGACTTCTTCCTTATCCATAAAGGTTTGCATGTCCATAGGCACCCTAATAATTGGACACATGGAAAGTAACTTGACACCTCGTTCTTGACTTCTTCCTTATCCATAAAGGCTTGCATGTACATGGACACCCTTATACATGACACATGGAAAGTCTCATTGACACCTCATACTTGACCTCTTTCTTTATATAGCCATATCTATCCCTTCCCTCCAACTCCAAATTCAAAAAATATTGCTCTCCTTTATTTCCTCCAGCTTAGAGCATCATTCCTACTCTATTTTTCCACAAATGTTATGTCCCAAGGTAAAATGAGGTGCCTACCTTGGTGAAGAAGACTCATAGGGTTCCAAATTTCTCTATTTAGGATTTCTTAAGCTCCTCCTTGGTGATTTTGACCAAAACTAGTAAGTATCCTCCTTTACTTCCCTATTTTCATGTTTTTAGTCTTCCTTCCATGGTGAAACCAACCCATAAGCACCTCATGTCCATGTTCTTTTGTTAGGGTTTTTCACCGCTAAAGTGGAGAAGGTGCTTCTTGCTCGAGATAGGATCTTTGTTGGAGAAACCAACCTCTCTAAGCTTGATAACCTTACTTATTGGACCATTCCACCTTCCCTAGAGGTTCTTGTAGTCCTAGGCTTGACTTGGACTATTTAGACTCTGAAGTTGAGGTATGATGTATCCCCTATTCTTCTATGTTGAGCAATTCTCCTATGCTTATTCATTCTCTTTGTCCTATGGACATTAGCCTATACACAATGTCTTTTCTTTTAAAAATCATGATTCATGTGAACTAACTTATTTCATGTTAATCATGTGATCATGGATATTCTTTTTAACTCTTATCTTATGCTTTGTTCATGATGGAACTCTAAAATATGGCATGTGATGTATTTTTCCCACTTATGAGGTGGATGTATATGTTGGTCACTTATGTGGTGACTAGTTCATATATTCTAACTATACTTTTTACTTGCCTCAACATTTAACATGCTATGTGATTTAGTAGCACTAGAGCATTTTAATTGCATTAGTTTTTATGGAAGATGTGTTATTTCCTACCGAGCAGATGTGATATTTCCTATTCTTTTGGGATGGAAAGGAACCTCATACCCAGGGCAAGATGTGAGATTCTTGGCCCATATTTTATATATTTGGGAGATTGATAGTGTTCCTTTATCTATCAGGTTTCAAGTTTATGAGAATTGGTTGCCTTTATGTTTATATTATTCTAGGGCTATATTTATCTCACATGCATGCATGTTGATGATATGGGGTGTGTGCCCTAATTCTTTACATGTGCTTGTGTGGCACAATCTTTATATTTTATTAATGGAAAGTATTCTTTTGTTATCATATGATTTCAATTCCTTTTCTCTTGATACCTATTTGGGTGGTCATTGTCCTTTCTATGGGAATCCTTTTTACATTTGTTGTCCTTTATTCCATATTTTGCTCAATTTCCTATTTAGTACGCACATACCAGCCTTTGCTGATGTCATCTATTTTCTCTTCTTGATGGGGTATGCTTCCAACCCTAGGTGAAGGACTTGGATGATAAGGCATGAAGTTTTAGACTAGCTTAAGGAGTTAAAGCTTGGAGACAAAGTTTTTATGGTTTA
Source organism: Alisma plantago-aquatica (assembly GCA_963693085.1). NCBI lineage: Eukaryota > Viridiplantae > Streptophyta > Magnoliopsida > Alismatales > Alismataceae > Alisma > Alisma plantago-aquatica. Next base: position 1,018,021,678 of record OY856410.1, read on the forward strand.
GATTTCCCTCTACTTAGATCCTTATGTTGTATCATACATGTAAACCCTTATGGGATATTATGATGTACTTTTGTAATCTTTTTTTAAAATTAAATATAGTCATTATTTTTGTTATACTACTACACTTTGGTCTTTTGCATACCATTATAATAAATTTGGAAATTTTATACCTATTCCAACATACCTTTGAGTGTGTTTGGAATGGATGTTAATTCTTCAAATTTATCTTAGTAGGGAGTGGTGCTCCCGACTCCTTACAGTCTTCTTCCTCCTTTTCTCAAACCTTCTTTATATTTGGAGCTGAATATCCTTCTTAGAGGCGATTTATATAACTTTCTACATGTTTATTGCTTACTACTACCTAGTATGCTCATGATCTTGCTTTAAAACAAAGTTCCATACAAAAAAAGCTATCTTTACCTAGGGTTTTAGCTTAAGTGTTGTTCCATGAGTAGTTTATAACCATGAATGAACCTTAACCCTTGTTCGTGACCATCCTTATGTAGAGGAATCTTTACATCTTTCTTGTGTGACAAATGATGGCCCTGAGTATCTCTCAAAAATGGAAGGAATCAGGGTTTTGTGCTAATTTCCCTTCTACTCTTGCAACCCGATGGATTTGTACATTTGTTGGTTTTCTTGGCCATGGTGTGCCAACCGATGTCCATGCCTTAGCTGATATTTTGGGTTCTAACATGAGCACACAACCGATGGTCATATATTCCCTTATAAACTATGGTTTTTCCACTCCTGAATGGTGGTCTTCTTTTAGGGTTTCTTTGGCTATTTTTCCACCTAAGAAAATGACACGTGGGTCTATTTCTCTTGCTATTTTCTTTGGCTTTTATATGCCAACCTATGGTGGTATTTTTTCTACTATTTTTGGGGTTTTTTAAGCACAACTTGTTATAACCCCAATTTTTGGGCTTATATGGTTTGAAATGCAATTTCTCCAATAAAATTTGTGATTATGAAAATTGTATGATTTATGTGTAATGAATGGATTTCTTTTACAATATTTCCTTTAAATATATGATTTCATGGACCCTATTGAGTTAGTAAGTCCAATATGATAAAAAGAGAAAGAAAGTTGAAAGAGATCAACTAATGCATAAAAAGGAAAAGAAATTAAGATAATGATGAGAAATATGTGGAATTCTCTGGAAAGTTGTATTATTGATTATCATGTATTAGATTTCAAATCCACATGGTTTCTAATGGTAAAAGGAATCCAAATAAAGGAAATATAAGAAAAAGAGAGAGAAAATATGAATAAAATATGCCTTATTAAGTGATAACTTGCATAAGAAGAAAAGGCTCTCATACTTTCAAATTTGAGTCTCAACCTTTGCGCACATGTATCTAAGTCATAATGGGTTTTCCTTTAAAATTTGGGATTAATTGGACATGTGGTTTGAGAGTTATGATTTTTGTAAGAATCACTAAAATGAGAGAGTATCATTAAATGTCACCATTTGCATTCACATTAGAATTCATTTTATCAACATTTTAGTTGGCGTGTGCGATGTGGACCATTGGATCTGAGATCTAAAAGTGACTCACTTGTCACCTACCTTGCGTATAAATAGGAAAGGAGGGTACATTGACTCTAAACATCCCTCACCCCTACCTCCCTTGTCACTCCACCTTAATCTGTAAAGCTTTCCCCTTTGGTTTTGGGAGGAAGTGGCGAACATAATGAGTCATAACTTGGCAGTTATCATGCCCTATAGGAAAAGTGCCCAAAATCCCTATTGGACTGGGACACCAGAGCAATCCCAAAGCCATTGGTCGGTTGTTACCATGCCTATATAAGAACCTTGTTTGACTACATGAGAGTGGGGGTACAGTGTGATGATCTTGAGTCCTATAACACCATCCGCAAAGCCAAGACTGTTGCGGGAGTGTTGTTCTTCTCCTCGCCTTGTCTTTCTTCCATGCAGCCACTATAGGGATTTCTCTCTAGTGTTTATGCCTTGATCCCTTCTCGGAAACCATTGATGGTAGTTGCATGTCTGAGGATCTCTACCATACCTAGAAGGGGGTGCGATGGCTATTCCTGGGTGCTATCTTCCCTAGACCCCCTTGCCCCGGGCAACGTGCCGGGGACTTTGTTTCCCCCATCAGAACAGACCTCGTGTGGGCATCTATGAGGATGACGAAGGGGGAGAAGTTGGACTTGGGTATCAGGTTAGGCAGTTCAGAAAGGAGATCCACAAGCTAGAAAAAGAAATAGCAAGAAAAGGAAAATGAATGGTATATGTGGCCTCTCCTAATGGGCATATATGTGTTTATTTTGTCAATATTCTAGAAATTAACTGGTAACTCGTATAAAGGCATGTTATATATGATTTTTGACCAGAGAGATGTGTAGAATTAAATAAAAATATAATTAGGATCAAAATATGCTTCTAGTTTGAAAAATACATAAAGATGATATCCTTAATGGTTTTAATGAATTTAAAACCCTAAGTTTTGATGATGATCAGATCTAATGATGTTTCTTGTATATTTTGAGTAAATATTAACATGTTGTTAATATTAGGAAGAATTATATCTAAAAGGATGACCTTTGTACATAATTGGCTTAATTTAGGATTCCATGTGTATGAAAGTACATTAATGTTCCTAGAAATCCTAATTTTGGTAATTATGATTTTAATGATTTTTATTTAAAAATTCATGAATAAGACAGAGTTATGATGATCCTGAGCCAAATTGAGAATAAATGAGCTTTAATGTGGATAAAATTGAGTAATAAGGGTTTTTATGAGTAGAAAAGTTGTTTTAGGGTTTGTTGACCTAAAAAGGAAATAGGTTGAGAAAATGATCTAAGAAACCCTAATGAATCGTAATGAGACTTAGAAACCTTAGAAAGGTGTCCCAAGTCAATAAGGAGTTGTTTGGGATATGATGGTAATAGTTAGGCATTATACATATTTTCAGGATCAAGATTGCTTGATTGGTTGCTTGAGTTGCTTGATTGGACATCTTGATTGGATTAGATATTGCTGATATTTGAGATTGCAAATCAGGTATGTGGTTACACTTATATATAATCGCTCTAGTTTCACAGTGATTTCTGAGGTTTTACCGGCTGCTTGAAATTAACTGCTTGGTTGACTTTTATTTCATGCAACTATAAAGTGAATGTGGCTATCACCATAAATATATGTGCATAACTAGCTTAGATCCTAGTCCTCCTATGTAGCTTTGAGTACTTGTGAGAGATAGATAACCTTGTTATTGGTCTACCTTGGGTTAGGATCATTAGGTTATCCTGAGTCGATGTTTGGTCTACCTTTGGATAGGATGATACAACTATACGACCCTATGTGTTGGTCTACCCTTGGGGTAGGACCATAAGGGGCTATTTGGGATCTACCATATGAGAAAGGTAGTATCCATGTCCACTACAGGGACAACACAGAGGCAACGACATGTTAGGATTGAGTAGTTTTCTTTAAGATGTATATTTTGATCTATTAAGTAATAATTTGGTTGCAATATGTTGTTACAAATAGATGCAAGCTTTTGGTTCCCCCACATGCCAGTATAACCTATTATATTGAATAACTTTTTGTTTGACGATGTTTTAAGAATACATGAAAGTGGATGAACATTTAAAGCGGCATTTGAAGAATAAAGCTAAATAAATATTAGAGGATTTAGTTAGATAGAACTCTACTTAGGGTAAAGTTCCAAACTCCTATTCTTGAAAGGTATGTTAAAAGAAAACTTTTATCCTGCTTTGAGCTTAGTTTTGGTAGAATTTATTTATTTATTTTTATTTACAAAACCAGTTGATCCTATTTTGGGATAACGACACTAGCTCCTTAGCCTTCATTATTAAATTTTACAAACTATTTAGATCCCAAGAGAGTTATTAAAGGATTTCCCGAAGATGGAGGTGTCTAGAAAAGGTTCATGATCTGGGGATGGCAAGATTTTCCTCCTCCCCACTATTCATTTTACGAGGACTTCCAGAATCTTTGTGACTGTCTGGCCAAAATCGGAGGATTTGACTCAAAATAAGATATATCTACATTTTCTCTCCTCTGTCTTCTTCCCTTCTCTACCCTATTTCATAGAATAACTTTAAGTGCTTAGGGTTTTTCTCTATCCACCCCTCCTAAGTTTTAGGGTTAAGAATAATAAGGATTAAGGAATCATCTACCAAATAATAAAAAGCATGTAAGAAAGTTGTCATGGATATAAGTCTAAATGATGAAACTGAGTTTAGTTACATGCTTAGGAAGCATGTCCTGTGTTGTCATGCCCTCAGGAGAACATTGAGGTTAGACCATCTCATATGATGAGGAGGAGAGGGACATCCTTGGGGTAAAAAGCCTCCAGGAAGAGGAAGAGACATGATGCATCTTCTAAGGTCGATGCTCAACCCAAAACCTTAAGTGGTGGATAGAGGAAGAGAAGACACGATAGGTTGGATACCTTAGTTTTCCATGCATGCAGATATGTGGGTTAGGCATACATGTTTTATGTAAAGTCTTTGAGTATACATGAGAAACATAGACTATGTGTGGTTGCATGACCCCTAGTGCCTTTTGGTGATCCGACCTTAGGTGGGTTGTGCCTATTAGTATGAGGGATATCACCCTAATTCAGAAGGTTAGTGGTAACCATACAGGAACCCTGACATGAATATATGGGCAGGAAAAGAGGCATGCACCTACATAGAAGTGAGTGAAAGTAGGGTTGGAAGAAGGTTTTAGTCCTAAGCCATAAGGGTTATGCCTGATAGTTTATGAGGTAGGCATGTAGAACTTTGGATGATCTTGACCGGACATAAATTTTGATAGTACATTTCATCCAAGTAGGGATAGATGTGTATCATTAATGAGCTTGACCCATCTTCTAAGAGAGAACATCCAGTGGTAGGACCAGTTATAGGGCTAGCTCTAGAGAGAGAGTGAGACCCAGATAAAGAAGGTTGGAAACCTAGACTCTGAGGTATGAGGAATCACGAGAAGGTTTGGTAAGATGTGGCCTAGAATAGATGACCCTGAGTAGATGTGTGGAGTTGTTTCATGCAAAATCCAAAGAGGTTGTCGTACCTTAGATACCTATAGAGGGACCAAGCCCTAGAAAAGAGAAACATGCTTCTGGTAAAGATATATAGATGATATGAGTGTCTACCTTTTAGGGGTAGGAAGGAGAGTTCCAAAGACCCTGAAGAGGTATGGTAACATGTGGTGAGGCCTCACACCCAGGTGGTTGTCCCTATGTAGGACTCTAAGGGTTGTTCGCTTGGAAAGATGTTAGGAAGTAGATGTCATATCTTGTATAGGTTTGGTTAATGTTTGAACAATTGAGAATGTAGTTAGACAGTCGAATCATAAGAGGTGAACCTGGGGATTCCTGGACCAAAGAGGGGAACTAGTAATACTTGGTGCACATGATGCTCACAAGGTTGACTGAGTTCATAGGAATTAAGCATGGCACCCCCATGTATTAGAGCAAAAGGAAACCCCACTTGAACTAAGATATATGTTTGATGGACCACTCCCCCAGGTTGGTGACATATGCATGTATGATATTGATCCCTACCGGAGGAATGATAAACAAGTATGACATACCAAGGAACTTAGAATGGTTTAGTAGATTGTCTTCTTTCTAGCCATGGGCATAGGTGTTCAGATAGGAGCTATACATATACACGATGATACAAGCTTTGGATGCAAGTCATTTTGTGACCTCTGTTACTATCAAATGGTAGTTTTATCTTGTCTTGGGAAGGGACCCTTCATGTTGGAGTGAGAACCAACTCTTGTTAGGTTTGAGGTAACCTTAAGAGGTCACTTATAAGAGCTTGATGAGCTAAGTGTAAGAGCACATAGTATGAGCATGACTCTATAGACCTATGTGTGACCATCTCTAAGGGGCATAAGGATATGTTTCCATAGAGGTAACATGTATGGTGCCAGACTGAGTTAGGTATGTTACCATGATTCCTATGATGGGATGCAAGGTTAACCATTAGTACCCAGAGAGATGTTGAAGTTTCAAGAATGAGATGTTCTTGAATATCAACAAAGGAGCCACGAGCTATGTTAGACTCCTAAGTCAATACTAAGGCTAAGAAGGGATAAGACTGATGGAAGTAGGAGTTGTTTGTTCCCTGGATGAACAAGACCATAGGGTCGGGAGGTAACAACTACCTTTTCCAAAGGACCATGGGTTAGGAGGTTGACCACCTTCATGAGTTCATGGGGCGTAAGGGGTAAATGTGAAAGGTACTCCCAAGATGCATAAGAGTCAGATCACCCAATATTACTGGCACCCTAGAGGCCTTGAGGAAATGACTAAGGATTGTACATAAGTGGAATGTTAAGACCCAAAGGTGATGGGAAAATTTTTACCATGGGTTTAAACATAAAATCAAGATATTCATGGTGTGGAGCCATGTGAAGTATGTTTCAACCTAGACTGGAAAGTTTAATGGTGATGTGTGATGCACCATCTCTACTCTTAGAATGGGATGAACTCTGTATTTGTACTGTATCCAAATGCTTATTTCATCTTGTTATGGGTGTGAGAGACAGGATAGAACACATGTCATACTAAGGATAAAAGTGATATGAGAGGCAAATACTTCAGTTGAAAATTTTTATGATAAATGTGGATTAAAGGGAGTACCATACCCTTTAGGAGTACTTTGGATAGATTGTCTGAAAGAATAGATGAACTAAGGTAACCATTATATGAGGACATACTTTTCAAGATAAGTTTGGATCCTAAGAGTTGCATATTGGGTTTGGTAACTGAGATGATGGATACAAAATCTCCAAGTTTACCTGACTGAGACAAACCTAAACCAGGGACAAAGACGATGAGTAGAGGATATGAGGACTTATGTCTTTATCGATGGTTTTCTTCATGTGATCAACCGATGGTGGTATGTGTTCAAACAATTGATGGTTCTTTCTATGTTACTAAATTATGGATTGACTAGATGGTATGGCGAGTCAACTAATGCCACAACTTGATGGTTTTCCAATGTTGTCTATTTAAGATGGTTGTTTGTGTTACAATCAATGGTTTTACCTCCTCTCATCCAATGGTTTTTGGTTGATGCTTTTCACATGTTGGTTTGGTTTAAGTAGTGTAGAACCAATGGTGGTTTGCCTTAATCATTTAGTCATGCTTTTGCCCTCATCTGAAGGAAATGGATAGTCACCATAATGAGTGGATGTATAAACTTAATGTAGCATATCTTGTTACACTTAACCTTAATGCAATTAGGTAATGGTGACTAATAATGATCATCCCAGTTGAATGACTGATAGAATAATGAAATACTCTCTTATTGTTGTTGAAACCCTAATATGGTATTAATTTGATGGGTACACCTTGAGTTATGTATGAATCCATATGTGAGGATAGTATGGGATTTGATGGTGATACTTTACCTTATGTATCCATGATCTAATGAGGATGCCATGGGTTAGGGTTTGTGTATGAGTGTTGAACTGTAGCTTCAATATAACTTATCATGTTGAACCTGACCCTAATGCAAATAGAATATGGTGGTTAATCATGGTACCCTTCCCTGAATGGTTTATGTACTGATGGAATATTCTTCCTAATATTTTTATATCTCTAATTTGTTAAATAGTGGTTATAATAACCTTATGATTGAAAGTTTCTTATGCTACACATATGCACTATACGTATGATGGTGTTAAATCATACCTAGACTTCTTTCTTGTTGATATAATGAAGGAATGTTCTTAATACTAAGATAATCATGTTATGTTATCCTGTGAATATCTTTGAGCTCTTTAATACAATACCATGTTGAGCCTATGTATCACATGTATGGTGATTTCTTGTTGATACTTGTTATAAAGCATGGAAAGATGTTGATGATCTAACATGGAATGATGTGACGGTCTTAATGACCTTTGGGCATGGTTAAGCCCTAGATGAGGTGTAATCCTCTTCATGATGTGATAAGAGTTTGAACCCTGGAATAATGTGATAAGGATTTGTAAGATATGGTGATGATGTGATGGCGAGTATGGTCTCATGAATGGCTAGTGAATAGTACCTAATGATATTGAGATGAGGAATCATGTTTCACATGTTTTATATCTTTTGAAGTTGTTATACTTATATGCTTTCTAGAAATGGATTAGGTTTATATTTCCACTTGTTTGATGCAGCCCTAATTTACCGAATTGGTATTACAAATCAAATGAAATACTAGTCATGTAATGTTTTATGCCATAGATCCATTCGAGTGTCAGAACTTGTCAGATCCTGAAATAGGTATTCCTAAAGGAAACTCATAGCATATATTGTTGAGTATGTGAGGTGCAAGTGACTATGTGTCCTTGACATCTTGATTTTAAGATTAGGGAGTATGGTTGTGGGCATACCTAGACCTCAATTTGAGAAAGGTTGTGGTATTGTCTCGGTGATTATATATGTGAAAAGATTCTAGAACAACTATGATTGTACCTCAGATGGTAGGGTTTGCATACACACCTCCTTTCACTAGTGTTGTGACCTATACTAATGATATATTATGCTGTTAGAAGTTTTACCTTAAGTGTCACTGTGGCGGACCCATATTGAGTGAGGGAGGAGAATGTCTTAGGAGTGTGGCTCTTGCTAGATCTTATATGACATTGATTTTGACTTAGAAGTGATCAGTTGAAATCTAAGTGGTATTCCTCAATTTCCTCAGGTATTAATAAAAGATGTAATACATCTGTCTATCTTAACTGTTAGGGTTATACATAACACTTCACATTGAATGATAACCCTTGTTTGCTCTCTTTACACAGAGATGATGTATAGTGCAATATTAGATAGTAGATATGCTTATGTTGAGCAGATATACTACCACTATTGGATATGAATATGATACTAGTTATCGCATGTTATTATCTATGCCCATAATAATATCCATGCCTCTATAATTGGAGATGTCTATAATTCTAATCATACTTATGTAGATAGTTGTGCTTATGTTGCTAGGTCTATTCATGATGTAGATCTTCACAACCTGTTAAACATGCTAATATTGTTAGCTATGCCTATGTTGATAGACTTGATCGTGATGTTAGATATGCTATGATACTAAACTTGCTTACAATTCTAGCCATGCTTAAGCCACTAGACTACTTATTTGAGATTAGTTTCCACTTTTGGAGTCATTTAATGACTTATTTCATATTTTGGGCTTTATTCATAATTTTCTTTTACTAATTGATTTAAGACATTTATTATTATGAAAATTATGTGAAACTTGGCACTCAAGTCAATTAAGACCCTAGGAATTCGGATCTAAAGTTATTTTTATCCAATAAGTCTTCTTGTTTTGAGTTTTATTCCCTTTTCACATTATTATCACTATTTGTCAAATTAAATTATTTAATGCCACATTTTATGTTTAAAGTTTTATTATGTATTCCTTTTTATCTTCCTTGTACCATAAGGCTAAGGAAAGTTCTAGAACAAAATTATTTTATTGATATCTCACACAAGTGGTAATTTGCATCTTAGACCCTGATTGTAACATTCACTGAGGTATTTGTGCATAAAACTATACATTGGCATGAATGGTAATCAAATAGTCCAAACCACTAACAATTTCACAAATTCAACATCATGGTCAAAAAGAATAGAAAGGACATAAATATCTTAGGAGAAGAGCCAAACTAGGAATGTACCTAGATTTCAGTTTGTTACAACGACTCACCAAATATGGGCTAGAATTGATGATCTTGGAAGCTTACTATAGGCCTTGTGAAGTTCTTATTTGCATCAACTAGGGTTCGGATAGCCTGAGATGTTGGGTCGATGAAACCACAAGGAAGCATCATGGCCTGGTAGGAGATCTATGGAAAGAGAAAACTGGAGTCTTGCATGAGCTTTGGGAAATAGGAAAACAATTCCAGAGGTGTCATTGTGGTCTTAGGGGTATAGGTTATATAGATTGAGGTTCCTGTAAGCATTGGAGATAAAAAACGTTCAAGGTAGATTGGACTAGAAGAGGTTTTGGTCAACTGGGAGTACTAGGAATCAAAATACTCTTAATATTGGGATGCATTGATCAAAATGATCTGAAGATGGTTAAAAATGATCAATTTTCTAGAGGCGTTGATCAGAGAGAGGGATCGCGAAGAAAAAGGAAACTTGGGGCATTAGAGTCCCGAACACCAGGGACTTGGGTGAGGGAGAGGATCTCCTAGGTCGTAGATGACTTTGTGAGTTGGAGTTTGAACCATTTAGGACTCTGTCTACATGACCGCTAATAAACTTCAGATCTTTAGGTTAAGTTGACAAATCAATGATATTTTGATTAACTTCAATTAATAACTATATAGAATCCTTTCAAATTAGGTTTATCATGTCAACCAAAGTCCAAATGATTTCAATTTTGGATCATAGGTAGATTAATGAGTCTAGAGTTTATATATTAAATTAGATCTAGCTTTTCATAAACTTCTACCCATGAATTTTGTGTAAGTCATTATCTTAGTGTAACATGTATTAAAATATGAAATAGAGTGAATTATCCTTTCTTTAAGGAACTAGATGAGTTAAATTTTGAGATCTATAGAGTATACCTATTCAATAACTTCACAGAATATTTAATGCATAAATGAAGGGGTCATTTTAAGAGAGAGAGAAGGAGTTATTTCTCATTTCTTTTCATATTTAGATTAAGCCAAGTTATTTAATGCTTAAGGAACAAGATGTATTATTTGACATTAATGAATTAAAATTTTATAAATTGTGGATATATTCATTAAGTAAATTGTTTAACTTTTATCGTGAAAACTCAGTTAAGATTTTCAAATCACATATGTGAACTTTTGGGATGTTACACACTCCCAACAAGCCCTACATTCAGGTAGGCATCTCCATAGACCCTGTCCCGAATAGGCATTTCCTACTGTCTAAGCCCTATATCCAGTAAGCGCCCTTGACCAAGCCTATCCCAAATAAGTTTTCCCTCCAGTTTAGGCCCTACACTAAGAACATGATTGGTTTTAATCCCTAACATGGATAGGCACCTCGATCAAGGCCCTACCTGCAGTAGAAAAATGCCACTCTTATCATGATGAACCATCTTGTATTCAAGAGATGTTGTATGGAGAAGACAATTGTCTAATACACCCACTGATTGTAAATGCCATATTAAATAAGGAAACATGTCTCGTGTCCAACTTTATGTATCTTGAGCACTTTCAAAAGCATATAATTGATTGATACAACCACTGGTCATAAAGACTGCCTTAAATTAAGAAATTTGTCTGAGCCCAATCCTATCAATCTTATCGGTCTTATCAATTTTATTGATGCAGGAAGATAATCTAAGCATTAGACATATTATTAATGTAGTTGTTGGTCATTAAGGCCAACTTAAATTTAGAAATTATTTTAATGCCCAACCTTGTCTATCTTGAGCACTTTCAAAAAATCCATAAATGTTCTACAAAGTGGACAACGGAAAAATATTATCATTGGTTGTAAAGACCACCTTGAATCTGAAAATTTGTTTGATACCACATCAATCTAGGGTTGGGGGCTATGACCTAAGAAACTAGACCATAATCACTTTTTTCAATCTTTCAAGGTCATGTACTATGACATAAAACTAAACTATAACTCAAAATACTCTTTCCAATCTTTCAGGCTCCTAGACTACAAACTAAAATGGGGCTAAAATCCTCAATTTTTTCCTATCTTTTAGGGTCCTAGACGGCGACCTAAAATTGGACCAATCATATGCTTTATTTTCCAAACTATTTGGAACCCAGACCAAGACCCAAAATGACACTAGCCTTTTCTTAAATAAGAGCCCCAACCCTTTTTCTAAATGTTTCTAGGGTCCCTGCTCATTACCTATGATAAGAATCTAGATTACCCTTTGTAATCATTGTTACCAGGGTAACCGACCTACTTTCACACATATATCTTTTGAAAATCCTAGATCATGACTTAAAAAATGAACCAAATTGCCGACCCTAACTCATGACCCCTAGTTGTAGATCAAATCTCCAATTTCCAAGATTGAGAACTAGAAAGTTAAGGAGCATCGATACACTAGACTATGAAAGGTGAAGTAATAAAGGATCATGTCATGAAGTACCTTTCACTAATTCATTGTTAAGATATTCAATCTGATTTCAATATTAGATGCCTCAATCAATCGGATAGCTAACTGATATAGCCATTGGCCACAAAGGTCACCATAATTCAAAAAATCTTGTTTAAAATACAATCAACAATCTTGATGATTCAAGTCCTATTCATATAGGTAAACTATTCATGTGTGCCTTATAAGAGTTATGGTCCTGACTCTAAATTGACCCACTAAAAAACTTAAATGCATAGAAAGAGAAGAGATGATGACTACTTTATAAGATCTTTTTATAGGTAAAATAGACTACTCCACAATGATCAATTGACTCCTGATCTTTATATGTATATGAAAAACCACAAATCACATCCTCTTTTTGCCCTCCATTAAATTTGTTAGATCTTCCTTGATGAGTCTACTCTTTTTGGACTTTTGTGACTAAAAATGAGAGTTAGATTTAGCTCAAGCCTGCAATTTTGACTCTTATCTCGAACCTTTCCTTTAGAGGGGCAAAGTTTTGACACCTCATTTTTTTCACATTTGGTATAAATTCACAATTTATGTTAATATTATGGCTGATAATATAATATGTTCCACATCTTATCCAAATTCCATATATACCTATTTTTTCCACATTTTCCTATATTTTCGGCACATTTTATCCACCCCTTTTTACCACTTTCACTTAGTTTGGGTTCTTCAAAGAGACTGCCTTTCAGATTGAAAGTGAAATTATCCTTCAATTCTACCTTTAATAGCCTATTCTTCACAAATTGCCTAGTTGAATTGTCTGGAATTAAATATTCCCTTTCCAACTGCATTTTCTAGGAAAATATGAGATATAACTTTGACTTGTCTTTTTGTGCAAGTTTTTCCCTTCATTGCCAAACATTCCTACAATTACTCAAAAAATTAAAAACTGACTATTTTTATTTGGAGACACTAGGCGGATTGTAGCCCTCTGCCACATGATGCAAGATGGTTTCGATCTGTGTTCCCTTCTGAGGGAGAAAGCACAATGATCCACTGCCTCTTCTAGAAGATTCTGCTAAGAATCCTAAACTTTAAAATCTACCTACAAATAGAACCCCACCCTCAATGTATTCCAAGCCCCTCTCATCTCTCTTGAATCTCGAGAAATGACTATTTCTCTCTTCTATTTTCTACTTGTGATCAAAGGATCCTTCCTCTAACACCAATTATTCTGCTAATGTCAGTAGGTTGTACAACAATAAGTGTTTCTTCATCTGTTATAGCCATATCAGTAATTGTTGCTTGTTCTAGTCTATTCATAACAGTGCATATTTGCATGCTCTTTCTCAAACATCTGATCTTGTTATACTGAATCTATCTATCTCGCCTCTTTCTATCTCTTACTATGTATCGTTCCTAACCACCAATGATGGATCTTTGTCATGGGAGATCCTGAGGCGATTGGGACCGTAATACACCTAAAAATTAGACTTTTCAAGCTATGATAAGAAAACCACTATTGTCTCCCACAGCAGAAATCCTCCAACAAAAAAATCACTTTATTGTCATTTTTATTGTCATTTTCCTTAACAACAACCTCAATCACCACTATTTTTTATCTAAGATGACTAAAAAGGTTAAATTACCATTATCGGGCAAAATGGGGGTGTTAGAATACCCACTCATAACGAGATTGCAGGATTTGATCTTCGACATTATGTATTTTTTTATCCATCCTTAGATGGAGTCAGAAATTAGATTTTTATGTGTTTTCCTAGTGATTGAAATTCAAACTTTATTTTTTCCTTATTGTTGTGTAAGTTTTCATTACCTTTTTGACTTTGGTAAAATAGAACTTATATATAGGGTTGTCAAATTTTATCTGAACCTGTGAACCTGATTCCGTCCAACTCAGAAAAAATTGATCTTGGTTTTGGATTTTATCAATATGGGTTGGTTCTAGGATTGAATATTGATGTATGAATCAAAATTGGTCAGTTATGAGTGGTGATTTGTTCATCCTAGATTCATCAAATTTATATGACCAGATTTGGTTTTGAATTTTAGATTATAAAACGGGATCAAGTTCCAGATATGCCACCTTGTAAAAGAATACCAAATATGCTACATTTTTATTTATCTTTTGATTAATTCAAACTATTGTACATGTCTTTATTGTTGGTTACAAGTAAATGACCGATATAATTTATTGTGTCTTATTAATGGTCTCTTTCAGAGTTGTTCCCTAGGTAACAAGATCATCATTAGTTTCATGTGTTTTCATAGGGCCATACATTGTTGTTCTTTTGATTCATCTAAATGCAAGTATCCAATGATTGGGTCTTATATTTATTATAGCATGTCTTCACGCAAGTTTCTCTTAGTAGTTCATTTATCCCTATTTTTCAAGATCTGCAATGTTAATTTTGTTTGATAAAAGGAATGGAAGAGAGGAATAGAGGAAAGAGAGAAGTCGACATTACTATATAAGGGATAAAAACTAAATGTAAAGCAAAGTAAAGAGAAAGAAATGAGTTAGGATGGGAGGATTTGGGATGGATAAATAAGAATTTATGAGAGGAGAGAGTATGTTGGAGGGATGGTTGGGGTTTGAAATAGGGAATTGATGTGAAAAGAAGCTTTATACTATTGAAGGCATTTGAAATTTCAAAAAGGGAATGTTAAGAAGGTATTTTTCTCCAAAAATATTAAAAATAGAAAAAGGGAATTTGATTTTTTAAAGGTTGGGATTTTGAAAATATTTACATTTTTTTAATGTGTTTTGATTTTGAAATAGGTTTTAAAAAACACTTGAGTATTGAAAGCATGATTGTAATTTTAAGAAAGGTTTGAATTATTTAGAATGGATGGAGTTAGGAAAATGGATGTTGACTTTTGGAAAAGTATTAGATTTCTCAACACGTATTATATTTAAAAAGGGCATTCTTTTATTTAAAGTTTGAACGTCCAAAACATTTGTGTTGATACAATTTTACAGATGTCAAATTTATATGATACAATTTTGTAGATGTAAATTTCTAAAATTATCTAAATAGTAATTTTAAAGACAAAAAAAATTGATTTTATAAACAGGAGTAAAATTAGATCCGTGGTGATTTAAAAAACATTTGTGTTGCATGTATGTGTAATTTTGTAGTCCTTAAATATGATAAAAAGTAGATAATTTAAGAATCATGCATTATAGATGGAAAAAGAGAGATAGAAAATATTGTGAGTAATTATATGAATGTTGTGAGACATTAAATTTGTAGATCTATAGACTTCACTACAAAATGTTTGCAATTTTAAAAATGTTGAAATCTTGATAATGGAAATTCATTTTGGAAAAATTTTAGGATTTGCAAAATAATTAAAATTACAGAAAGATACTTTCACTTTTGAGAAAGACTAAATTACAAAAATGTTTGAAACTTGAAAAGAGATTTTCATTTTGAAAAGAGGTTAATGTTTGAATCTAAAAAATAATTTTGAGTTTTGAAGAAGCTTGAATTTGCCAAATGAATTAAAATAAGGATTTTGGTTTTTGAAAATGGCATTTTGAAAACAATTAAAACATGAAAATTAGATCTTAAGTTTTCTAAAAAAAGGTTTTTTAAACAAGAAATATAAAAAGGGAATTTGATTTTTGGAAGAAGTTTTCGAATCCTAACAATGTTCATAACTTGAAAATATGATTTTGATTTTTTTAAAGCTTTAGACATTCAAAAACATGTGAAATAAAAAATGATTTTTGTTTTTGAGTAAGTTTGGGATTTTTTATAACATTTGAGATTTGTAATAGTGATTTGATTTTATAAAATGACTAAAGTTGCATAAAATGAATAATTAAAAAATGTATAGTGATTTTATAAAATGGTTACAATTTTAAAACTTTTGAATTTTAAATTGGTAATTTTATAAAGATTCTTAATTTTGAAATTATTTTAAATATGTAAAAAGGGATTTTGAGTTTTTCTTTTAAGTTTCATATTTGCATAAAATTTTGATTTCAAAGAGGGGTATTGTCGTTTGTAAAAGGTCCACACACACACACACACACACACACACACACACACACACACATATATATATATATATATATATAATATGTGTATGGATGTATACGTATATATAATAAAATTTGTTAAGGATATCTAAAATTTGAAAGGGAGTTTTGATTTTTGGAAATAATCAAACTTCTATTGACATTAACAAATGCAATATGGATATTAAATTTTGAAAATGTATTAGGAAATCTGACTCTCGATATATGAAAATAAAAAGAGAGTAATTAGGATATAATGGTGTGGTTTGGGTTGGTGAGAGATACTGACCATAGGGAGGGGGAGTTACATGTGAGACATGATGGGGAGAGAGACATGGAAATATTGTGAGTAGTGATGTGCAAAGTGTGAGATATTAAGGGGTAGCTTGTAAATTACTAAAAAGGTTGATAAAAAGAAAGAGTTGAAGGGAAGAAAGGAAAGAGAGAAATTGAAATTAGTTTAGGAGAGTAGATAATTGAATGTAAATTGAAGTAGGTGAGAGAAAGAAGTTTAGGATTAGAGGATTTGGGAAGGATGTGCAAGATGATTCGGGAAGCGGGAGAGTAGGGTTGTCAATGGGTAAGGGTTAACCCATTTACCCTTTACCCATACCTTATAGGGGAAGGGTAAGGGTAAAGAATTTTCTTACCCTTAACCCACCTACCTGCTACCTTAGTGGGTAAGGGTAAGGGTAAGCCAGTACCCTTACCCTCTAACCTGCTACCCACCAATACTTATCTAAAATATATTAAATATATAGTCATCATGATGTTTAAGTCTTTGCATTATTCAATATTATATGGTCATCATTTGATACAATACATGATATTCTTTTATATCTCTTATGTAGCTAAATTAGCAATTTATACAACACCATCTACAATAATAACTTTTGTGTTGTATTGTCATTTGATATTATTTTAGTGTAACATCTTTTTCTTTTGGGGGCAACTTATTTGTTTGTACCTTAATATTAGGAATACTACTTTTTGTATATGAAACAATCATAGCCTTTCTAATAGAATCATTAATAGTCATTATCGAGCATCTTAATATTTTAATGAAATATATGAATATATTAGGAAGATGATATTGGTAATATAAAAACAAACTTTTAGAAGACATAAAAATTCCCTTCTACACCCTTACCCTCCCTGTTTACCCTATGCATTAGAGTGTAAGGGTAAGTGGAGGGTAAGGATATCGGTGGAGTGTGGAATTATACATACCTTTACCCTCCATACATGGTGGGTAAGGGTAAGGATAAGGTCTTACCCTCCTCGCTGATAGCCCTAAGGGAGAGATAGTATGTGGAAGGGAGGATTAGAGTAGAATTCATGTGACAGGGAATGTTGATTCAAGGGGACATACTAGAAGAGAGAGATAAGAGAAAATTATAGAAAAAATGTGACAAGTAAGAAATGTTGTGGAAGGAGAATGCAAAACATTGGCATACTTTCTTATGATTGGTTGGGCATTCTTGATCACATATATGTCCAAAATTGGTTGTTTTTATGGAGTAATTGTTGTAATCAAACCAAAAGAATTATGTAAAAGGTGTTCAATTAAGTTACAGGTTCAAAGTTAGATATCTTTATATTGTTACCAATTTCACTTTTGTCTAATTATGAAAATCCATTACACTAAAAAAATTCACAAAAAAAATATTTCTAAACTTGGAAACTGTAAATATGTCTTCAAAGGACGACTACTTGCATCTTGAACATGAATCCATTGCATCCTATCACGTCCATGACACTTGAATAGTCACCATTCTTAAGAAGAATGCACAACACACTGCCTAACACCATAGATCTTGTTTTATTTGATGGTTGTGACATTTGTTGAGCATACGATGTACATGGAGATGTAGGCCATCATGATGACAAATTATTTTGTAGTCATTTTTTTGGGATGGCATGAGAATATTCAAGTATAGGATGGTGGCTTTCTTGGTAGTTCCCTTGTAACACCAACTTATATTAAACATTTTTAAGATCATATAATATCTCTGATGGTATTCACTACCCATTTATTTTGTCCAAAGAGATTGATGCGACTCATTATTGATGAATGGTTGTCATGTATGCACATATAACTTTCTAGAGAGCTAGATCTTTCGATTATATTCTAAATCCCTTATCATTGTGCATCTTTTTCGAAATCAAAATTCTCCTTTCACCATGTATTACATACCAAGTTATGTTATATTTTTTATGTAGTGGCTACTTAACACGACATCACAGGAGCAGGGAGTAGAAAATCACATGACCAAGTCAATAATTTTCAATTTAGAAAGCCATCATGTACACAATGATGACACCTAACTTTAAGTTTCTCAGCCATGCTTTTATTCATGGGGTTGACATGACCCATGAGAAGTTACTACAAGGAAATAATGCTTCTCTTATTATGGAATCAATGTTTTATTAGCCACGATTTCACCCTCATTCACTATTTGTGTGGGGATCATATTTTTAAGATCATGTTCTATAACTCCTATTTGTGTGACACTCTTTGGGCAATATAAATTTTCAAATGAATGCAGTTTAGGGGTGAACATAGTTTTATAACCTTCAAAAATCATTTACAAGAATACCAAGTCAACAAAGTTAATTATAGTGACTTCATAAAGGAATAAGCAATTTATAGTTCATAAACCAAAATACTAAAAGTGAACAAAAAATGCGACAACAATTTGTTCCTATTCAGAATATAGCATCAGATATGGTAGCGGAAACAAAAAAAGTTTATCATCATATTCCCCTTAGAAAGTACATCATGTCAACAACTATGTAATGGGATTGAGGGTTGCAATGCATATACCTAGTCTTAGAGCAAGTCTAATGACTATCAAGTCTGATGACTATCTCTTGCTACATTGTGCTTCTTTCCTCAAGTTGCACTTGGATAGCATCAACAATGGCCTCCCAATTGATTACCATGGACAATGGTTGTCTTCATCCTCCTAGCAGGTGGAAACAACCTCCTCACCTCTATAATAGTCCACACGGACCCCTAAGAACACCTATTGTTCTAGTTACATAGATAAGAAGGAGATGCCCCTTCTAGTCAATGTACTAGCATTTTCTTGCTCTCCCAATTGTCTATCTCTTGTTGTTCCTCCATATTACGGGTAGAACTTGTTTAGGTTTTCACGTTACCATAGTTTTGAGAAGGCAACAATTGTAAGATCTTATTATTGTGTCTCTAGAAAACCTCCACTACCCCTCTGTGAGACCCCTAACCTTTCTTTTAGGTTGAACATACTTTATTATCATAATTAAGTTCTTAGAGCCTTAATAAAACCATAATAAGTGCTTTTATAACATATGGCAAGCTTAAGTTTCAATTTAGTCCAGTTTGGACATTGTTTGTGCAAGTTACGCAATTTTCTGAACATATTGGGATTTTCTTTAATTTACCCATATCTAATATTTTCTTTGGAATTTGTCACATGATTTATGTCCTTATATGTTGTCTCATCATTATTGAGCTTTTTGGGAGATGGTTCACACAGTTGTACTTTGGTTTGGTTATATTACCCTTCTAGGGTGAGTTAGGGTTTACCCCCTCATTGATGAGCTACCTTGAGATGCCATCAAACCATGGTCCTCCTCTTTGAGTGAAATATGATGGTTCTCCTGAATGTAGGGAGGCCTATGATTCACCCTATAAGTGGAACAACTAATGGTTCAAGTGGTTGAAGGCCCTCAACAGATGCTGAGGCAGATTGTTACTTTTTGGCTGTTTGTGGCTAAGTGTGGGACTCAATGGCTCTAGTAAGTGGTGGAGGTAGATGTATAGCCTAGGTTTGAAGGTAGGTGGTCCTTATATCCCCAAAGGACTATGGTTAGGTATAAGAACAATCGAGTGACCTATTGTTTTACAAGCAAAATGAACTTTGACACATTGCAACTTAGTAGGACACCTCAAGCTTCTCTTCTCCCTTATCCATAAGATTTATATACCCTTCCTTTAGAACCCAAACGAACCCTTTGGATCCTTATCACTTCCCTTCTATCTAGAGCTTCATCATCCCCTATTTGGTATTGAAGAGGGTGCCCAAGGTAGAAGAAGGTGGTCGAACTTCTTGCATATGTGGATATAGCTCGGATCTACCCTCCTTTAGGGTTTGTGAAGATCCCTTTGCTTGTTCTTAACCTAAGAAAGTAAGTTTTTCCTTCTTCCCTTTGTTTCTCTTGCTTTCCTACCACTTTCTTCCTTCTTCCTAGATGAAAACATTGTGTTTCATTGTAAAGCTTGCCCTAAAGCTTAAAGAACCCTTTTTTCTTACTTCCTTAACCTAGGGTTTACTCTCTTTCTTGGAAAAGGAGATTTCTTTGCCAAGTGGAGTGATAATATAGGGTCTTCTTACTCCTTTTTGCAAGCATTCTTACTGTTTGGAGCTGCATATCCTTCCTAGAGGTGAGTTATATAATTTTTCATACGTTTATTGCTTACTATTACCTTGTATGCTCATGATGTTGCTATAAAACGAAGTTCTATCATAAAGAAGATATCTTTACCTAGGGTTTAAGATTAAGTGTTGTTCCTTGAGTAGTTTATTACCATGAATGAATCTGAACCCTTGTGCATGACCTTCCTGAGGTAGAGGAAGCTTTAGATCTTACTTTTATGGCAAACAATGGCCCTAGATCTCTCTCAAATGATGGAAGGAATTAGGGTTTTGTGTTGATTTCCCTTCTACTCTTACAACCCAATGGCTTTGTACATGTATTGGTTTTCTTATCCGTGGTGTGCCAACCAATGGCCATGCCTTAGTGGCTATTTTGGTTTCTATCATGAGTACACAATCGATGGTCATGTCTTCCCTTATAAACTATGGGTTTTCCCCTCCTAAATGATGGTCTTCTTTAGGGTTTCTATGGCTGCTTTTCCACCTAAGAACATAACCCGATGGTGGATCTCTCTTGACGTCTTTGTTTGGCTTTTATGTGCCAACAGATGGTAATCTTTTTCTATTATTTGGGATCTTTTCTTAAGCACAACTGATGGGTATTCTCTCCCCTTAACAACCTATGGTTTGGGTACTACGATTCGATGGTTTTAGTGATTATATGTGAAGGGTCAAATGATGGTTCTTTTGGTTCAAAAATGATGGTTTTCTTTATTTTTTTATCAGTTCTCTCACCTGATGTTGACAACCTATGGCATCACCAAGTGCCACAACTGATGGCCAACTGAGTCATCAATCAATGGTTTTTTGGGTCTTAATTGAAGGTTTCTTGGGCTCATGATCTGATGGTTCAGCCGATGGTGACACTGAGTGTCACAACCGATGGTTTTCATGGACCCTACAACAGATGGCCTTCTTTAGGTGATCAACTAATGGTATTGGTTATATTGTCAACTTATGGTTTTCTTCATGTGATCAACTGATTGTGCTTTCTAATCTTACTAAACTATGGATTTACTAGATGGTATGGTGAGTCAACTAATGCCACAACTCGATGATTTTCAAATGTGGTTTGTTGAAGATGGTTCCTTGTGCTATGACAAATGGTTTTACCTCATATCATCCAATGATTTTGGGTTTATGCACCATCGGTTGATCACATGAAGAAAACCATCAGTTGACATTATATCAAGTACCATCAGTTGATCACCTAGTCCATTGGTTGTAGGGCCCAAGAACACCATCGGTTCTGACACTTAGTGTCACCATTAGTTTGGACCATCAGATCATGAGTCCAGGAAACCATCGATTAAGACCTAAATCAACCATTGATTGATGATTGGGGTTGGCCATTTGTTGTGGCACTCAGTGTGGCCATTGGTTGTCAACAAGATGTGAAATGATCCAAAAACAAAGGAAAAGCCATCGTTTTTTTGAACCAAAAAGAACCATCTCTTAACCGCTCACATATAAGCACTAAAACCATCAACTTATAGTACCCAAACCATCATCTTTAAGGGGAGAGCATGCCCGTAGGTTGTTCTTAAGAAAAGATCCCAAATAGTAGACAAAAGACCACCATAGGTTCGCACATAAAAGCCAAAGAAACTAACAAGAGAGATAAACCCTCGTGTCTTAGGTGGAATAACATCCATAGAAACCCTAAAAGAAGACTACCATTTAGGATGTGAAAAATGATAGTTTATAAGGGAAGATGTGACCATCGGGTGTGTGCTCATGTTAGAGCTCAAAACAATGGCTATGTCATGGCCATCGGTTGGTACATCATGGCCAAGAAAACCAACAAATGTACAAAGCCATCAGGTTGCAAGAGTAGTAGGGAATATCAGCATAAAACCTTAATTCCTTTCGTCTTTTGAGAGATACACAGGGCCATCATTTGTCATACAAGCATGATGTAAAGATTCCTCTCCCTCGAGATGGTCTTGAACAAGGGTTTAGGTTCATTCATGGTTATAAACTACCTGTGGAATAATACTTAAGCTTAGACCCTAGGTAAAGATAGCTTCTTTATGCATAAAACTTCATTTTAAAGCAAGATCATGAGACTACAAGGTAGTAGTAAGCATAAGACATGTATACAGTTATAGAACTTGCCTCTAAGAAGGAGATGCAGATCCAAATAGCAAGAAGGCTCGAGAAAAGAAGGAAGAAGATGCTATCTTAGCACTCCACATAGACAAGCAAACTTCTTCTCCAAGAAAGAGAGCAGACCCTAGGTCAAGGAAGCAAGAAAGAAGGGCTATTTAAGCTTTATGAAAAGATTTGCCATGAAACACCATGTTTTGATCTTGAAAAATGAAGGAAGAGGTAGGAAAATAGGAGAAACAAATAGAAGAAAGAAAAACTCGCTTAGGTCAAGAACAAGCAAAGGGAGCTTCATAAACCCTAAAGGAAGGTAGATCCGATCTTGAGCCACACATGCAAGAAGTTCAACCACCTTCTTCTACCTGGGCATCCTATTTACCACCAAATAGGGGGAGACGAATATATATATATATATATATATATATATATATATATATATATATATATATCAGGGAAGTTATAAGGATCCAAAGGGTTCGTTTGGGTGCTAATGGAAGGGTATATAAAGCTTATGGATAAGGAAGAAGAGAAGCTTGAGATGTCCTACTAAGTTCCCATATGTCAAAGTTTGTTTTGCATGTAAAACAATAGGTCCATCGGTTGTTCTTCTACCTAACCATCATTTTTTGGGGCTAGAAGGACCATAGACCTTCAAACCTAGGCCAGACATTGGCCTCCACCACTTACAAGAGCCATCAGGTCCCCCACTTAGCCAAAAAGAGACAAAAAGGAGCAATTTCCCCACAATAGGTTGAGGGCCTTCAACCACTTCAACCATCATTTGTGCTACTTACAAGGTGAACCATTGACCTCCCTATATTAAGGGGAACCATCGTATGTCACTCAAATAGAAAGACCATCTTTTGATGGCCTCTCAAGGTAGCTCATCTAGGAGGAGGTAAACCCTGACTCACCCTAGAAGGGTAACCCCGCCAAACCAAAGTACAACTAGGTGCCCTATGGACCAAAAGGATCAAGAATAATAAGGAAACATATTAGGAACATAAAGCATGTGACAAATTGCAAGGAAAACCTCAGATATGGGTAAATTAAAAAAACAATAATGTATAATAAATTGTATGACTTGCACAAACAGTGTCCACACTGGACCAAACTTGAAAGTGAAGCTTTTCATATGATATAAAAGCACATTCATGGTTTTATTAAGGTTCTAAGAACTTAATTATGATAATAAAGTATGTTCAACTAGAAAGAAAGGTCAGGGGTCTCACAACCATAAATCCCTAACATGGATTTCACCCTCAAAATCCAAGGCAGGCAAAGATGGGTACTTTAAATGTACTATCCTATAACCTCGACATTGTTACTTCCATCTCATCGTGATGTCACAATACTCTCATTGAATTCATGTTTTTCTCTCTCAACTCTTGTACGTATCATCTTGGGTAATCATAGAAACTACACATAAGGAACATCCTCATGAAACTCTACATCCATTGTATTTATCATTTGTCCTTTACAAGGATGAAACTTCCTCAACATGAAACATAGAAGTTGTTGTGCCACCTGTATAATTCTGACTGTACCTTTCAACTTGGAACTCAAGTTGTCATTCTAAACTATTCCATCTATTGTAATCATTTATAAGTCATTCTTGCTTGCTTTTTACCATTCATGGAATATCATGTATCTCTTATCATATGTAACTTCACAAGGTGGCATATCTATGATCCTTTGATGGTTGTTGTAGTTAGCAATTCAATCAATCAAGTGGGCATCCCTTAATTGTCAAGAACTATAAGGCATATGCACTTAGAGGTTTCTCTAACCATCTGAATGGTGGACCTACCATCGTCTACTATATAAGACTATGCTAAATCTTTATTGTATACTCATATTTGTCATCTTCTAGTACCCCTTATTGACTAGATCGAAACTACACACTTGACCATATTTGTGCCATACCCTACTCCATACTTGTTTGTCATTGTACGCTCTTCAACTCATGACGCATCATATGTGTCAAATATGGCTCTCCTTAGGTATTATCTTACTTAAACCATCAATATTTGGAATCATAGTCTGGTTGAAGAATCACGCACTATCTTTTCACTTGAATGATGGAATTTATCATGCTCCCCTATGTTTAGGCAACACTAACATTAGAGCACTTTTCAATTTCCCCTTTTTGCATATGGAAAAATGTTGATGCTAACACTGACACTTGTCATTCCATACAAGGAGGAACATCATTCCTAGTCAACCATGTTAGGGGTAAAGCAACAACATTGCCTTCATTTTACTAGGATTCACACAACACACTTAGTAGATGTGTCATAACTCATAAGGACACGACCTAAGCACTCTTCCCATCAAGTCCATAAATATTATTGTTGCACTAATTAGTCGAAACGACAAAATCCCGATCTCATGGTGACTATACAACTGATGTCATCCACTCTGGTTCTTATCTAATAATATCCTGACCTTTGGTCTATCTGAAAGGAAAATGTAAGACATGCTTACTAATCAACAACCCATCTATCCTTGGCATTGGTCTCCTCTAATTGTCAGTAGTCCATATACATCATCAGGGAACCACTCCTCTCTTTTCTAAATAATACTTAGAGGATCATCATCAACTCTCTCTCTATATATATGGGATAGGAACACTATGAAGCTCATCCAATACACACCTTCAAACTCAGGTACCACTGATACACCCTGGATACTAGGAGTTCTCACCCTAACTATCCACTTCATGTGCCAAGAGGATCTCATATCCTTATCTCTGTTGGATCCAAGATGGATGATTGGATGCTCTAGAGGGGGGTGAATAGAGTTGAATGCACTTAAAAAAAATTCATTAGTCCTTCAAGATATATCACAAGATATGGTTGCTAAATAGGAAATTTGAGTGCAACTAAAACATGCATAACAAGGGGGAGAGAGATTGAACATACACCAAGTGACAAGATATGTAGAGTGGTTCCACACTTCAAACTAGAAGTGAGTCAGTCCACTACCTAGAGAAGTCAACCTCTAGGATTTATTAACCATTGCACTCTTATATTCATTCATAAGACTTACAATACATGAACACCAAAGGACTTACTCATCCAAGCACCAAGAGTATTCCACCTTACCAAGGACTTACCCACTATTCTAAGAGTCTTCATCCTTCTCTAAGGTCTTACCCACTCTAGCACAAGTCTTCCGCCTTCAAGGACTTTTCTACTCCTCTTGGATATTCAACCTTTGACTTCACCTTCATTCGAAGAAGCTTCCACTAAGGACTTTTCCACTTGAGCAAGGAGTCTTATGCCTTCACCAAGGGCTTACCCACTCTTTCTCCAAGTCTTCAGCCTTGATCTTCACCAAGGGACTCCTTCCCTTGTTCTTCTTCACCTCTCTTAGCCAAGAGAGAGAACCTTCATCTTCATGGTTGAAATGAGAGATAAGGAGGTAGTGGAAGTGAGAGCCTCACAAAATATACATGTAGGACTAGCTCTCTTACAGATTTCCTACTCACTCTAATGAATGTAGCAAATGATTAAGCTTAGATAGAGAGAGGAGGCTATAGGATACACTCAACTATAGAATAGGAACCTCATATAGAGTTTTGCATTGAATGCTCAACCTTGGAATGAAGCCCAAGGGGTCTTATTTATTGATGGGGATGCCACCCTAGTCTTTGGGAACACTTAAGAATGAAAACTAGTCATTTTATTATTTGCAACATGTATATTTTCACTTGTTGCAACTCCACAATGGCTAGAAATACTTTTCTGCACTTTTTCGTACAGTGTAATCGATCAGGTTTCTATAAAGGTAACTCGACTAATCCCACTAAGAGATAAGACCAATTTAGGCCATCGATCGAGTTTGTCCTGGGGTAACTCGACCGATTCACTTAAATCAGTTTTGGTCTGTAGGGGGATCGATCGAGTTCTGTGAAACGTAAACTCGACCGATCAAAAGTCGTTTTTAAGATCCAATCAGGATTGGTCGAGTTTGCAACTCGACCGATGAACATCCTGATGTGAATTTTAGAAAATGGCTTTTGAGTGCTTAAAGATTTGATCTAAGTGCTCTTGATTTTTTCTAAGCTTAATTACATGTCATACAATCATTACAAGTGATTTACAACATGATCCTAATGGATTTACATCATATTCCAAAAACATGCACTTGTATTGATTTTGACTTGTCTTTTCTCCAATTTGAGATGCACAAGTTAGGGCATCTGGAGTGTGTCTATACCTAATCTGAAATCACTCAAGTAGAGACATTAGACACAAATAATTGGAATGGTTTAGTCATCATCAAAACAAGGGTTTAGTCAATTTAGACCTTGAGTCAACAATCTCATCCACTTCCTCAACATTATAACCGACTAAGAACATTTAGGAGGAGTATTCCAACTCTTGGAAGTCTCAAAAAGCATTCTCATACAAAACATCCTAATCTTGGAACTATATTCCAAACTAACCACATGCCGTAACAAGATATCCACCCACAGGCTTACAATGAATCCACATGTACCAAGTGGCATAAGGTCCACTTGCAAGCTGTGTCCCTAGTTATAAGGAACACAAAAGGGAAATGTACTTGCCACGACACAGAAACATTGTCCAGGGGTTTCCAGCAAGGGGTTAACGATTCTATCTTCATCAAGTGGTTACAACTTTTATGTATCATTTTACCTTTTTCATCTTGGGTTTCTTGCCATCAGCATAAGAATTATCAAGATTAATGTATTGCATTTCACTTTCCTTATTAAATTCATCATTCTTATGAATGTCATCTCATGCTATCATGTTTTTCAATCCCTTATCATGGGATAGATCATCATATTTCACATTTTTCTCATCAATTAGCGATTATCTCCCTTTAATTTCTTTCACATGTAATGAATATTTTACATTAACACTTTCTTACACACACAAGTTGGTATGAGATTAACTCCAGTTCCACTTTATTCATTTTTCATTGTTTTTATTCGTCTTCTCATATCACACTTATATCAAGAGTTCTTTTCTTATTACGTGGATTGCATACCTTGAATCATTCCATTAGCACAAATTTATCCATCTTTGACTTCTTTATCTTCTTGAATCATAGTTTCAAGAACTCCCCTTTAGCTTATCTATATTTAGATTTAGATTTCATGGTGTCCTATCTTTCTCTTTAGCTATCAAACATTCAAGTTTTGATAGGTTATGATATGATTTTCATCTTCTTTTAGAGTAAGATTGAGATATTAGCACCTTGATTTTTTATTCATTATGCTCTTTGGTTGTTTCAAAATGACTACTTGATTAGAGTAATCAAAGAGATAATAATCTCAGACTTCCATACTTACCCTTTCTTCAGTAATTGAATACTTGGCTAGGGTTTCCAAATACTGAATTCAGGAAGCATGCATTGTGTTTACATGTTATGTTACATACTTACACATCATCCTAGTGCTAAGTCCTAGTGTCCCTATCGACTCAACAAACCTAGAGATCTTATACCAACTTGTTGTAACTTGTCACACTAAATGAGTTTACTCAAAACACAATCAATCATTAATTGATCACATGCCCAGAAAAAGGGTAAATTTAAACTGATTTCAATATTACCACATGCTCAAATACTTTTACATAAAAACCCAACATCTTTATTGAATTCATAAATACCAAGTATCTTTTACAATTGCTTCCTGGCCTTAGCCATGCCATGTACATATACATGAGAATATTATCAATAGATGCCACATAAACAAGCATCAGCATGCTACCAAAAGCTTTAATTTGTTAAAACAATGTATACAACTTTAATGACTAGACCTGAGAGTACATGGACGACTCTAGGACACACTAGACATCTAAAAACATTTTCAAAGGTACATCAACAAAGCTCCTCCTCACTGTCACGAGTCTATTGCCGCTACTGCCAATCAACTAAAAAGATGTGGTGACCCATGAGGTGAGACCCATGTCGCAGTGAGAGATATAACTCTCAACACCTCTTATTGATTATAGCAGGTTAAGTAATTATACAGTTTAAGTAGATTGGGTAGATTAATTAGATAGTAATAACTACAAGCATGATTAACAAGATATGTAAGGAACATATAACAACTATCATCATTATCCT
Organism: Alisma plantago-aquatica; assembly: GCA_963693085.1. Lineage (NCBI taxonomy): Eukaryota > Viridiplantae > Streptophyta > Magnoliopsida > Alismatales > Alismataceae > Alisma > Alisma plantago-aquatica. The sequence goes on from OY856410.1 coordinate 1,018,050,452, forward strand.
AATTATCAATGTATACCTTGCCAATAGTATAAGTAGTTTAGTGGCTTAAGCATGGCTAGCATCATAAGTAAGTTTAGCAGCATAGCATCTCTAACATCATGAATAAGTCCACCATCATAGGCATAACTAACAATATTAGCATGCCTAGTAGATTTAGCATATCTACATCATAAATAGAGCTAGAAATGTAAGCAAAACTATCTACATAAGCATGATTAGTAGTATAGGCATATGTAATTATAGAGGCATGGCTAGTACTATAAGCATAGATAACGACATGTGATAACTAATATCATAAGCATATCCAACAATGGTAGTATATCTACTCAACATAAGCATATCTACTATCTATTATTGTGATATACATCATCTCTATGTAAAGAGAGAAAATAAGGATTATCATCCAATGTGAAGTGTTGTGTATAACCCTAAAAAATATGTTACACATCTGTATTACATCTTTTATTAACCCTTGAGGGATTTGAGTAATGCCACTCAAATTCCAACTGACCACTATTAAGTCAAAATTAGTGCCATACAAGATCTAGGAAGAGCCAGACTTCTAAGATCTTCTTTTCCCTAGTCAATATGGGTCCTCCACGGATACACATAACATAAAGCTACCAACTGCCTAGGATATCCTTGGTACATGTCACATCACTAGTGAAAGGAGGTGGGTATGAAAACCCTACCATCCAAGGTACAACCAGAATTGTCCTCAAATCTTATCACATATACAATCACTGAGACATGATCATAGATATTCTATAAATAAGGGCTAGGTATGACCGCAACTATCCTCCCTAATATTGAATTGAATATGTCAAGGACACATGGTCACTTTCACCTCACATACTCAATAATATGCATTCCAAGTTTCCCTTAGGAATACTCATTTCACCATCCGACAAGTCTTGACACTCGAATGAATCTATGGCACAGAGCACTACATGATTAGGGTTTCACTTTATTAGTTATACCAATTGGGTGAATTAAGTTTCATCAAACAAGTGGACATACAAACCCTAATCCATTTCTAGAAACATGCAAGTGTAAAAACTTCAAAAGATATAATACATGTGAAACATATTTCCTCTTCTCAACATCATGAGGTACTATTCACTTGCCATTCATGATACCATACTCATCATCACATCATCACCATAGCATACAAATCCTTATCACATTATTCCAAGGTTCAACCCTTGTCACGTCATGAAGAGGATTGCACCTCATCCATGGTCAACCATGCTCAAAGGTAATTAAGACCATCACATAATTCCCTATGAGAACATTAATATCTTTCCATGCTTTATAACAAGGCTCAACAAGAAATCAACATGCATGTGATATACAAGCTCAACATGATATTGTATTAATGAGTTCAAAGATATTCACAGGATACCATAACATGGTTATCTCGGCATTAAGAGCATTCCTTCATTATATGAAAAAGCAAGAAGGCTAGGTATGATTTACCACCATCATCTGATAGTGTACATGTTTAGCATAAGAAAGTTTCAATCATATGGTTATGATAACCATCGGTTAACACATTAAATTTATTACAATATTAGGAAGAATATTCCATAATTATATGAACCATTCAGGGAAGGGTATCGTGATTAACCACCATCATCTATTTGCATTAGGGTTAGGTTCAATAGGATAGATTATGTTGAAGCTACAATTAAGTACTCATACACAAACCCAAACCCATGGCATTCTCATAAGATTATGGATGCATAAGGTAAGAGTATCACCATAAAATCACATACTATCCTCACATATGGATTCATACATAACTCAAGGTGTACCCATCAGATTATAGCGTACAAGGGTTTCAACAACAATAATAGATATTTCATTATTCTACTAGTGATTGAAGAAGGATGATCATGATTAATCACCATAACATAATTGCATCAAGATTAAGTGTAACAAAATGTGGTACATTGAGTTTAGACATCCACTCATTATGGTGACTATCCATTTCCTTCAGATGAGGGCAAAGGTAAGACTAAATGATTAAGGCAAAACACCATTGGTTGTACACCATTCAAACCAAACCAACATGCCTACCTTGTTCCATAAGACATAAAATCTTCCTTTTGATTCACTTTTTTAAGCCAAGGTCTTAAATCCTAAATAGTTTGTCACCCTTTCCCCTATTATTAAACCTATTTACTACACATGACCCATATTATCATTGTGTGTGTATATGGTATCATGTATTAATTTAAAGTCTGATCACCCATATTTGTCTCCATTTGGACCCACAAATCACAAGGATCAACTTTTGGTGTCATTGTCGCAGATAAGGAAATGAACAACTATTAAGGACTCAAGGTCTACTTAGAATTCCATAATGATATTGAGTCCAGTAATACACTCCACTGCACAACTTTTAGTTAGATTACACTATATATTAAAAATGTGTTTAGTATGTATGGTATATTACCTTGACTCATACAAATCTTTTAGTTACTTATTGACTTTTTCTTCACCAAGAAAGAAGATGTGACTAACCAAGGAAATACGAATGAAAATAGGAATGGGAGTAATCCACCCAACCTCAGTATCCTATCATAGGTGGAGTAGGACAAAACCCATTAGTTGATCATCCTTATTTTTGTTCCTTAGAACTACCAGTGTCAACAAACGAGGAAAGTTGTAGTCCTTCCTAGAGTTAGTGTCGTTAATTTTGAGTTAAGTCTAGACTTCTTATATATAGTTACACAATTAGACTTTGGAAGGGAATTTGTCCAAGGAAAACCCTTACAATCACGTGGAAGCTTTCAAGAATATATATGGTACCTTTAAGATTAATAGGGTTCCTCAAGAGGTTATCTATTGTAAGGATTTCAACTTCATTGAGGGATAAAGCTTGTAGAGCTCCAAATATTAAAACATGGAAGTATTGCAAGTTGGCAAGCCCTAGTTGATGTTTTGTTACTAAGTTCTTCTCAATTAAGAAGATGATCAAATGTATAAATATGAACAATGGTTTTGTTTAGAAACTTGTATAAAACCTGAGTGATGCATGTTAGAGGTACCAAATGTACAACTGGGATTGTCCCCATCATGGTTTTGATGAAGGGTATTTAGTTACTACTTTTTAAAACTAACTCACTCAGAGTCAAAGGACATTCATAAATGCATTGATTGAGAGTTACATCATGAGTCGTGACTTATAACACTCCAAAGAGACCATAGCCGATACAGCTACGCTAAAAGAAAATTGTAATAATGAGAGAGAACAAATATCAAATGTTTAAGCCATGGGAGATACTTTTGATTCAAGTCCCTAGCATCCCTCACTGCCAAGCTTGACAAAATAACCACAAATGTTTGTTTATTATGGGTTAAGGGTAAGAATCATGTGGAGACTATCATGAACTATATTACATGTGGGGAGAGAGGGCACGATTCTGAGTATTGCATATAGACCCATGAGGAACAATGTAACCATATTGGGACAGTTGAAAACTTTTCTTTTGTGAACTACAAGAGACCACATCATATGTGATATTAATATGAAAAAAAACTATAGTAGAGAACTCTCACATGATCAATTAGCCTAATAATCGACCTTCTAAACCACATGGTTATGGATGAGGTGGTGAATCATCTATCTTTGATTGTAATACCAACTTCCAGCACAATAAGAACAACTTTAAAAACTAGAAGAGCCAACTTATTTGATGGTTGAAATGTTCGCCTTCTCGAAGAGACAAGCTGAGATTAATGACAAGTTGAACCAAAGAACCATTAACAACAACATATTAAGTATGATACATGATAAAGTGGAAAGTGTAACTGGGAAGATGTCTAATCCGCAACAACACAACAAAATGATTGATCAACAACTTGCAAAACTATTAGATATTATAAAGAACCCAACTGGGAGAATCTCATCTAACACATAATAGAACCTTAATAGTTGTGAAACTACTATGATGAACACTCTTAGATCAAGGATTGTCCTTGAACCCACGATTACCATAGTTTGAACAAGAGAGTGTTCTTGTTCCTAAACATCAACCAAAAACTATTAAGGTTGAACATGAGAAAACCCTTGTTGCTATTCCTAAGAAGAAAACATCAAAGGAGAAAAGCAAGGGAAAGAAGTTAGCCAATGATAAGGGATTGGAATCATTTGAAGAGGCTATTTCCAACAGAGACACATATGCCCCTAGGATCCTTTTTCCATATAAATTTATCAAATCACATTTAAAGAAAAGATACAAGAAATTCGTATAGGTTATAAATAAACTACACCTTGACATGTCAGTTCTTGATGCTATCAAAGCAATCCCAAACTATGCCAAGTTCTTCAAGGATATAATAACTAAAAGAAGGTGAGATGATGACGTAGAAACTATCAAACTTACAAAGATATCAAGTCCTTTATTCGAGAAAAGATGCCAACCAAACAAAAGGAACCTAGAGCCTTCACTACCCCATTCAATGTAGGGGATGACGAGGAAAGAAAAGGGATTGTTGATATGGGAGCAAGCATAAGATTGATTTCATTAACACTAACCCAAGTACTTGGTCTAATAAACATGGTAAAAACTGGCATGAGGATCTGGCTAGCTAACTAGACTTTCACAAGACAAGTTGGAAATGTTGAAGATGTCCCTATTAGGGTTGTAAGGTTCTTCATCCCATATGAAATTTTTTTGATAGACACGGATGAGGATCCCTCTTTCCCTATGATATTTGGAAGACCCTTCCTATCTACCCAAAGTTATTCTATAGACATGGAGGTAGGGATTATAAAAATACTAGAAATGATCAAATTAACTTCAGAGTTCATGAGAGGTCCATCATTGTTTAAGTCTGTGTATTTTTTTGATGGCTGCAACCAAATATGTCTTGATGTCCATGAGAAAAATGACACAATTAACCCTTTGATGAGGGCCTTAATTGACCAAACCTCTAATATTGATGATACCAAAGTGAAGTAACTACTTGAATACCTTGATGCTGGAGAAAGCAATTGTGAAGCTGAAGAGGGCTCATAAGTTGGGCATTTAACTTTGTATCTCTAGAGATAATTAGTATAGATAAAGAAGCACTAAAATCCATGCCTGATTGAAACAACTTCTAAAGGGTCTTAAATATGAGTTCTTTGACACTGAAGGTATAAACCCTATTATATTATTTCTTCTCTATTTGAGGAGCATAAATAACAACTTCTACTAAATTAAAGTTAAGAAGGAAGGCCATGGATACTCTATTTATGACATAGAAGGACTGGATGTAGTTGATTGCATGCATAAAATACACCTAGAGGAAGACACTAAACCCCTAGATCAAGGATAAAGGAGATTGAACCAGAACCTGAGAGAGGTTATGAAGAAAGAAGTTATCAAGGTATGCAATCTTAGAATCATATATGCCATCAGGGGTAGCAAATGGGTGAGCCCAGTTGATGTTGTTCCTAAAAATGGCAAAATGACAGTCATGAAGGGTCAACGTGGTGATGATATTGTAAATTGGACAAGTACTAAGTGGAGGATGTGCATTAACTATAGGAAAATAAATTCAACAACTAAGAAGGACCGTTTCCCTTAGCCCATTGTAGATCTAGTGTTGGAGCATCTAGACCTATATTACAATTTCTATTATCTTTATGGATATTTAGGGTTCTGATAACATCCAATTTTGCAAATATTATATGCCTTATTTCATCCATATTTTCTCCTAAGTAGAAAAATTATATTCACTCCCCCACCTTGCATATAGATACTCTCTCCACCCCAATTGAGAATGACAAGGATGTCACATGTATGTAATCAAAAGGCTAGAAGCACACTACCAAAGGAAGAACCACCACCAGATGAAAACTGATGGTCACTCCACAACCATCGATTCATCACCACCACACACTACCCAGCAGTACCCTACCACATCAACAAATGGTGGTCATGGTAATCCAACAACTGATGGCCACTCAAAGGGCCATCACCTGGCGGTCCAGCAAACACCATCACCAGGTAACCCAATATACACCATCACCCGGTGGCCCGTATGCACCATCATCTGGTGGTTCAGAAGACACTATCATCCAGTCATTCATCTGACACTATCATCCGATGACCTGCCTGTGCCTACCATCCAATGGCTGCCAACTGATGGTGACCCTAATAGAGATGTCATTCGGACCGTTAAGCACATGGCTTGAGGATGGTACCTGGGAGGCTTGGGCCGCAAGTAAAGGGCCCCGAGCTGATGCCTATATATACTCTTCCACTAGCTATGAAAATAGGGTCATATTCTTAATCGTGCTATAGAATGGACGTGGAGACACTACCAGAGGAGGAGCTCACCACCGACTGATTTCCACCACTTCTAGTTGACAAGGAAGGAGGATGAGAGTCTGTTGAACCTATTCCAGCACTTCTGCCTGTACACCCTGACCTGCTCTGGAGTTTCCCCTTCGATATAAGGAGGAAGAAGTGGAAACTGCCAACACCACTATACCAGCCCATGAGTAGGAGACCAGATCCATCAATTGTAACCACTTCCTGGTTACAATTGGTGTATCCCTTAGTCCCCTTCTTCCATAGATCTCTTCCCCTTCTTCCTAGATCTCCTTGTTTCAAAAACATCTCTATGTCTTCATACATCTATATATCTTAATGCTACTCATGAAAATGAGTGGCTAAGCTCATATCTTGGGTTGGGAGCAGTCACTGAGGCTCTCCCAACATGTATATACTTACATCCATTTGAATATTAAATGCTCTTATCAAATTTTATCTCCATTCACTTGGTCTTAATGCTTCACTCTTATTATTATGTACCATCTTGTGATGTTTGATTGCTAGTGTCTCAAAAGAGTAACACTAATCTTATCTAAGTGTTTTGGAGTTGCATGAATGCATGAGAATGTTGGAATATTAAGGATTATGATCATATAATTATTTTTGTGATTGTTTGTTTTCCATCTTGAGAGAGAGACAACCTTATAATTTAGATATATCCTAAGCTAGAGAGAGGAAGGAAGAGACACATATGATGATTGCTTGTAATCTTGCTAAGGGTATACAAAGGGGTGTGTGTATTGCGTGTTGGTGAAAGATCTTACTAGGTGAAACCCAATCTATGTTTCCATCCATATCTTGTTACCATGCACTTGTTTGCTTTTGTTATCTTACTTTATTTCTTTATCTTTCTTTTACTTATTTTGTTCTATTTGGAGTAATATCATTACATTAGGAACACCTTCTAAACCTACCATATTGGTTGGTGTAACTAAAATAATATTATATGTTCTTAGTACTTACCACCCTTATCCCTATGGATCGATCTTGATTACTACATCAGACCCCGTGTAATAGTTGTGGGGCCTAAGATTAGGTTAGAAATTTAAGAGTCTGAAAACTCTAGATCTGATCCTTTTGGACGTGTGATTTAGGTCGGGAAATGTTTTGGCATCATTACCGAGGATGAGGCAAAATGGTACTGTTAAGAACGCAAGTCTACTCACCATACACCCGTACCTCAAGTTTAGTGATAAACTTGACTGCACATATTCTAAATATGTTGTATCCAACTGCTTTGAATACTTCATTTCATACATCTAGTTTTCTGACTCAAATGTGTGAACTATTTAGGTAGCTTTAGGAGAAGCAGATTTAGACGACACTTAATTCTCCTTTTGCATAAACATGCCACCCCATAGAGGTGGACATCATGGTGGACATGGTAGCAGACATACAGGAGAAGATCAGAACCCAAGGGTGGAGGATTTTAGAACTCCACTAGTAACTGAGTCAGAACATGACGACGCCCACTCTGATGGAACTAGACAAGGGCACATACTGATACCTCACGATGAAGGCAAGAGTAAAGAACGACACAAATATGGATGCAAAGAATGTTTTGAAGATGATCGTGAAAATGAGATGAAGAAGAGAATCATTAAGAGCAACACAATCATGAGCATCACCACAACTATGACAGAAGAAATAGAAGGAACAACCATGAACATGAACATAATAACCATAATAGAGAAGAAGATGATGAGGAAGAACTATCCCTCTGAGATCTAGCCGTTATAAGAGAAAATGAGTTGAGGAATTTTGTTATCATTCTAAGGTTTGATGCACCCAACTTTGAACTGAAATCTACAGTTATATCTATGATTCAAAACAAGTCATTTTGGGGGAATTCTAGAGATGAGAACCCCTATCATCATCTTGATGCCTAAAATATCTATGACACCATCAAAATGAGGGGACTTCTACAAGATGTGATAAATTACAAGGGCTTCAACTTTTATCTAAGAGACAAAGCCCTAGCATGGTATATTTCTTTACCTAACAAGAAGATCAATGGGTGGGGAGCCTTGGCAAGTTTTACCCAGTAGAGAAAACCCTCAGGAATAGGCAAAAGATAAATGGATTTATGGAAAAGGTTGGAGAAAATTTGTATGAAGAATGGGAATGATTCCAGGAGTAAGAGGGATTGTCCACACCACAACTACAACTAGGGTCACCTAGTCACAACCTTCTATAATGGTTTTACTTTTGGTGAGAGGACTTCACTGAATGTTGTCGCAGGAAGTGACTTCTTAGGTAAAAAATCAAACAAGACTATGAAAATCAACAAAAACATGGAAACTCTACAAGTAGGGATGGGTTTCAATAGAAGAGACAGATTCTGCAATGAAAACAATATCCAAAGGATCATCTATGGAATCAAAATATCTATAAACTATCACTGTGCAAATTCAAAAGATTGCTATAGACATTAAACAATTGAAGGACTATGGAAGAAAGGGCAATAAACCTGTTGAAAAGGCTATGAAATGTGTGACATGTGGAAAAGGAGGTCATGGAATTGATAATTGCATCTATATGTAGTCAGAAGATAACAAAGATAGAGACAAAGAAGGAGATACAGAGAATGTATCTTACATAGATATTGCAGAAAACTCTCACCAGCTGAGTGGAGCACCTAAACCACCACTAAAATTTGGAAAAGGAGGTGGAAAGACTTAGTAGACCAAAACTACAACTTACCATCAAAACAAAAATAATTATCAAGGCCAAGGACAAGGAAAAGTACTAGGTCAAGGCTAATATTAGAACAAGAACACGATCTGACAAAACTAAGATCAAGGCCAAACAAAAAACAACAGCCAGCCATACATGATGGCACAATTATTTGATTTTGTAAAGAGACAGGTTTCTGTGAATGATCAACTGACCCAAAGTGCCATCACCAATTTAGGCATCTTAAAAAATGATGCAGATCCATATGGACGATATGCAGACACATCTAAAACAAATTGATGAACAGGTGGTGCAATTGTCCTAGTTGATAAAGAACCCACAATGGAGGATCCCCTATAACACAAAAAAATAAAGATGGCTACCCTTCACTCAAGGAAGGTTGTAGAGAAATTGATAAAAGAGTGTCACCAAGAAGAGGACACCACTACTGAGCCACAACCAGAACCCACTACAATAGAGGAAGAATCTGAGAAAGTTAAGTCCACAAAGAAAAGAGAAGAAAAAAGAAAAAGACCAAGAGAAGAAAAGTGCAGAGACTAAGAAGCTAGATCCAGCTGAAGAATTCTTTAATCAAAGAGATACTTACTCCCCAAGAGTTCATTTCCCTTGCAAATTGATTAAAGCACATCTTAAGAAAAGATACGAGAAGTTCATGGAAGTTGTAAAAAAGTATCACCTGGACATCCCCTTCCTTAATGCTATTGGGGAAATTGTTGGATCTATGGCTCTAGGGGGGGTGAATAGAGATTCAAAATTCTTACAAGAGTTAGACCTTCAAATTATATCAATCAAAGACAATATCTTAAGAGCAATTTGAAGTCCTAACTAAGCAAGCATAGAAAATATGAGAGAAATTGAAACATGCACTTGGACAAGGTGGTTTAGAGTGGTTCCACTCCCCAAACTAGGAGAGAGTCAATACACTAGCTAGAGAGGCCAACCTATAGGACTTTGCAATCAATGTATACTTATATTCATTCATAAGAGATACAAGGAGGCCACCATATATCAAAGGACTTACCTATAAAAGACGAGTCTTCCACCTACAGAAGGACTTACCCACTTGATCAAGATGTCTTCAGCCTTCAACAAGGACTTACCCACACTTGCATTAAGTCTTCGGCCTTGAAGGAATTTTACCAACATGCAAGCACTCATACTCTATTGTATATTTTAGTATGATTTACTAGAAATCATCATCATTTTCTATTCCCTCCTCTCTCGAGGTCAAGTTATATCTAAATTTCATGTCTCCCTCGAGTTAACAACCAATAATTGAACATACAATCATATTATCATTAGGTCTAGTGATACAACACTTTCATGCACTAAAACCACTCATTTACTCCATATCCAAACTAACACTACTCTTTTGATGCATTATATATCAAACATCACAAGATGGCATCTAATCATGCAACTAACTCATTCATGAATTAGGGTAAGGAGATAAACATTGCTAAGAGTACATACATTCAAATGAGTATGAACATGTATATGTTGGGAGAGCCTTAGTGGATACTCCCAACCCAAGATAAGGAACTTAGTCACTCATATTTACAAGTAGAAATATTGATTTATAAGTAGTTATAGCCATGATTAAAAGGAAAAAATGATGGAAGTGGGTAGAGTGGGGAAGAGAGAGGTGGTTGGACAAATTAGTAATCATAATGGCATCAGATGTTGATGAAAACCTTCTCTCCAGGAGGATGGTGTGTCAACATTGGTGAGGACCTCTAGGATCCTTTTCTCTTGAAGGTGGAAGGTGGGTACCTCCAGGGGGTGTGAGCCAATGAGATTTTTACTCTCATCCTTCACGTACTGATGAAAATTAGAAGTGGCAATGGAGTTTTGATGCACTTTGTGTTGAAGTAGATGTACCTTGGATTCCCTATTTATAGGGATCAATTTTTATCTCAAGTCACCTAAAGGACATGATATTTACTTTCACTTCAAGCTATGATGGTACACATGCTTAACTAACTAATGTGGTGTCTTCTACACTATAGATTCCAGCAGTGAACAAGACTGGAGCATCATCAGTAACTTCCATCACTTGGTGTGGCTAGGAGTTCCGTCAGAAGATGGGTTTTGTCTTTCAATTGGTGGATGAGACCCAGAGTCTCATCAGTGGATGAGTCTAGATTCCCATCAATAGACAACTGATAGATGAGTATGTGCTGGCAATTGTAGACTAATCTAACAGAGGGTACAGGCTTTCCATTAATGGATTGGGTCATTCGAGCCATCAGTGTATGATGTCAGACCCTAAAATAGTAGATGACTACCAATGGGAGGACTACACCTTCTATGTCTCTGGTTTCCACACCATGCTGAGTTGCATTGGTAGTAATGATGTTGTTGATTGATGAGATGACAACACCCCCTCAAGAAAAAATCGATGCATTTCTATAGAAAAATACAAAGTAATTATTAGCGAAAGTAAAAGATGATAATATGTAGGTAGCTACTAAAATATTCACATAACACTAGATAACAAGGGAAATGAAGGATAAGATAGGCATTTATTTAACATCAAAAAAATTGTATTTATCAACATTTACCCAATGCCCTAGTGATACACCTATGTCTCTATGTAGTCCACATGGGTGACAGGGACTCCATGTAGCACTATAAGAGTGGACAGGAAGGTGCAACCTTTTTTTTTATAATGTACTAAATTTATATGATTATCCTTCTCTATCTCCCTTTGTAGGTAATGATGGATAGGGTTCATGTGTCAAAAGGTGTCACTAAAACCCTAGTCGTCACATCCCTTTAAATAGGACAGGCAAGAAAGTAAGATTTTCCAAAAACCTTCGAAAATGAAGTTTGTGACTGCATTTAAGTAGTCCACGCAGATAGCCAGTAGACTGACTTCTAGTCCAATCGATTGACTAGACTATGTCAAAAAATTCTAGATCTAATTGGTCAATTTATTCACATGGTCTAGTCGGCCGATTGGACTATCCAGTGGGTCAATTGGTTGATATTGTTAAGTCAGATGATTGGGCTAGCCCATTAACCCATTGGGCTATTCTCAACTCAATCAATCAATTGCAATTTAGTTAATTGATTGGTTGGTCCAATTGGGTGATTTGACTTTCCAGGTCGACCGATTGAGCTTCTAGTTATTCTATCAAAGATCCAATTGATACCTAAACCTTTTAGTTCTCAATAAATCTTGTATCCATGACTATACTCCTCTTCCATATGCATCCTATGTGTGTGACTCTACAGACTCTGTATTACTTTGGTAGTGATGTCTATAATCATATTATGACTTCAAATACAATGATATGGTATCTATAAATACTTCATTCCACCTAAGTAATTAGAGAAGTTGGAGAACAATATTAACCTAGTGATGTGACCAGTGTGGCAGTGGGTCATATAATCCCTTTGTCTTTTATATTTAAATTGATTTGATGCATGGAAACATCATCCTATTAATGTTAAATCATTGTTCCTTGATATAGAATAGACTATCTAAGATACATGTGAGGTTGATATCATATATTGACTCACATGAGCATGTCCATGCATTTTACAATCTAACTCAATAAGTGCTCAAGATAAATTTCTAATATGAGGGACAAATTCCATCTACATCACTCACAATAATCAATATGTTCTTGTATGGAAACTCTTATTGAAGTTCATTTCGATTAGTGTCAAAATACATCTCACAATATGTGATCATTGTAGTGACTTCAGGTGTAAGGCTTACATTCACCACTACATAGCACATTAAGATATGATTATGACTGCCATTTCTGGCTTCCACTTATCATACTAAAGTTGGTCTTGTCTGGTACACTTATTCATAACAAGTACATATGTGTTTGACTTGATATATAATATCATGACTAATGATATGTAGTTATCAATCAACACACATACTAGTCTTAATATGTTATTTGCATCCCAATTTTCCCAATAATGTTTGACTAGAGACTGAGACAAGAATCAATACCCTTAGCATGCACATGATCACGTGTTTAGGTCCTCAACCAAAAATTGCATGTCGTTGAGTCATACATTCATATGAGATTATTATATACATCATTGTCTCATATTTAAGATAACATAATAATTATAGTGGCCTTAATTAATAATCAAATCAATTACAAAGTGTGCCATTGCAATCATCTTATGATTGGATCTTAGTGCATACTACCAACAAGACCCACACTGAGAACGACACATGGGATCCATGCCATGGTAGTCATATTCATGTCTCAGCATGAAAGTAATGATCATGATCCTTATACTTGAAGTTACTACAATAAAAAAATGTTGTGATACGTACTTTAACATTGACCCAACATAACTTTGAATAAGGCTTGTGTTGTACCTGGCTCAAAAAATCCAGTGGATCCTACTATCATGGAAACAACAACAAAATGAGAAGAAAATGATAAATTAAAAAAGCTCAGAGTCACCACCTGATTTTATCTGTAAACAAGGTGAAAACAAAGGTAGGCATCTAAACCAATGGGAAAACTCATAAAAACCTAATGTAGACTTCACCCTTGGGTGGATAAAAAAGATATGCATTAATACAAATATTGGATTTGGCAATCCTATTATGAGTGGGGAAGGTGTTAAGACCCCATCTCATCCTATGAATGGTATTACAATCTTTTTAGTCATCTCATTTAAGAAAAGCAGTGATTGAGGTAGTTGTTAAAGAAAAAGAGGTAAAAATGATAAAAATAGCATTTTTATTGTTGGTGGACCTTTTAGAGATGGAGACGTTCGTGGCTTTTCCGTCATCGACCTAAAGGTCCTATTTTTTTAAGTGTGTTGTGGTCTCAATTTCTTGGGGACCTCTCATGATGGAGATCCATTATAGGGGGTTGGTACCAATGTGTAGGAAGAGAGAGGCAAGAGAGATAGTAAGTAGCAGTTATTGATGTGGATGTAGAAAGAAAGCATCAATTATTATTGTGCAGCCTACCGGCATTAGCAAAGGAGTTGGTGTTAGAGGAAGGATCCTCTGATCACATGTAGAAAGTAAAAGTGAGAGACAGTCATTACTCTAATTTTAGGAGAGATGGTAGGGGTGTGGAACATGTTGGGTATGGTGGTCTATTTATAGGCAGATTTTAGGGTTTAAGGTTCTAAGTAGAACCTTCTAGAAGAGGTGGCAGATCACCATGATGCGCCCCACAGAAGGGCATGTAGGTCATGATGATCTTACATGTCTCATGTGGTACATGGTGGCGATCCACCTGGTGTCCCCGAGTGGAGAAAAAGAAGTCTCCCATTTTGAAAGAATGTTCTGGCAAAAATCGAGGAAAACTTGCATAGAAAGATAAGTTGGGGTTATCTCTCAATTTTTTTTAGAAAATCAAATGAAAAAAGAAAATATTATTTTTCGGACGATTCAACTGGTAAATTCATAAAGGATAGATTATATAAGGTAGAATTGAAGGGAAATTGTGCACATATAGATAAGTTGGGGTTATCTATTAGATTTTCCAAGGAAAGGCAGTTGGAAAGGGAATATTTAATTCCAAAATATTCAATTGGGTAATCAATGGAAAAAGCCTATTTAAGGAAGAATTGAAGGATAAATTGTACTTTCATCTTGTAAGGAGGCTTCTTTATAGAAAACCCAAACTAGGCTAAAGTGGGTGAAAATGGATGGATTAAATAGGTAGAAAATGTGGAAAAGTGTGGAAAAGGGTAAAATTGTGGAAAATCTGATGAACTCTATCATTATCTAGATAATTAACATTTAAGAATGATTTTCTACAAAGTGAGAAAAAAGGAGTGTCAATAGTTTTCCCCTCTCAAAGCAAGGTTTGAGATGAGACTGAGAACTGCGAGCTAGAGCCAATTATGACCCCTATTTTTTGTCACAAAAGGCCAAAAATGTTGGACTCGTGAAAGATGTTCTGACAAACCTTATGGAGGATGGAAAATATAGGTGTTATTTTTTCCTTCTAAGGATGTTTAATGAGGAAAATATTGAGAATAATGACTTATTTAGAGTACGGACAACCTATGACTTAATTAGTTTCTTGTGTCTGACTAATCATTCAATCCCCTAAAGTTCTAATGTGTGTCTCCCATCATAGCTTTAGTTCTTAAACTAATGCATGTATGCTTATCCCACTAACTCAGGCCTTAGTGAGAAAAGGTGGATGCAAAAAAGAAGATTTGACTTTAGTTTGTCAGATATATTAAAATTAGGAGTTTGTAATCATCAAGAATTATGGTGAGTGCTCTACTGTAAAAAGATCTTGAAAAGTAGTCATCGTCTCTCTTTTATTTCTTTGCATTTCATTTTTTTAAGAGTAGTGCGCCAAATTAGGATTAGCATAACAATCCTAAAGAGGTGAAATTGGGTGAGTTTGATAATGTGGAAATACGGCTTTAGTTGCTCAAGATTGAACATTGGGGTGTTAGACAAATTCCCAAATAAGGCGACCTTTATGGCTAGTGACTGTGTTGGTTAATTGTCTAGGAATAGTGTTAAAAAAATTGAGACAGGGCTATCAGGTGATCCTCCAGTTTTGAATTAGCCCCAAAAATGTATTCCTCCATTGGTCCATTATATGTTCACCTAGATTGTTGATGAACGATTGCCCCTGACTTTCTAGTTCTCACTTGATTTCATTCACCTTCTTTTGAACTTCATTGCTACTGAGGAAGGATCATTAGATATGGAAACTGTAGCATATATGAACATATCAAAGCTCCTACCCGATGTAGGAATTGGAATTCTTGATATGTCCAGATGGTAATTGGTGTAAACTTAGGTCATGATCTTGGATATTGAATAAATTGGAAGTATGAGCGTATGATTGGTTTATTTTTTGGTCTTGATCTGGGACCATAGATTGACTTGGAGATGTAGGAATAATTATTTTAGTATTAGATCATGAGATAGGACCATAGATTGGAGTATCATACAGATATCTAGATTTAAAGTGTTTCCAATTTTCAAATTTACTCACGATAGATAAAGTTGATCATTAGACAAATTTTGCATATATAAGGTGGATTTTATGACCAGTAACTGATCTATCATTTGTATAATGCTTAGAGCATCATCTATACATTCAAAAAGTTCCAGGTTGCTTGTTAGGATCTTCTAAAGCATCACCTTGGTTGCTATACATGAGTGGTCAAGATAGATATGTTAGGTATTAGGCAAGTTTTTGAATTTAAGGTGACCTTCATAGTCAGTGATTGTATCGTTCATTTGTCTAATCCTTAGACAATCTTCCCGTATTGATAAGATTGATAGATTGATATGATTGATCAGATGGGTCTCTAAACACATTTTTTTTATTTGAGGTGGCCTCCATGACCAATGGATGTATCGATCAGTTGTTTGTTCCCCTGAGCCTTTCTTATTTTCCAAAGAGTAGTTAAGATAGATGAGGTTGGGCTCTAGACAAGTTTCCAGATTTAACATGGCCTTTATGACCGTTAGCTGTATCTGAGAATCATTCTCTCCAGAGAGCATCTCTTGAATACAAGATGGTTCAGAGTAACAAGAGCAAGATTTGCCTATTCTAGGTAGGGATTTTATTGAGGTTCCTATCTGTTGATAGTTATTTCACAAGGAGTGACACTCAAATGTAAGGTTCTATCGGGTTTTCCTACCTAAATGTAGGGCTTGTAGGATGTGCATACTTGAATATAGGGCTTGAGTTTCAGAGGACACCTATTTAGTTAGATCTTGATTGTAGATACCTAATTAGGATAGGACTTGGTTTATGAAGAATTCCTATCAAGATAGGACACATCAGATTTGTAATATTCAGTTGATGTATGCCTTTTAAGATTAGGGCTTTAGTGTATATGCCTATTTAAGTATAGGGCTTTGATCTAAATACTACTTGAATGTAGATATTTTGATCAAGAGAATGCCTATTCATGATATGGATTAAAAGTAGGGGCCTACCTAAGTGTATCTCTTAAGCTGGAGGAAATGGTCATTCGTGATTGGCTTGTAAAAGGGTGCCTATTGGATGTAGGGCTTAGACTGGTGCAAATTCCTAATAGGGATAGGATTTGGAGAGATGCCTACCTAAATGTACAACTTGAATTGAAGGGAATGCCTATTTGGCATAGGGCTTGGAAAGATGCATGCCTGAGTGTAGGGCTTTTAAAGGATGCCTACCATGTCATAGGGATGTGTTGGGAGTGCTTACATAAAATAGGGCTTGAGGTGATGTGTACCTTAATGTAGGGATTTCACAAAAGGAGTTGCCTACTCTGGATATGGATTTCACAAATGGAGTCTCTAGATAGGGATTTTAGAAGAGGATATGCCTATTTATGATACGGCTTGAAAGCATGGACGTATCATGGTTAGACTGAGTAGCATGAGCCACATTCCAAGATTTGCATGTTTTCTCTCCTTTTTTAAAAAAATATTGTACCTTTTTTATTGTTCCTTTTTTTAGGATTGTTCTTTCAAAAATATTATTCTTTGAAAATATTTTTCTTTCTGGAAAACATTTTTTCTATTTTTTTTAAATGTTCTTTTTAGAAAAGAGAAGTCTTTTTTCATTGAAACGGTTTTTCTTTTTTTTGTGTTTTGAATAGAATTTTTTTCTTTTGATTTTGAAAAAAGTTTTCTTTTTTAGTTTTTAAAAAGATTGCTATTTTTTAGAATTATTCTTTTTTTAAGGTTCTTTTTAAATTTGGTAAGATTTCTTCAATAAAGATTATCGAGTGAGAGAAATCATTTGAGATTGTTGGATTGCTAGAAAAAAATCTAGTTTGGAAAGATCATCAATAGATGATTTTTGAAGATTGGAATCACTTGAAAATCATTTTAGATCATCAGAGATTATTGTTAGATATTGTTTTGAGATCATATGAGATCATTGGATTATTATTTTGATAAGATTGTTGATGTAAGATTGTTGTTTTGATAATATAGTATCAAACATGAGGATGTTAGCAAAAAATGAACAATATGGCATGATGACTACAATCTTCAAGCATAATCTTTCAACAATCTTAGATTTAGCAAAGCATGCAAAAAACTTGAAAATTACAACACAAACAACTACAAGATGCATATGCAGAAGACTAATTTCCCCTTTTTGGCCCTTGAGTTTAGATGAATTTTTACTTCCTCACTCAAATATGGTTTTCATAGGAGGGGTTGGTCCTTATCTACTGTATGTGTGGTGGCTCTCACCATGGGGGTAACCTAAGTTCTTTAGATATTGAAACTGCTCATGATACACTTCATAACTACATTGACAGTAATTAGTTGTGAGTGCTAGGAGAAGGGGTGTTTTCAAGGCATTTGGATGCCCAGCTAAATGTTGCACTAATACCTTTATTGGAACCCCCACACCACTTTTAGGGATCCAACGTGAGTATTGGCACCCGTTCCATGATGCATGGGATTGTAGGTGTGCACGTTGCATGTGTAATGAGATCTGTTGATTAAGTTAGTGGTTGCTTGGTTAGCCATCCTAGGGCTTGTCGCCATGCGTGCCAGGAGGTGAAGGACGAATGTCGATAACCCAGTGAGTTGATATAGAGGATAAAGAGCCCCCAAGGGGGAATGGGAATTGATCACTATGGGCGTTGTGGTGAATCTCCCCTGTATCGAGGAAGGTCAAGATGCAATATGGGTTATGGTAGATCGCCTTACCTAGATGACATAATCTAAGAGAAAGAGAGAGTGTTGTCAGTGGAAAGATCCGGTTGAATTACATATAAGAGAGAGAGAGAGATGGTTCAACTACACCATATGCGAGTTCAAAGGTCCTTGAGTGTGATCTAAGGGTTCACTTCCATGCGGTGGAAGTGGGTACATGAAGAGCTCGATGCTAGTACATCATATCACCCCTGACTGATGGATAGTCGAGAGAGTATGATCCAGACTTTTGAGGGTCTGATGAGAGCATGTGTGCTCGTTCAGAGTGATTTGTGGGAGAAGTTTATGCCCCTAGCAGAGATTGGTTGTTATGATAGCCACCATAGCTAGTATCGGGACGAATGAAGCTCTAAAATGAGGGTGTGTCAGTCACCACTTCACTTGGGTGATGTTGGTGAGAGGGCCTTGCGAAGGTCAAAAGAGACCACAGTGCATGCAGATAGAGATATTTTGAAAAACCCAGGATCGCATGGAGTTGTGAGCTGATACAAGGCAATCTGACATGCAGTTCACTGTGAGGAACATGTGTTATGAAAAAACTAACCCCTCTGAGATCTAACTGTGGAAGTTGAGTCCCCGATACCTGGGTCCATTTGAGATGGATTGGTGAAGTTATTTATGTTTGACCTTACCCCTCAAGTTAATGTGATGTGTGATGAGTTCCATGTGTCCAATTTAGAGCACTATGTGAGGTACCTAAGACATGTGCTGAGCAATGGGCCTAGTGAGCCCCAAGGGAGGTTGAAATGTCCTGAGTCACCTGTGAGGATTCTAGATGCCAAGGTGAAAGAACTCAGAGAAAAGAATATGTGATGATAAAGGTTCTTTGGAAGCTCCATGGATAGGGTAAAGCCACATAGGGGCCAATGATGGATATGGAAAAGTCTTATACTGAATTGTTTGTATGCTTGTTGGAATTTTGAGGACAAAATTCTTATAAGAGGGGAAGGATGTTACAACTTCAATTTTACATGTGTTTTCATAATTGAAATGTAATAACTTTATGAATATGGACTTAAATTGAGAAGGTTCTATGCTTTGTTTCAAAGGGTGGGCTTCTTTGCAAAATATCCCCTTTTATAGGAATTTTGTGATTTCTACTATATTATTAGTCCAGTATGATTAATATAAAAAGAAGAAAAGTCCAAATATTATAAAGAGATAAAAGATAATGGATTTTAAGCAATGTATTTATGAGAAATATATGGAATTCTCTAGAATAAGATATAAGTGGCCAAGATAGAGTGGTTTCAACTCCACTTGCCTTATAATGTTTATAAAAATCAAAATAGAGAAAATAGGAAAGAAGGAGAAAGAAAATATGTGTTTTTATACATAATGCATGCTTTATAAGTCATAGACTTGCAAATAAATAAAAGAAGTTATTCCTTTTGAGTTTTGGCTTCAAACGTGGAACATAAGTAGATAAAGTCTTTGTAGACTTTCCCTTAAAATTTGGTATTAATTGGACAAACGGATTGGGAGATATGATTTTTCTAAATATTCTTAAAGTGAGAGGAATGCCATTAAAATGTCATGATTAATTATATTTATTTATTTTTCTAACTTTCATTTTGGGCATGTGTGACGACAGTCCTTGGATCCAGGATCGACGCTGGTTGTGCCATCACCTACCTCGGGTAGGAAAAAGGAAAGAATGAACAATGTAGGGAAACTTCCCGATCATTTTTCTCGCAAGACAATTTGTGTGCAAAGAAGGAAACCCCTTCAGTAGATTCGCAAGGCACAAACGAACCAGATCATCCTATATTTTGGTGAATTTGGAAGGTATTTGATGGAAACTCCAATTCCTATCTCAACGACAATCGACCCCCGACCCAGACCTATATAAGGAGGATTGAAGAACCCCAGAGGGGGAATTAACTCATCCCCGAGGATTCTATAGACATCCCAAACTTGTTCCTTCATTCAATTCGAAAGAGAACGCCTTCCTTCACCACCAGTTATCCACCTCGAAGCCAGGTTTCTATAGTGGGATTATTCTCTGTGCTCCCTACTTTTTCTGCCTCTCCAATGCATATGAGACCACCATTGGCTTCGGTGGGACATGATAGAGGGATAAAGACCTTCACCCGCTTTTGAGGGGGTAGGATTCGCAAAGTCAACCCTATGGTTGACTGAGATATGGCATTGTCTTGCAAGCAGGTGACGCAGAGATCGGGGAAGGAGATGAGGGCCGCAGAGATGTCTGTTTTACCCCCAAGTTTAATGAAGAGACTTAGGGGTAAAGTCATCTTTTGGTTATGTTCCTAATTGTGCCACGCTGGAGCGGGCCGCACGTGATTGGCTATAATTACACATGAGGAAAAGGGAAAAAGGAGCTGGATGCTGAGGTGGCACTCTGTGATTGGCCAAGAGGTAATTATCTCGCAAAATCTGTAACTAATTACTAGTAGCTTGGATTAAAGCAAATTTTATATGAAATTTTCTTAGAAAAATGTGAGAAATCCATTAAAAATAGTTTTAGAGCTTAATTCCTCTTACAATTCGAAAAGTAGTTGAAGTTATCAACTTTAATGCATTAATGATTAAGAAACCCTAATCTATGATGATTAATGAATTGGGAAGGGTTATATGGATGTTTAAAGTTGATACTAACTTGTTGATTATAAAAAGGACACATTAGATCAAAAAGGATGATCTTTATGTGTAATTTGATTAATTTAGGGTTCCATGTACATGAATATGCTTTAATGGGCCTTGAAACCCTAATCTTGTTAATTATGACCCTTAATGGATTTAATTGTTCAAATCCATGAATAAAGCTGAGATATGATGATTCTAAGCTATTTTGAGTATACAAGTTTCTAATTGTGGATAAATATCCTTAATAAGGTAATTAGGGTTTTCTAATGGATAAATGTGGAATTAGTGATAAATAGAGTTCATATATGAATTGAACTATAATGAAATATGAGTTGTCAATTTGAAAGAAACCAAAGATGATAATTGTGCCTATGATGTTGAAATTAGGGTTTGTGAACTAAAAGAGCATTAAAAATGATAAATGCATTATGGAGGCTAAAACCCTAATAAAACCCTAAAGTTGGCCTAGAAATCCTAAGGTGGAATCCAAGTCAATCTTGAGAATGCTTTAAATAAAACAATGATGCTTGGATGTTATGCATTAATTTCAGGATATTGTTGATTACTTGATTGATTGTTCTTGATTATTATTTCTTGAACATCAAGTTACTCTGGATCAGGTATGTGGTTATGTTTATGGTTAATCATTTTAGTTTCACGGCGATTCCCAAATGTTTTATCGGTTTCTTGAAAATAACTGCTTGGATGACTTTTATTTCATGCAATTATAAAGTGACTATGATTATCACCATAAATATGTATACAAGACTAGCTCAGATCTTGGTCCTCCTCTGTGGCTTTGCTAATGATGAAAAGGGTAACCTAGAGCATGGTCTAGTTTATCATGAGTTAGGGATTGGGCTACCTATGAGTAGTGCCATGCGACTCTTTAGCATATTAAGAGTAAGGGATTGGGCTACCTATGGGTAGTGCCATGCGAATCATCAACCCCAGGTATTGATCTACCTGTTAGGTAGGATCATGCAGGGATAATTTGGATCTACCATATGAGAGGTAGTATCCAGGTCCACTGAAGGGACAACATAGAGGCTAGGATATGTATGGATTGATCAGTTATATTTAAAGTGTAAAGTTGTTTGTTAAACCATAATTTCTTGCAATATGTTGTTACAGTTAATTTCACAATTCTTATTTTCCCCACGTACCGGCATATTCATTTATGTTGACCGACATTTTGTTTGTCAGTGTTTTAGGTACCAAATTGAGAAAAGGACAAACAGTAAATTGATACAATGTGAAATATGAATTAAAGTACAAGGAAGATTAGTTAGAATAGACTCTAGTTGTGGATAGTAGTTTAGAAATCCAAGATTTTAAAAAGGTATGCAAAATTTTATTTTATTACAACTTTTCAGTATAGTCATGGTAGAATTAAGTAATTATTATTGATTATTTGTCGAACAATTGATCTGAAAAATGGGGATAACGGCTCTGACCTCTTGGTCTCCCTTAAATGGGGGTCACCAGGAGGCGGGGTCATTACATTTGGTATCAGAGCATTGATTCCTCATTTAATCTTTAGTAATTATTAAATTTTACAAATTCCATAGAACCGAGGGAGTTATTAGAGGATTTTTTGAAAGAGAGAGGTGTCTAGAAAAGGATCACATTAGGGGGCTAGCAATATTTTCCTCTATACCGCTAGATGGAATACGAGGACTCTCGGATCTGTGTGATTGTCTGGCCAATGTCTTAGGATCTGACTCGAAATAAGATACCTTTAGGACTCTCTCATCTATTTTCATCCCTTCTCAACCCTAATTCTGTTAAGATTCTAAGGTTTAGGGTTTTTCTCTCTCTTCCTCACCCTCTTGAGGTCAGGGTATGTATAATAAGGTTAAGGAATCCTCCACCAAATTAATTAAAAGCATGTAAATAAGCTATCATGGATATAAGCTTAATAGTGTAAGCATAAACTAAAGAATGGTTGCATGATTCGGTCGTATGACATGTGTTGTCATGCCCTCAGGAGAGACATGAGGTTAGACCTTCTTGTCAGGAGGATGAAGTAGAGAGTTGGTCTTAGAGGAAGAAACCTCCATTAAAGGCAGATACATTCATTATAGGTAGAGACCTGGCGCATCCTCTGAGGATGATGCTAACCCTAACCCTAAGTGGTGGTTAGAGAGAGAGATGGCATGATGAGATGGAAGTTTTGAATCCCTATGATAATTTGAGCCATGTGAGGTTGGTTGGCTTAGTACTATTTGGGTGACCTAACCTGGAAAGGGTCGTGCATGTTAGGATGAAGGATAACTCCTTCATTGATGAGGTTAGTGATGAACCTAAAGAAACCCTATGGGTTGATATGAGCATGGCATAGTATGCACCTTGAGTACGTCAGTAGTGCTGGCAGTAGTTCGAAACCCAGGCCAGAAGGGCATGTTGGATAGAATATGAGCTAAGAATAAAGAGCCATAGATAATATCGAGTGAATGTAGGTTTCACCCATGTAGGTGTATGCATATTAGATTGATCCACCTTAGAGAGAGAACCTCTAGTGGCAAGGTTGTTTGTAGGGTTAGCTCTAGAGAGGGAGAGCAAGACTCGAGCAAGAAGGATGGAAGCTTGGACTCCGGGATAAGAGGAACCATGAGAAGTTGAGTATGTTACGACCTAAGTGGATGGTTGTGGTTGCCTCGTGCAGGGTCCTTGTGGTTCTTAGTTGCCTTTAGAGGAACCAAACCCTAGAAGAAGGATGAGGCTGCTAGTACCTATGGGTAGATGATATAGGTGGTTACCTTCTAAGGATAGGAAGAAGAGTTCCTTAGACCCTGAGAAGGTATAGTATCAAGTTGTGAGGCCTTATACCTAGTTGGTTGTCCTTGAGGAGGACTCAACTCTAAGTTGTTGCTTGACTAGAAGGATAATAGCAAGTGCATGCCATACCTTGTACATGCTTAGTTCATGGTTAAAAGATTGAGCATGCAGTTGGACATCAGAAAAGTGGACTTAGGGTTCCTAGACCTAAGAGGAGAAGTAGTAGTACCTGGTGCACCTGATGCTCACATGGATGCTTGAGTTCCTACGCATGGGAGCTTGACACCCCTTATGTTTAGAGGAAAAGGAAATACCTTAAACTAATGTATATGTTTGATGAACCCTTCACATATAGGTTGGGAATATATGTATGTATGGTGATGGTCCAATGTGAAGGAATAGAAACACGTAGGACCTACCATGGAGACCTTCCTTGGTTTAGAAGGTGGTCTGCTTGTTAGCTACGTGCCTTAGTAGCTTGATAGGGCTAATCATGCTCATGTGGACATAAACCCTAGATGTGAGGACGTTGGTGACCTTTGTTGTCATCGAGAGATAGTTTTCCTCCCATCCTGGGAAAGGACCCTTCTGTAGGGCATGTACCCATTTTTGTTTGGATTTGAGGTAACCTAAAGAAGTCTCATAGAATCTTGAGAAGCTGAGTGGAGAGTACATAGTATGAGAATAAATTTGTAGACCCATAGATAATCATCTATAAGTGCATGTGGATGTGTTACCATGGAGGTAACCGGTATGGGGCCTGACCAAGGTAGGTAGGTCGCCATGACCCCTATGAAAGGATGTAATTTAGACCATGAATGCAGAGAGAGATGATGGAGACTAGGGTAAGGTTCTTGTTGGCTAAATTGGACATTATTATAATCTCTTTGTTTTGATGATGACAAACATTTCATTCTTGTGTATCTAATGTGCTATTTGAGTGTTGCAGGAACCAAGTGGATGACACAACTTTGGAAGATCTAAAATCCTCACAATGTATTAATTTCATGATTGTAATCAAATGTAAAAACTTGTACAAGTTTATAATGTACAAGTACTTAGATATCATGTAAATCAAGCGTTTAGATCTTCCCTAGCCATTCACAACACTTAGATAGGTCATCCCCTATAATAGTGTCACATATGCACACTCATACACACACTTAGTGTTTATTCAGAACCACCAAATCAGAGACACTCTCGGTCGAACTCTTTGTCGACTGAGACAAGCTCGGTCGAACAACTTCTCGACCGAGAGTCTCACGGGTTATTTCTTCTAATAGGTTCCATAGCCATTAGACATAGCAAAAAAAGTAGTTGGGAGTAGTTGGGAGTTGATTTGAACGTTGCAATACACTTACTCCAGACTCTCCCTCAGTCGACAAACTCCTCGACCGAGAGACACCTCGGTCGACAATTCTTTGACCGAGAAGAGTTCTGTCTACACTTTTCAGAACTGATCAACTAGTTGTTGCAAACGCAATTAGTGGATAACTAACGGCTAGTTGAGCACTAAGAACCCCTTAGAAAGTGTCTAGAACGTCCTTAATCATGCATAGGCCATTCCTATAAATAGGACATACCTTAGGACACCTAAACTCGCTCATACACACTTGTGCAACACTTGAGTACACATACTTGCAATTGGCAATCCACTCTTGTGAGCAATTGAGCAACTCCAACATTTGCTATTCATTTCCATTGCTCCAATTTCATAACCTATAGGCTAGCATCTCCTACCCACTGCACTTACACTTTCATACACATTGGTTAGGAGATCAAAATGTTTGATATAGGAAATCAAGCCTTGTGCTACAACGGTAATTGTAAATTCCATTTTCCCTTCTTGTTCCTTTTTATTCCTTGTACTCTCTTTGCTACTCCTAGGGTTGGAGGTTGCACATTGGAGAGGGTTTATCTTCTCAGGTGGAGAAGGGTCTTTGCGGTGGAGAATGTGGACTTTAGAGTACTTCAAGAAGGTTGTCTCAACGGGAAGCTACTTCAAGAGGGAGCTTGAGGTTACTTCAAGGAAGGTTGCTTCGAGGTTGGTGAGACTACTTCTAGGTGAAGGCTATCCAAAGGGCTTGGGAAGGTAGTTGTATTTTATGTAACATCCTTGTGAGGTAATAAAATACAGGTGCTTTCAAAATCCCGGTTGGGAAGAAACCGGGTAGTTGTATTTGCTAAGGTTGGAACCACTATAAATCCTTGTCCCCTTGTCCAATATTTTTGTGGTTGCTTGTTTTGGTTGAATTATTATTTTTAAAATATATATAAAACCCTATTCACCCCCCCTCTAGTAGTTGTTTATTTGGTATCAGAGTAGGGCTTCAAGGAACTCTAACAAAGTCTTGAAGAATGGGTGACGGGGTGCTCAACTACCTCAATTTGGAAGGGACACTCGTGGCTAGACCTCCACCTTTTGATGGCACTAACTACACCTACTGGAAGAGGAGGATGCAGTTCTACTTCCAGGGAATTAGCTGGGATCTATGGAGGATGGTGTCAAATCCATATGACTTTCCTCAAATAGAGTATGCCACTTGGGATGCTAATACGGTAAGATCAGCCCAAATGAATGCAAAAGTTGTAAGTATACTCTATTGTTCAATTTTCGTTGGTGAATTCAATAGAATATCAAATTGTGAAATAGCATATGAGATATGGCATAGACTCTCTATAACCTATGAAGGAACTACTCAAGTTAAGAATTCCAAAATTGGAATGCTTAAGCAAAAGTTTGAACAGTTCTGTATGGATCAAAATGAGTCTATTAGTGAGATGTATGCAAAATTCTCTTCTATTGTTAATGGTTTAAGTGCTTTAGGTAAAGTAATTAGTGAAGAAGATCAAGTATCAAAAATTCTTAGGTCTCTTCCTCCCAAGTACAAGCCCAAGGTGAGGCAATTGAAGAAGCCAATGATCTCACCCGGATAAGGATGGAACAACTCATTGGCAACTTAGAAGCACATGAGGCAACCTTGGAGGAGGAAGAAAGACGACAGCGTGAACTTCAACAAGGTAGACAGAAGGACATTGAATTCAAAGCATCAACCAAGATTAGTCACGACACAAGTGAAGATGATAGTGAAGAAGAAACTCTCATTGTAAATGGTAAGCAGTATAAAAGCTTTAAAACTAACAAAACTTCTAGTGTTTCTTCTTCCAGGTGCTTTGAATGTGGCAAAAAGGGACATTTAAAAAGTGATTGTCCAAAACTTAAGAATGGGAAGAAATCATCTCACAAGAAGAAAGAAAGAGCATATAAAGTTGCATGGGATGATTCAAGTGATGATAGTGAAGATAGAGAAAAAGAAATAGAGTGCCTTATTGCTACAACAAATGAAGAAGAAGAGGTAAGCCTTTTTTATTTGCCAAAATTAGATCTAATTGCTAGTCTTCAAGATACACATGAGAAATATATTGATTGCAAAAAAAACTAAAGAAAGCTACTAAAACTAATGAGGACTTGTATGCTAAATTAAATAATCTTTCTATTGAAAAGGACAGTATTGTTTCTAAAATTTTTACCTTAAATCATCTCTAAATGATTGCAATATGAAGTTGCTTACTTTAGAAACAAATCATGATCTTCTTTCTCAAGAAAAGGTTGATTTTCTTGCAAAACTGCATAATTTTCAGACTCAACCTATCTTATGTAATCATCTAGATTATGATGCTATTGTTAAGGAAAAAGATGCTTTATCATCTAATCTAGATCAAGCAAAGTTAGATATCAAAAAGAAGATGGATGAGATTATCAATTCACAAAGAGAAATCAACAGCTTGAGAAACAATGATGTTCTTGGTAAAATTCTGAATACTTCTTCTAGTTATAATGGAAGGAGAGGTTTAGGATACGTTTCAAAAGGGAAATCCTATCAACCTAAACCTAGAAGAACACAAGAACCCAAGGCCAAGATTATGTATGTACCCAAGAACAACTCAACTCTTAGAAAGAGAAATGAGATTGACTTTATTAGTTGTCACTATTGTTTGTGTCTTGGACACTACTCTTTTTCATGCCCATACAAGAAAAGGAATGATGATCTAGTTTGGGTTCCTAAAACTTAGAGATTTGAATTTGATTAGTTGAGATTTGACCTAAAAAGTTTCTTTGATATTCAAATGTCTTATCTCAACAAAACTGAGCTTTAACTTTTATATTCTTGCAAAACTGTATTACTTTTTGCTTGCAAATAATTACTGAAAAACAAAACAGAAATACACTTGGTCAAAAAAATATTCGACCGAGACAATGTCGGTCGAGAATTAGTCGACTGAGCAGGTTATTGTTTTTAAGTTTGCAAAAATATATTAAAACCTACACAAATAGTAGAATGCTCAGTCGAGAAAATCTTCGACCGAGATAAATTCAATCAAAGAATAGTTTGACCGAACTAAGTTCTGCTGAACGTGTTTAAATTGATCCGATTTTGCTATAAAATTTGCTATAAATGATTAATTTAATCTGCAAATGAATCAATAATAGCATAGATTGCAAGTTCAATGGCTATAATTTCCTACATGGTTTGACTTAAAACTAAAAATTATGAACCATGTTTATTTAATCAAGGAAATGACTATTTTAATCCACATGGGTTGTTCTAAGTATTCCTTGGTTTATCTATAAAGAAATCACTATGGATATGCCTTTACTAGTTCACCATGATCATTGTGTTTTGTCTAAGATAATCTTTGATCTATATATACAAACCATGATTAGTTATTGTTTTTCAAAATGATAAATGTGACTCATCTCATTGCATATAAAGATGATGCCATTTTGCATAACAGTAAAACTATATGGCACAAATGCATCTTAACATGATAATGACTATCTTGTGCATGGATTGTATCATCCCGTGTAATAAATAAATGATTTTAAGAACTTGATTTCTATGAGATATTAAGTTTTAAAAATAGGTATCAATCAAAGTGAATCAAATTGATATACATTTGATCATATTACATAAAGACTTTATGTTCCACATATTAACATTAAATCTGTAGAAAATGAGCATGCTTAAACTGTAAATCTGCAGAAAATGCCTCTTGGTCGAAATAAAGTTCAACTGAGGGGCGCTATGGTCAAAGTCAAGGTCGACCTAAAATAAGCTTGACACAATGCTTAATTGGAAATAAATTTATATTGGTCCTAAACTTGCTCATCATGTTAAAAACAAGATTTTAGAGAAAAACTTTCATAAAAATCAAATGCTTATCATGAACTTAGAATCCTTAATTTATCTTGATTATAAGATTAAGGGGGAGTTCACAAAAACTTTGTAAAAGAAAAATTGAAACAAATTATGACCTTAGTATATTTAAGGTAATCTTGGCTATGAAAATAAAAGAGCCTACAATATTCATAAACGTGATATATTGAATTCTCTAAACAAATTAGGGCTTAACATCTCGTGTATTTGGTTAGAGATACATTCATTGAATTCTACTATAAGCCTAAATAGATCTCATATCATTTTCAGGGATTAACATCCCTTGTAAAATGGATGAGAAACTAAAACACATATGCCATGAATCTAAAAGGATCTCGTATCATTTCAAGGCTTAACATCCTTTGCAAATGATTGAGAAATAAATTGTGGCTAAATTTAACACAAAAATAGGTAGTTTAACCCCTTGCTTTTAAAACTAGATATCTCATTAAGGGGGAGCACCAAAGCATAAAATTAAGGGGGATTAATAAAAGTAAAATTGGCTATCTTTTTTAAATGATAAAGGGGGAGAAATAATATAAAATCAATAACATAAAGAAAAATGAGTTTCATCATCTTCCGTCCAGCACATACTTGCAAATAAGAGAATGGCTACAAAAGGTAAACTTCAGGTATGAAACTCATATGATTTCTATTTCCTTATTTTATATTTTGGAAATGTTTGTCATCTTCAAAAGGGGGGAGATTGTTGGCTAAATTGGACATTATTATAATCTCTTTGTTTTAATGATGACAAACATTTCATTCTTGTGGATCTAACGTGCTATTTGAGTGTTGCAGGAACCAGGTGGATGACACAACTTTGGAAGATCTAAAATGCTCACAATGTATTATTTTCATGATTGTAATCAAATGTAAAAACTTGTACAAGTTTATAATGTACAGGTACTTAGATATCATGTAAATCAAGCGTTTAGATCTTCCCTAGCCATTCACAACACTTACATAGGTCATCCCCTATAATAGTATCATATTTGCACACTCATACACACACTTAGTATTTATTCAGAACCACCAAATCAGAGACACTCTTGGTCGAACTCTTTGTCGACCGAGACAAGCTCGGTCGAACAACTTCTCGACCGAGAGTCTCACGGGTTATTTCTTCTAATAG
This sequence comes from Alisma plantago-aquatica, assembly GCA_963693085.1. Classification (NCBI taxonomy): domain Eukaryota; kingdom Viridiplantae; phylum Streptophyta; class Magnoliopsida; order Alismatales; family Alismataceae; genus Alisma; species Alisma plantago-aquatica. The sequence goes on from OY856410.1 coordinate 1,018,080,875, forward strand.
GTTCCATAGTCGTTAGACATAGCAGACAAAGTAGTTGGGATTTGGGTTGAATGTTGCAATACACTTACTCCAGACTCTCCCTTGGTCGAAAAACTCCTCGACCGAGAGGCACCTCGGTCAACAATTCGTCGACCGAGAAGAATTATGTCTGCACTTTTCAGAACTGATCAACTAGCCATTGCAAACGCAATTAGTGGATAACTAACGGCTAGTTGAGCACTAAGAACCCCCTAGAAAGTGTCTAGAACATCCTTAAGCACTCATAGGCCATTCCTATAAATAGGACATGCCTTAGGAAACCTAAACTCACTCATACACACTTGTGCAACACTTGAGTACACATACTTGCAATTGGCAATCCACTCTTGTGAGTAATTGAGCAACTCCAACATTTGTTATTCATTTCCATTGCTCCAATTTTATATCCTATAGGCTAGCATCTCCTACCCACTGCACTTACACTTTCACACATATTGGTTAGGAGATCAAAATGCTTGATATAGGAAATCAAGCCTTGTGCTACAACGGTAATTGTAAATTCCATTTTCCCTTCTTGTTCCTTTTTATTCCTTGTACTCTCTTTGCTACTCCTAGGGTTGGAGGCTGCAGATTGGAGAGGGTTTATCTTCTCAGGTGGAGAAGGGTCTTCTCGGTGGAGAAGGTGGACTTTGGACTACTTCAAGAAGGCTGTCTCAATGGGAAGCTACTTCAAGAGGGAGCTTGAGGTTACTTCAAGGAAGGTTGCTTCGAGGTTGGTGAGACTACTTTTAGGTGAAGGCTATCCAAAGGGTTTGGGAAGGTAGTTGTATTTTATGGAACATCCTTGCAAGGTAATAAAATACAGGTGCTTTCAAAATCCCGGTTGGGAAGCAACCGGGTAGTGGATTGACTGCCTTAGTATTTGCTAAGGTTGGAACCACTATAAATCCTTGTCCCCTTGTCCAATATTTTTGTGGTTGCTTGTTTTGGTTGAATTATTATTTTTAAAATATATATAAAACCCTATTCACCCCCCCTCTAGTGGTTTTTCAGTTCTAAGTTGGACATGTACTATGTTAGAATCCTAAGTCAATCCTAGGGTCAGGTAGGGATAAGACCGATGGGAGTAGGAGTTGCCTAATTCCCTAGTTGCACATGACCATAGGGTCGGGAGGTAACAACTATCATTGTCTGAGGGCCATGGGTTAGGAGATTGATCACCTTCATGAACTCATGGGACCCAAAGGGCAGATGAGGAGGGCACTCTATGGATGCATAAGGGAAGAGGGATGACCCCAAAAGTGCCAGCACCCTACAGACCTAGAGAAAATGACCAAGGATTGTGTGGTGACCCAAGTGGGTTCAAGACCAGTTTTCCATGGAAGTAACCTTGATATCGAGATGTTCATGATGTAGGGACATGTGTTGCACGTTTCAACCTAGACTGGAAGGTGTACCAGCAATGTGGGATGCACCATCTCTACTATTGGAATGGGAAGAACTCTATATTTGGACTATAGCCAAATGCTTATTTCCTTTCATTATGGGGGTGAGAGATAGGGCAATATGCATGCCATACACCAAGGATAAAGATGATGTGAGTGGAAATGTTGCTATGATGTATGAGGATAGGGATAATGGCGTACCTTTGTGGAGTGTATGATGTGTGGATGGTTTACAAACACTAAGACAACTAAGGTAGTCATCTTATGAGGATGTTCTTATCATGAGCTATGTGAAATTTATGAGCTATACAAGGTTGAGTTCGATAACCAAGAGGATGAGCTCTGAGTTTTCTTGATGAAGATATACCTAGAGTCCAAAATGAGATAGTAAGTAGAATACATGGAGGTTTATGTCTTCAACATTACCTAACACAAAAAGATGAAAGGTGGTAATGGATGCTCTTGTTGAGACACAGCTGCCTAGTTTAGCTAGTAGAAAGGCTAAAAGAGGTGGTTAGGTGAGCCCTAAGTTTGTGAGATATGTTTGGCTAACACTCCGATATAACGAGATCCATTGATCAAGTTAGTGGTTGCTTGGTTAGCCATCCTAGGGCTTGTTATGATAGAAGGATAGTTGTAGAACCTCAGATGCACTTCTCTGGAAAAGGAGGTGATGAAACCCACAACTAGAGTGTTTTTGGGTTTTTGAGGAATTAACCTTGAGGAATCATGACATACAGGGGATCATTATTTTGAGTTCACCATACACCGTAGTACTACTATGATAGTGAGTAGTAGTACTTTGGATGCCTAAGATGAAAAGCATACATAGTTGCATGTGGCTTGTCGCCATGCATGCCAGGAGGTGAAGGACGAATGTTGATAACCCAGTGAGTTGATATAGAGGATAAAGATTCCCTGAGAGGGAATGGGAATTGATCACTATGGACATTGTGGTGAGTCTCCCCTAGACTGAGAAAGGTCAAGATGAAATATGGGTTATGGAAGATCGCCTTACCTAGATGACATAATCTAAGAGAAAGAGAGAGTGTTGTCAGTGGACAGATCCGGTTGAATTACATATAAAAGAGAGATATGGTTAAACTACACCATATGTGAGTTCAAAGGTCCTTGAGTGTGATCTAAGGGTTCACTTCCATGTGGTGGAAGTGGGTACATGAAGAACTCGGTGCTAGTATAACATATCACCCATGACTGATGGATAGTCGAGAGGGTATGATCCAGACTTTAAAGGGTCTGATGAGAGCATGTGTGCTCAATCAAAGTGATTCGTGGGAGAAGTTCATGCCCCTAGCAGAGATTGGTTGTTATGATAGACACCATAGCCAGTATCGAGATGAATGAAGCACTTAAAGGAGGGTGTGTCGGTCACCACTTCACTTGAGTGATGTTGGTGAGAGGGCCTTGTGAAGGTCAAAAGAGACCACAGTGCATGCAGATAGAGATGTTTTGAAAAACCCAGGGTCACCTAGAGTTGTGAACCGATACAAGGCAATCTGACATGTAGTTCATTGTGAAGAACATGTGCTATGAAAAAACTGACCCCTCTGACCTCTAACTGTGGAAGTTGAGTCCCCGATACCTAGGTCCATTTGAGATGGATTGGTGGAGTTATTTATGTTTGACCTTACCCCTCAGGATAATGTGATGTGTGATGAGTTCCATGTGTCCAATTTGGAGCACTATGTGAGGTACCCGAGCCATGTGCTGAGCAATGAACCTAGTGAGCCCCAAGGGAAGCTGAAATGTCCTGAGTCACCTGTGAGGATTCTAGATGCCAAGGTGAAAGAACTCAGAGAAAAGAATATGTGATGATAAAGGTTCTTTGGAAGCACCATGAATAGGGTAAAGCCACATAGGGGTCAATGATGGACATGGAAAAGCCTTATCCTGAATTGTTTATATGCTTGATGGAATTTTGAGGACAAAATTCTTATAAGAGGGGAAGGACGTTACAATCTCAATTTTACGTGTTTTCATAATTGAAATGTAATAACTTTATGAATATGGACTTAAATTGAGAAGGTTGTATGCTTTGTTTCAAAGGGTGGTCTTCTTTGTAAAATATCCCTTTGATAGGAATTTCATGATTTCTACTGTATTATTAGTCCAATATGACTAATATAAAAAGAAGAAAAGTACAAATAGTATAAAGAGATAAAAGATAATGGATTTTAAGCAATGTATTTATGAGAAATATATGGAATTCTCTAGAATAATATATAAGTGTCCAAGATAGATTGGTTTCGAGTCCACTTTCCTTATAATATTTATAAAATTTGAAATAGAAAAAAATAGGAAAGGAAGAGAGAGAAAATATGTGTTTTTATACATAATACATGCTTTATAAGTCATATAGTTTCAAATAAAGAAAATGAGTTATTCATTTTGAGTTTCCACTTCAAACATGGAACATAAGTAGATAAAGTATTTATAGACTTTCCCTTAAAATTTGGTATTAATTGGACAAACAGATTGGGAGATATGATTTTTCTAAATATTCTTAAAGTGAGAGGAATGCCATTAAAATGTCATGATTAATTATATTTATTTATTTTTCTGACTTTTGTTTTGGGCGTGCACAACGACAGCCCTTGGATCTGGGATCGACGGTGATTGTGCCATCACCTACCTTGGGTAGGAAAAAGGAAAGAACGAACAGTGCAGGAAAACTTCCCAATCATTTTTCTTGCGAGACAATCTGTGTGCAAAGAAGGAAACCCCTTCAGTAGATTCGCAAGGCACAAATGAACCAGATCATCCTATATTTTGGTGTCTTTGGAAGGTATTTGATGGAAACCCCAATTCCTATATCCACGGAAATCGACCCCCAACCCAGACCTATAAAAGGAGGATTGAAGAACCCCATAGGGGGAATTAACTCGTCCTCGAGGATTCTATAGACATCCCAAACTTGTTCCTTCAGTCAATTCAAAAGAGAATGCCTTCCTTCACCATCATTTATCCACCTCGGGGCCAGGTTTCTGTCGTGGTATTATTCTTTGTGCTCCCTACTTCTCATGCCTCTCTGATGCATCTGAGACCACCATTGGCTTCGGTGGGACATGGCAGAGGGATGAAGACCTTCACCCACTTCTGAGGGGGAAGGATTTGTGAAGTCAACCCTCCGGTTGACTGAGCCATGGCATTGGCTTGCAAGCAGGTGAAGCAGAGATCGGGGAAGGAGGCGAGGGTCACAGAGATGTCTATTTTACCCCCAAGGTTGGTGAAGAGACTTAGGGGTAAAGTCATCGTTTGGTTATGTTCCTGACTGTACCACATTGGAGTGGGCCACTGAGAGGGCCGCACATGATTGGCTACAATTACACATGTGAAAAAGGGAAAAATGAGCCGGATGTTGAGGTGGCGCTCTATGATTGGCCAAGAGGTAATTATTTTGTGAAATCCGTAACTAATTACTTGTATCTTGTATTAAAGAAAATTTTATATGAAATTTGCTCAGAAAAATGCAAGGAATCCATTAAAAATAGTTTTAGAGCTTAATTCCTCTTGCAATTCGAAATGTAGTTGAAGTTATATGGATGTTTAAAGTTGACATTAACTTATTGATTATAAAAAGGACACATTAGATCTAAAAGGATGATCTTTATGTGTAATTTGATTAATTTAGGGTTCCATATACATGAATATGCTTTAATGGGCCTTGAAACTCGAATCTTGTTAATTATGACCCTTAATGGCTTTAATTGTTCAAATCCATGAATAAAGCTGAGATATGATGATTCTAAGCTATTTTGAGTAAAAAAGTTTCTAATTGTGGATAAATACCCTTAATAAAGTAATTAGGGTTTTCTAATGGATAAATGTGGAATTAGTGATAAATAGAGTTCATATATGAATTGAACTATAATGAAATATGAGTTATCAATTTGAAAGAAACCAAAGATGATAAGTGTGCCTATGATGTTAAAATTAGGGTTTGTGAACTAAAAGAGCATTAAAAGTGATAAATGCATTATGGAGGCTAAAACCCTAATAAAACCCTAAAGTTGGCCTAGAAATCCTAAGGTGGAATCCAAGTCAGTCTTGAGAATGTTTTGAATAAAACAATGGCGCATGGATGTTATGCATTAATTTCAAGATATTGTTGATTACTTGATTGGTTGTTCTTGATTATTATTGTTTGGACATCAGGTTACTCTGGATCAGGTATGTGGTTACGTTTATGGTTAATCGCTTTAGTTTCACGGTGATTCTTGGATGTTTTATTGATTACCTGAAAATAACTGCTTGGATGACTTTTATTTCATGCAATTATAAATTGACTATGATTATCACCACAAATATGTATACAAGACTATCTCAGATCATGTTCCTCCTATGTGGCTTTGCTAATGATGAAAAGGGTAACCTAGAGCATGGTCTAGGTTATCATGAGTTAGGGATTGGGCTACCTATGAGTAGTGCCATGCGACTTTTTAGCATATTAAGAGTTAGGGGTTGGGATACCTATGGGTAGTGCCATGTGACTCATCAATCCTAGGTATTGATCTACTTGTTAGGTAGGATCATGCGGGGATAATTGGGATCTACCATATGAGAGGTAGTATCTAGGTCCACTGTAGGGACAGCGCAGAGGCTAGGATATGTATGGATTGAGCAGTTGTGCGTAAAGTTGTTTGTTAAACCATAATTTCTTGCAATATGTTGTTACAGTTAATTGCACGATTATTGTTTCCCCCACATACTGACATATTCATTTATGCTTATCGATGTTTTGTTTGTCGGTGTTTTAGGTACCAAATTGAGAAAAGGACAAACAGTAAATTGATACAATGTGAAGATATAAATTAAAGTACAAGAAGGATTAGTTAGAATAGACTCCAGTTGTGGATAGTAGTTTAGAAATCCAAGATTTTAAAAAGGTATGCAAATTTTTATTTTATTACAGCTTTTCAGTATAGTCTTAGTAGAATTTAGAAATTATTGATTATTTTCCGAACCATTGATTCAGAAAATGGGGATAATGACTCTGACCTCTTGGTCTCCCTTAATTGGGGGTTACCAGGAGGCAGGGTCATTACAAGGTTTGAGTGCAACTAAAACATGTATATCAAGGGAGAGAGAGATTCAATATACACCAATTGACAAGCTATTTAGAGTGGTTCCACACTTCAAACTAGAAGTGAGTCAGTCCACTACCTAGATAGGTCAACCTCTAGGATTTCTTAACCATTGCACTCTTATATGCATTCATAAGACTTACAATATATGACCAACCAAAGGGCTTACCCATCCAAACACAAGGATATATCCACCTTACCAAGGACTTACCCACTTTGCTTGAGTCTTCAGCCTTAACCAAGGTCTTACCCACTCAAGCACAAGTCTTCCACCTTCAAGGACTTTTCCACTCCTCTTGGATCTTCAACCTTTCCCTTCACCTTCACTCAGAGAAGCTTCCACCAAGGACTTACCCACTTGAGCAAGGAGGCTTCTTCCTTTACCAAGGTCTTACCCACTCTTGTTGCAAGTCTTCAACCTTGATCTTCACCAAAGGATGTATTCCCTTGTTCTTCTTCACCTCTCTTAGACAAGACAGAGAACCTTCATCTTCATGGTTGAAATGAGAGATAGGGAGGTGGTGGAAGTGAGAGCCTCACAAGATATACATGTAGGACTAGCTCTCTTACATATTACCTACTCGCTCTAACAAATGTAGCAAGTGATTAAGCTTAGAGAGAGAGAGGAGGAGGCTACAAGAAGCACTCAACTATAGAATAGGAACCTCACATAGAGTTTTGCATTGAATGCTCAACCTTGGAATGAAGCCCAAGGGGTCCTATTTAGAGTTAGGGATGCCTCTTAGCCTTTGGGTACACTTAAGAATGAAAACTAGCCATTTTGTGGCCTGCAACGGATATATTTCCACTTGTTGCAACTCCACAACAACTAGAAACACTTTTCTATACTTTTCCGTATAGTGCAATTGGTCAAGTTTCTATAAAGGTAACTTGAATGATCCCACTAAAAGACAAGACCACTTTAGGCCATCGGTCAAGTTTTTCCTGGGGTAACTCGACCAATTCACTTAAATCATTTTTGGTCAATAGATGGATTGGTTGATCTCTGTGAAGTGCAAACTCGATCGATCAAAAGTCATTTTCAAGATCCAATCAGGATCGGTTGAGTTTGCAACTCGATCGATAAACAGCCTGATGTGAATTTTGAAAAATGGCTTTTGAGTGCTTAAACATTCGATCTAAGTGCTCTTGATTTTTTATAAGCTTAATTACAAGTCATACAATCATTACAAGTGATTTACAACATGATTCTAATGGATTTACATCATATTACAAAAATGTGCACTTGTATGAACTTTGACTTGTCTTTTCTCCAAGTTGAGATGTGCAAGTTAGGGAATTTGGAGTGTTTCTATACCTAATCTAAAATCACTCAAGTAGAGACATTAGACACAAATAAGTGGAATGGTTTAATCATTATCAAAACAAGGGTTTAGTCAATTTAGACCTTGAGTCAACACGGTTTGCATCACATAGATTGGCATGGCTGAGAGGGTGGCCTTTGCCAGGTGAATACGACCCACCAAGGAAAGGCTCCTTGCTGACCAGGTCGTCACTCTGTTGTTTATTTTTCCATAATTTTGATGTATGTGGATCTATCCACCCGCTTGTGAATAATGGGAATACTAAGGTATTTGTCCACATCCTCTGTAATTTGATAGCCACTAACTCGCTTGATTCTTCTTCTCAAGCGCATGTCTATGTTGGAGGAGAAGAAAATATGTGTCTTAGCTTGGGACACTGATTGACCTGAGGCTTCTTGGAAGAGTTGGAAGCAGTTGATGATATTTTTCATTTGTTTTACACTGGCCTGAGCAAACATAATCAATTCATCTACAAAGCAAACATGTGAAATCTTGAGGCCTCTAGCTCCCATTTTTACAGGTTTCCATTCACCTTGTGCAAACCTTAGCTCAATCAACTGGATAAGTCTCTCTAAGGATAACATAAATAGGTAAGGCGATAGGGGGTCACCTTGCCTCAGCCCTCTACTCACTTTGATTGGCCTTGATGTCTTGTCATTCCAAATTATAGTTGTTTCACCTTATGAGATTGGCGCCATAATGTATTTGATTAGGTTCCATGGAAGATTGGTGCGCGTCATCGTATCCCTGATGAAGTCCCAAGACATCTAATCATACGCCTTGGTCAGATCAACCTTAATAGCCATGGTTTGTGCTCCTCTTTTGTGTTTCATGTTGTGGATGATTTCCTGGACTAGCACAATGTTGTTCATTATTCGTCACCCTAGCACGAAGCTGCTTTGAGCCTGGGATACCCAATTGGGGATAAACAATTTTAGTCTTTCGACGACCACCTTCGAAGTGACTTTCATAGCGACGTTGTTAAGCGATATGGGTCTCAAGTGTTTGCACTTCTCCGGTGCCAGGACTTTGGGTATCAGCACCATGGTAGAATTACAAAGAGTTGTCAGCATACTGCCTGTAACCAAGGCTTGTTGGATAGTAATGACTAAGCTATGTCCCACTGTTTCCCAATTCTGTTGAATGAAGGAAGCATATACGCCGTCTGGGCCAGGGGCCTTCACTGGGTTCAGACCCATTGCAACGTCCTTTATCTCCTTAATAGTTGGGAAAGTACCTAATAAGGTTAGATGATATGGGTTATCAGTAGCAAAGTTGCCAGGGAAAGCCGTTGGGTAAGCAACGAATTAGTTACTAGGGGCTGTTAGGATTTGCTCAAAGTGGGTGACAATTAACTCCATAAGTTCCTTATCGTCTATTATCCAGGTCCCATTCTAATTTTTGAGTTTCATGATTCGATTTCTATGTCGTCTTTGGTTAACAGAATTATGGTAAAATCTTGAGTTATTGTCCCCATCCTTAAGCTACATGATATGACTTTGGTGTTGTAGATCTCCCTCCTTAGCCTTCAAACTACTTTCCAGTTCGGTCTTCATATCCAAGCATAACCTGTCCAAGATTTCATTATACTCCTCCGCTAATTTAGATTGTAGTCTGTTGATGTTTTTATGAGTCTATCTTTTCGTTTCCTCTTCTCTCTATTCTGGCTTCTATCCCATTTATGGATGCTTTATATAGCTTCCTGCAGTGCCTTGTTAAAGTGTAGATTTTGATCCCAAGCAGACCTAAGAACTGTTCTAAATTATTCATTGTGTTGTCGTGAAGCTCTTGTGGTAAACCTTGCAGGTGCCCTATTTGAGGATAGGAACTTCACCAATAGTGGACAATGATCTGAGCCCAATCTAGGTAGGTTCTCTACAGCAGCATTGGGGTACTCAGTAATGAATTTGCTATTCGTGGTGGCTCTATGTAAGCATTCTTGTAGTAATTTTTGTCGGTAGGTGAATTTCATGCCTGAGTAGCCAAGGTCTGAGAGGTTATATTCCATTAAAGTATTGTGGAATAGATCTTCTTCAGAGTAATTAAAGAGACTGTTGCCACTCTTCTCGCTTGGGTCCAAAATGGTGTTGAAATCTCCCAGAGCAATCCAAGCATCTTTGTACATGTCCCCCATCCAAGTAATATATTTCCAAAGGAGTTTTCTAGTCCCTATTTGAGGACTGGCATAAATAAATGTAATGATGCATTCATCATTCACCCTACCAGAGATAAATTGTCTATTACTGCAGATTATATCCACCTTGTAGAAGTTTGCATCCCAACAGACCCAGATGCCCCCTGCATATCCCCTTGCTTCCACTCGATACGAGTTAGGGAATCCCAACTCTGTGATCGTTGGGTGGCCTTGTTCCTGCTAATTCTGGGCTCCAAAATAGCAACCAGACTTGATTTATGGACAGAAATAAAATCCTTTAAAACACGGCACCTATCATCACTTCCAATCCCCCTTATGTTCCAGCACAGTAAGTCTATCATATTCAAGAATGAGAGAAAGAAGGCTCTTTAACAACTAGGACCACTTGACTCAGATGGCTTTCCTATGTCTTCACCTTTCCTCCACACCTCGCCTGAGCCCTCCTTCCCCGGAGCATTTAGACTTGGACTTTTTCTTCTTTTTCATACGATAGAACTACTCTGGTCTTTTTCATTTTGGTGTTGTTGGCCTTAATCTTCCTCCCCTAGAATATGGGTATAATTGTATTATTGCCATCCAGGTTGACCTGTGTCACTTCCCCCTCCTCGATTCTGGCCAAGGCCTTGTCTACTTCATCTTCCTCCATCTGAACAGGATGAGTTGTGGGATCTTCCAATTTTTCTTATGTTCACTTGTCCCCATCTTCCTTATTTTCCCCTCTATGGCCATTAGTATAATCCATGGACTTCTCCTCATTGTCAATGTTTATTGGTTGTGTGCTTAGTGTGCTTACATCATTTTCCTGCTCTTATATAACCTCATCTACCTCTGGATTAATAACTCTATGTTGTTGGCCAGCATTGGTAGTTTCCTTTTACGATGTATCTACCGCGGTCTAGGCTTCATTTTCAACTGTTTTGCTTGTCTTCCTCTTCGATTTCCATACTTTGCAGGCCAGTCAGTAGCTTTAGCAATAGATTTGTTAGCATTATCTCCTTAACTGTTGGTTACCTGATCTTTTGGTTCATCCTCGAAAGCCAGATTATCGAACATGTTTGCTGTAGGGGGAATATCAGGCGGTTTGTCTATCTGTCTGGCCTATTTATAGCTTTTCCTTTAACAACTCCCTATGCTCTGCTATTGTTGCCAGTCAACCTATCTGTCATTCTCCTTGTTGCACAGATTATCACTTCATGTCAGCCCTTCAGTCCCCGTATGCTGATTGCGTTGGGATCTGTAAAGGCTTGTGTTATGTCCTAGTTTGCTACACAGTCCGCACGTTTCTGGTGCAACTTCATATTCCACCACGCACTCTATGTTATTTATGAGGATTGATGAACAAAATGGTTTTGATGTATCTAATTCAATTGCCGGTATTGCAAATTTTCTTCTAGTTTTGTATGTTGTATGGTTGTCTACTTTAACCAGATGACCAAGGGCAAGGCCAATGTATTTGAACAGTGTAGTCACATAGAGGTGTAGGGGCAAGTCCATGATACAGACCCAGGTTACCACATATTTAGGAATTTCCTTTGATGTCTTGAAAGTGGGGAACCAGTCCCAGACTACCAGGCAGCAGTCAAACAATGTCCACGGCCCTCCTGTTAGCATTGTGTCGTAATCCTCCCAGCATGATAGTTGCACTACATAATGGCCAATGTCAAGCTCATACATGTTGAACCTTCCCTTGGGGTTCCAGAGCAGTTTAATGTGGTCCCTCATTATCATGTAACCAACATTTGGGTGTGTACCTAGGAGTTTCATAACAACCACATATTTCCAGGGGCTAGCCAACTCATCTTCTGCCTTAGGATCAATGAAGACTATTGGTATTCCATCTTCATGTTTTAGTTTGACATCCTTATAATCAAGCTGCTCTTTGAACATGCTATCTAGGAAGAAGACATCCTGGTCTCATCGATTTCCCTCATGTGTTGTCGTTCCACCCAATATGACACTAAATGACAACATTTGTCCTATGTTTCTTTCTAGAATAACTGCCACCATCTCTGTACTCCTGTCTCCCGAGCCGCTTGGACTATGTGGCTTGCAATCCTCATACTGATTGTCCATATCCATGTCTGACTCCTTTTCCATGGGGTCAGAACCCAATCCTTCTATGCCTCCTCTCATACCTACAAACTGTAGGTCAATCCCTACAAGCGGGACTGAAACCCTAACCCCTTCGGTATTGCTCCCTCATGGCTCTGCTTACTTATCAGGTTCTTTCCACATTCCTCCAGTGGTGTATGGTACTATTTCCCCCATTCCCCCCCCGGTTGAGCCTCTTCCCCCTCTGCGAGTGCCGATACCAAAATTGGGGCAGCCGCCACCGCCGCCTCCGCCCCCTCTCGCTCTTGTCATTTTCTCCACTGGTCTCTTTTTATATCCTTTTAAATGTAAATAACAAAGAAAATGGGAAATAAAAAGAAAAGAGATAGGAAAGTGGATGCTAACCCTAAAAGGGAAGAGAAGGTCAGTTCTGGAAGGGAAGCGGAGGCTAACCCTAAAGATGACAATTGATAGAAAATGTGACAATACTACCAAAAATTAAAATGATGTTTTTTCCCGTTGGTGGAATAGATGTATCCATTGGGGAAACAATATACATTTCTAAAGAAAAAAAATCTTTTTGCTAGACGAACATAGTGTTATGCCGGTTTTTCTGTAGGGTAAAAAAATTGTTTTCTTTTGAATTTTTCATGAGTGGATTTCTCTGGTCCGCAAGCCATTTTTTTGTTGAAAACTCTAGTTTTGGTAAAAACCAAAAGTAACAAAAGAAAAATGAATGAAAAAAGTAACCCTAGATTGATCAAAATATGATATGACTGAAAGGAAAATATAGCTTGGACTATCTACCAACCCCATAGCAAAGTTGACAATCTATTGTACCTAACTCAAAAAATCCAACAGATCCTATAGTCGTGGAAACAATAAAAAAGTGAGAATTAAATGATAAATTGGTAAAATTCATATTTTCCACCTAGTTTTATACGTAAAACAAGGGAAAATGAAGGTAGGTATCTAAATCAGCAGGAAAATACATAAAGACTAGATTTTGAATCCACCCTTTTGGGCTATTAAGAAAGGTATGAATTAATGCAAAAATTAGATTCAATGACCCTTTTATGAGTGGGTAAGATGTTAGAACCTCATCTCGAACATTAAATGGTATTAACAACCTTTTTTATCATCTCAGGTAAAAATAGCAATGATCGAGGTATTTTTCAAAAGAAAATAGTAGTAAAATGATAAAAAGGTTATTTTTGTTGTTGTTGTAAGACCCCTGACCTGTGTTTTGGGCTAACCTTATTTGTTTGGATTAATTAAGTTCTTATAACCTTTCCATAATCCTTTGAGATTCTTTTAGAGCTTGATGAAATATTAAGTTTCCAGTTTGATCCTATTTGGATGATGTTTGTCTTTTAAAGCTTGTTTGGGTCAAATTGCAAATTACCCAATTGTGAGGGTTACCTTGCAATTTGACACACCTAGAGTGTAAATTATTTTCCTCAGCATCATGAGAGAGAATGTGGTGATTATGTGGGCCTTGGTTGGGCCTTGGATGAGTGGTGATATCTCTAGAGTAATTAGGGTTTCTAGGGTTTGCTTGGTGTCAACCATGTGAGCTTGGTTGAAGTGTATCTACCTATGTCTCGACAATGTTGGTGAGTTTTTGGTGTGTATGGATAGAGACACCTTCCTTGGATGGTCTTGTCTCGACCATAATGGTCTGGTGGGGTTATGGTTCGAGACACTTGTCTTCTTGTGGTGTGTCTCGACCTTGGATATTTTGTGTATTTTTGTCTCAACATAGATGTGTGCTTTGGTGTTGTTTCGACCCCTTCGATGTGTCTCAAATGAAACTAATTTGTTGGGGACCTAAAGAGGTTGATACTCAACATTGGTTGTATCACCATAGGTTGCATACATGCATATAGTGGTTTCATGTTGGTTTCTTTTGTGGACAAGTGTCTCTTTGGTGCTCTCTTATGTTGACACCTCCCCCTACCTTACTTTTCTCCTCCTTGACTATATAACCTCTTTCTTCTCCTTGTGGATGAACCATTCAGCCTTACTTCTTCTCCCTCTTTCTTTTGGATGACTTTAGAGCTTGGTGGAGCAAAGAAGAGCTGACCTTGGAGCTTTGGCCAAGCAACCTTGCATGTGGTGTTCTTGAGCTCAATCACCTTCCCTGTGGTGATACTTAGTTGTTTTTCTTCTTGCTAAGTGATTCTACCTTATTGATTACATTTTTCCCTTTGGAACCCTATCCCATCTTCTTCTCTTTTCTTGATCATAGACTCGTTTTAGAGAGAAAATCCTCATCATAAGGGTCATAGACCATGCTTTGGCAAGGTGGTACCCAACTACGAGGAAGTTTTCTTCTATTTCTCCCTTCTTCTTTTGGGTTTGACCTAGGGTTTCTTACCCTATTTTCTTAAGACATCTTTGACCTTGGTGTATTCTTCTTCTTGAGGTGCTCTTATGTCTGAGACTTGAGCTTTTGGTGGAGTTTCATGTTCCTCCTTGGTAATCGAGAGCCTGAAGCTTGTTCCTCCTCTTAAGGCGGGTTATATAACACTCTACCCTCTCTATTATTGCACTTTTCTTTACATGCAAGATGATGTTTATCTATCAATATCATTTCCCTAATATACTAGTTGATTGTATCATGTTCTAGAGCCTAAATGATGGTGGTTATTGTGCTTGGTTTGTTTAAAATCCGAAACCCTAAATTTATGGTACCCAATTTTGATATGGTAATGAAATGGATGGTTTTCTCCTATCTTTTGATCTTGGTTCTGATCACATGAATGATACTTGTGGACCTTAGTGTAACATGGATATTAGGTTCTATTTTATAGATGATTGAATGTGATTTTATCTCTCTCATACATGAGGTTCACCATGGGGATTTCCACAATACATGCTTTAGGATTTTTGGTGACCATTTTTATGGGAAGTTTTCCATCTTGATGATGGTGTTTTCTTTGATGTTTATATTCTGTTTTGTCTGTGATAATATTATATTTTGATCTTTGAATTCTATGATAATATGTTAGCTAAAGTTATCATGATCTAAGGTTT
The DNA here is from genome assembly GCA_963693085.1 of Alisma plantago-aquatica. Lineage (NCBI taxonomy): Eukaryota > Viridiplantae > Streptophyta > Magnoliopsida > Alismatales > Alismataceae > Alisma > Alisma plantago-aquatica. Next base: position 1,018,095,975 of record OY856410.1, read on the forward strand.
AAGATTTTGAAGTATTTGCATGTATATCACTCTCTTTCTTAAACCCTAAATTCTTGTGTCTGACTTGGTATGGGTTGGATGTGGTGGTTTTGATACATGCATCATGATTCTTGGTTTCATCATCATACGTTTGTTTAGACTTTATGTTTTCTTGAAGTTTGAAGTTGGTTATCTTGAGGTCGAAGCTTGGTTTTCTTCCACCTAGTTGGTTTCTCGAATATTTATGTTAAATTCGGATTTCAAGGTTTTGGTGTCCCTTGCATGGATATTTCCATCTTGTTGATGATGGTTAATCTTGATGATGATCCTTCATTCACTATGAGCTTTGGTTTTATCACCATGCTAGTATTTGTCCAACATGTTTTCCTTGAAGTTTTGAGTGGTTTCCATATGTGTTGAGGTTCCATTTTCCCTCTCCTTATGTGGTTTTAGTTTTTTTATCTTCATGGCATTGTTCTAGGGTTTGATGATCATGAATGTATGAATTTTGAGCATGGTGATGCTTGGCTTTCCTTCTATCTGACATTTATCTCAGTCGACACTCATGTTGTCCTTGGTGTTTTTGTCGAGACACTTTTGTGTTGTTAGGGTAGCTTGACCTTGGTGGTCCCTACACCTTGATCTTGTCTAGGCTTAGACATATGTGGGATTCAAGGACTAGACTCTTAGTTTTATCTTGGTCACGACATTCTAATGTGGTAGAGACATGTGTTTTGGTGGTGGTCGAGACACCATGATGGCAGCGGTCGAGACTCTTGTTTTATGGATGGTCTAGGCATGCATTTTAGTCATGGTTGAGATGCTTGTTTTGAGCATGGTTGAGACACCTACTTTTATGTTGGTCAAGACACATGTTCTTGTCTTAGTCGAGACACCTTGTTGGCTTGTGTTTGAGACACTTTTACAGTGTATGGCCATGAAACATGTGTGCTTGAGTGGTTGATACACTCACTTGAGTGCATGGTCATGATACATGCATAACACAATGAGATGGTACACATGCACATGTACTTGATATGGATACTTAATGTTGTTGACATCATGTTGTACTCATGTTTAAATAATGATGTTCTAATCCTAGTATACTCCTAGAAAATGGGAGGTGAGATAATTAGGGTTTGGTACTTGATTAATTCTATGAAACCCTAATTGGCTAAGTATGAAACCCTAACTCTAATGTTGAGGAATATGATGTGTTTGCTTGCCTCATTTGAAGTGGTTACCACATTATGATGTTTTCTATCTCTTTTTTATGAACCCCTAACATTGTAGGAAATGTATGCTAGGCTTATGCATGCTATGGTGATGGTTATGAATCTTATGAGGCATGTGGAGATTGTTGATAAGGTATGCCCGTACAGCCAATCTTATGATTTTTGACATGGCATAATTACCTAAAAGGATTTTATTAATGATAATATAATAAAGGTAAGCTTCCAATTCATATATTTCACTCAGTTATGAGATAATGAGAACACAAAGTGAATATCTATAGAATGACACAACTCAATGATGTATGTATTCAAGTAATAGACTTGGAATAAATGAGATCATATGAATGCTAAGAGTATGTGCATTCTTATTATGTCCCTAGTTGTTTGTTACTGTGGAAGGTAGATAGACACCAATAACACAAAGACTAGAGTGTGGGTTGGTTGATGATAGAATCTCATTTGTCATGATATGGCAATATCAAACCAAGCATATTGATACATGTTAGGGAATAGTGTATCGGAAATACCCACCTTGAGAGTGACACATGGAACCATGTTTGGTGGTCATAGTCACCTCTCATACTGAAGGAGGCAATTGTGATTCTCAAACCTAAAATCACTACACTTGTCACATGTCATTGGGTACACTTTGACATCATCAAACACAGTCCTAAAACATGGGTTGTTATAAGGGTGATGATTGGGTGACTTTGACACATGGGGATAGATTTTGAGTGATAGATATGGGATTTTCCCCTCCTACCGGAGTATGATATCATCGCCGCTTGATAAATGAGATTGAGAAATGCATGTGTATGAACATGTGAATCAATATATGATATTGAGGGTACATTATCTCAGATAGTCTACTCTTGGTTCAAGAAACATGAGATGAACGTTGAGAGGATGATAAGTCCATGCCTCGAGTTCACTCTGGATATCAGATATAAATGAATTATACAATCACTGCAACACTTCACATATATTTTAGGTTGAAGTTTTTATCCAACTTTCCATTCACTAGGGTAGCATTGATGTGTGACTAGGGACCACTCCTTGCTTATGATGTCATAATCTAGTTATGGACATTCACTGTCAATGTGATATGGGACCTGTAGGGTCACACATATAGGAATTCATCTAGAAGAGTTTCACCTTGAATGACAATTGGATTGATTACTAAAATACTTAGGTACTCAAATCCATGCAATTGATAAACTAATTGGCTGACTGGACTACCAAACAAACATCTAACTGAGTGAGACGGTCGTTTGGATAGCTAGACGGGCATCTCAATTGCTGGGTTGGACGTTTGGGGGTAAGGCCAATTGGAAAACAAATTGTCTTAAGTTTTGCCCTTAAATTGGCCGGGTCAATGTGATTGATCCAACCTGCTCAACTCAGACTCATCAGATGGTCATCTGGGTGAGTGATATTGGCATCTCACAAGGGTGAGAGGGATAGGTTGGGCCAAACAAATTTTCTAGATGTTTCCCAAATAGTTTCGATTGTACTTTACTTGGAGTACAAGCAAATTAATATGTGATATTAATTGGGAATCAAAATTACCAAATTTATGTACAGTTGGGAAACTGTCAAATGGCTGTTTGGCAGTGCGAGACGATGGTATTTCACCCCAGACAACCATATGGGTGTGCCAAACAACCGTTTGGCATCTTATAGGTTGTGAAAATTCAAGATCTTCTAGTCCCTTCCACTCCCAGGTAATCCCATAAGATTGGGAACCCTGGCCCAAACCCCGCCAATAAAAGGAGGGGTATTGGGGGATTCCAAGATACAACACAAACAACTAAGAATTAGTTCCTCTAACAATTGTTGTCCTCTCTGGTTGTTGTAACCAAGAGAGCCCAAGCAAGTCTTACCCGACATGGAGATATAGATACAGGAGAGAAAGAATTAGTGATCGTTGTTGGTAGGAGAGTAGGTTGGTGACTAGTACACTAATGTGAGGGACAACTTCTTCATGTCCGTTCTTGGTGAACAACAAGAGTTTTAGTTGGTTCGTGTGGACTACTCTAGAGGAAGGAGTCCTTTGGCTTTAATTTGGAGAGTAAGATCAACCTGCACTCAGTGGAGAGACCACCAGAAGCACTACATAATTTGTCTGGTTCGTTGTCTGTGGCGAAGACCAGGAGTTGCACAACCACCGTACAAGAGCAACTAGACCATGTATAATTTGCTAAACCATCCTTACTATTTCATAGTAGTTGACACAATCTTATTGTTATGGGAATACAGATAGATAAAAAAATTGTTTCTTCTACTATACTATGTGCCTATATTTTCCAATAGTGGAATCAGAGCCACGTCAGTTTACTATGTTTTAGGATAATCAATATGATCATATTTTGGTTTAATCATTTATTTATTGCATACAATGTGAATATTTAAATGGTCTCATATGTGTATCTGATCAAAGACCACATAATCCCAAACTAACATATATATATAAATATATATATATGATATAATATATGCAATTTACACGTGTCACCCTAAAAGTTGTTTTGATGATGTATGTGTTGTGTGGTTATGGCCTAAACCTTAAAATTGTGTGTGGTTGGAAGGTTTGGTTTCTCTCATTTATCTCGGTCTGCATACTGAGCCCTCTCTTCCCAATGTAAAAGTTAATTCTTTCCTACCTTTTCTCCCCTTGAATGTAACTCAAAGTTTCTCTTTATACAATGTAATAAAGTAGTGATAGGATAGTTTTTCTTTATCTTGCAATGATGAGGAAGATGATCACTGCCGGATGAGATGACTAGTTAGTGAGATGAGACAACTAGTTAGTGAGATGAGATGACCAGTTAGTGAAATGAGCTGACCATTTGGAGGACCATGGAGTATAGAATGATGGAGCCAGATGATAGTCTGGTGGACCCAACCAACCATTTGGAAGGAGTCCAAACATTAGTTGGACAGGAGACCAGACGACCGTCCTAGAGGACCCATCAACCGGTCAAGAGGCCAGATAACTAGTTTAAGGGTTGAACCGATATACCCATGTTGGCAAGCACAAGTCTTAACCAACAGTAGGTTCATGTGTGTGATGTAATAATTTACCTAGGTGGTAGTAATTCCTTGTGTCTCCAAGGAATTACAAGTAGACATGGCCATAAACATTGATTTTTTGTTTTATATTGCATGTATAAGTGGTGGGATATAGCATGTATATGATACGCACTATATATGTGGTGATTGGATACAATCAATGTATATATATAAGTGCATCCCTCAAACAGCCCACACACCCCTTTATTGCTTTAAAACCCTAATTTCCATCTTTCTTAGCTAGTGTTAGCTTAGTTATCTCTTTGCTTGCTTAATTATCTTCTTGCCTTTCTCTTGTTTTGTTCTTGCTAGTTAGGTCTTTAATTATTCTTTTACCATGTTTGCTATCTTAGAGTAGAGTAGACTCCTTCTTGATTGCCTTAGTCTAGATTGCTCTTTTCTTTCTTTTCCTTGCTTGCCTTGTATTTTCTTGCTCGTTAGAATTAACTGTCTAGGGTTAGCTTAGGCTTTGATCTTGTTTTCTTTCCTTTAATTGCTTTCTTGTTCAATCATGAGTGTAATCAACAAAATCAACCTTTAAACCCTTCAACCGTAGATTTTATAGTAGCAACCTAGTCTAAAAACTAACCTAGCTCTAGTACCCCCTTTTCTCCCTATGGGTTGACCCTATACTTGCCTCCCTCCTATACTACCACATGACCCCATGATCTTGCGGATGTAGTGTTTTTAGTAGAAGTAGGTGTATAGGTTTAGGTCCCTTATAAATTTTGAAAAGTGATCCCACCATGTGTCCTGATCACGTGGGGTGAATCTATTCAAATCCCAATTCATTAGTGTGTGCATCTCTAGCGGGACGCACAAAGATTTCTGGCATCATTTTTAGGGAGTAAAGGCACTCGACCTAGCTAGTTAGTTTTTCTTTGATCTTTTCCTACTACCCTCGTCATTTATATTCTTTATTCTTTGCATTCTTTGTGCATATTGGTTTGCTAACTTGCTTTATTTTATTTGGTTGTGTGTTGTGCATGTGATAAGACACTCGATGAAGACAAGATGGAAGGCCAAAATTCACCTCACAAGCCACTTAAAGATTACTTCATGCCTAGCAACTACAAATCGCCAATTGCTAGCAAATCTGATCAAATTCCAGGGGAGAAATTATCCATCCCTCCAAGTCTTCTTGGGTTCCTACCCATCTTCCATGTGTTTGAGAGTGAGAACCCCTACAAGTACTTGGACTCATTTCTTGAAGTTTGGTCCACCTTCAGGATGCCAACAACCAGTGATGACACAATCCGATTGACCTTGTCTCATTCTCCCTCAAAAACAAAGCCAAAGATTGGTATGATTCAAGAAGAGACATCATGAGTTGGGAAGAGATGAAGAATGCACTCTTAAGGCAATTTTACTCTATTGCAAGATTGATACAAATGTGGCGTGCCATAGTGAGTTTCATTTGGATGGGCAATAAGCAGTTTCACAATGCTTAAGAGAGATTTGATAAGATGTTGAGAGAATGCTCACACCATGAGATCCCTTTGTGGTAGCTAGTTCAGTCCTTTTATTCCAGTCTATCTTCAAAGATTCAAGGTACAATAGATTCTTCTTATGGAGGAGTTTTCATGGATAGGACACCTGAGGAGATATGGCCTTTATTTGAGCAGCTGGCAGAAGGTTCAAGAATCCAAGCTTCTAGCATGATGAATGACGTTGACTGTCCCTTTGGTGTGACATCTCTAGTTCATAGTTATTCAAGCCCACATGTGATGGAGATTCTTGGTGACATGGTGATCTTAATGAAGAACCAAGTGACAAATATTCCTTGCCACTCGGTCAATTCTATTGATTTCCATTGTGAAGAAATGAAGACACCTCACTCCTATAGCTACCAGGAACCACAAAGTCCAAGATATAGCTCAAGGTTTGAGGAAGAGGTTCTCTCCAAGTTGAAAATTTGCACAACAATGTTACAAGTCTTGAGGAATGAATAGAGCATCTATCTTCCATACTTTCTTTCCAAGAAGAAAAGTTGTCTAAAAAGCCCATAATGAGTTTCAATGTAGCAAGTGGACCTACACAATCCACTCAAGTTTCTATAGTCCACCTCCCATGCAAGTGCAGCCCATATACCACTTCCAAGGTAATCCTAAGCCTTACAATCATCCTCCCCCTCCATCACTACAACTTTCCAACCAATGCACCTTCCAACTTCAATTTCCCCCTCCACCTCAATTTCAATACCAAGTGCCACCTCCACCTCCTCCACAGCCACAACTAGCTCCCCCTCTCCATCATGAGCAAGCAAGTGTTGTGACAGTTCTAAGTAGTGGTAAATCTCTTAAGAATCCCACAAGTCAAAGAAAGGTTGATAAAGCAAAGGCAGCCAAGTGGTGATACTGTGGTTGAGATTGTTGAAGATGATTTTGTGATACCTCTTGTTGAGTTTGGGATACCATGTGCTCCACCTCACTCTCCATTTGTAGGTCTCACTGTCCCTAGTGTTCCACCTCATGTTGATGCAAGCAAGCCCAAATCAAGTGAGCCACCATTCTTTTAAGCATTAAATGAGCCACCAAAAGTAAGGAGGAGGCAAAAGTACAGTGTTGACATTCTTGAAGTGTTTTGCCAAGTGAAGGTCAAAATTCCATTGTTGGATGCTAATAAGAGAATCCCATCATATGCCAAGTTTCTGAACAACTTATGCATTGTGAAGAGAAGGTCAACAAGGAGAATACCAAAGAGAGTCAAGTTGACCAAACAAGTCAGCTCAATCCTCCAACACTCATTTCTCGTGAATAGGAAAAATCCAGGAGCCCCAGTCATACCTAGATACATTAGGGGACATTGCATAGACAAATCCCTACTTGATTTGGGATCTAGTGTGAATATTATGTTATACAGTGTCTATGTTGAGCTGTGCTTGGGCAAGTTGAAATGGGCTTATTGCACTCTCCAATTGGTAGACCGTTCCGTCAACGTTTCTAGAGGCAGATTGGATGATGTTTTGGTGATGATTGACAACAAAAGAGGAGTAGTATTTCCTATTGATTTCATTGTTCTTGGCATGGCACTGGATGATTTGAAGATTCCTATCATCTTGGGAAGGCCATTCTTATCTATAGCTGATGTTGAGATACATGTTTGTAGTGGCATAATGATAGTCTCTTTCATGAACATGAAGATAAAAATCAACATATACAAGTCCTCAACCCGACAAGTTCATGGTCACTTCAAGAGTCTAATTGGTCATTTGAGAGGAGGAGTCTAGATGAAATATTTGATGATAGCTTTGGTGATCAAAGGGATGAGGAGCATAGTTTGAGTGCAAATGAGAGATGCATTTATTGTAAGAATGGACACATGAGAACCCCAAATAGATGAATGATACAGGAATCTCCAAGAATCCTATTTGAAAGCATGAAACTTAGCGCTTGTTGGAGGCAACCCACACAGGTTTGGGAATGTTTCACCCAACCTTCCATTTTTTTTATACTTTTGGTTATTTTTACAGTTTTCCAAGAAAAAACACACACACATTTGTTTTAATAGTTTTTGTTTAGTTTTAAGATGTGCAGGTGAAAACATGTTGAAATGAGGAAAATTAGATGAAATTTAGACAAAGAATTCATGAAAATTCACTTTGGAGCAAAGTTTTGGTGTTTTAATGAAGTTCAAGTTGAAATGACCTACTATAGCACACACCACAGTCGTAGTACCATGGAATGGCCATGGTGGTACACTCAAATCAATAGAGAAATGAAGAAAATTGAAGAATTGATGTATAGACTCAGCATAGCCATGTAGCTATCCAGTCAGAACGACCATGTGGAGTGACGCGGTCGTGCAGCAGGCAAGCCAAGTGCTGCAACCCAACCCTATACTTTATTTAGCAATCCAATTTTGTTCATTTCACTTTCTCATTGACTCTAGCGTGAACAACACGACTGTGGGCACAAATCGACGGTCATGAAGTGACTGTAGAACCCTCTTCCACCTATGATTCTCCACTAAATCACCCTCAATCCATTCTAAATCATCTTCTTACCATTTTCCCTACCTCCACCCATTATTTCTACCCAATTTTGTCCATAAGTTTCTTCACTTTCTCTCCATTCCACCCTCACATACACAGAACTATGAAAATCCCTAAGATCCCACGTTTCTCCACCAAAATCCATCTACAATGAAGAAACCCACCAAGCAAATGGTGTCTAAGACCAAAGATGTGATCTCCTATGGCTTTCAACCCAAGAACAACTCTTCTTCAGTCCTGGCATTGTCTCAAGCTCTTCCAATGCCACCGGAAGCCCTCGGTTCACAGGGAGAATCATCCCATATGGCGGCACCAATGGATCCCATGATGGAGGAGTCCTCTAGATTACCTAGTGGAGGTAGGATGGCAACTTGACAGTCTATCTCCTCCAGAGAAGAACCACCACCATCACTACCTCGTCCCTCTACTTCGGTGGCTCGGGCATCGATATCAACCCATCCTTCAACATCTACAACACCACATCCATAGTCGAGAGCATGATGACAAATAATTTTAGATGATGAAGATGAAGCAATGCCAAATGCACGGCAGGAGGATGCACCTGAGGCACATCATGAGACAACACCTGAGGGTAAAACCAAGAAGGTGAAGAATATAAAGCACCCAAATTATCTGACACACATAGTGATTGCCAATTACTATGATTTCCAAGAGATGATGGAGACTTTGGGTATCTTTAATTTTTTTAGGAAATCTTAGAACCTGTTGGGCTATTTGAGGTGTTGACCAAAGTCTAAGAGACTTATGTTGAGCTTACACATTAGTTCTTTACAACCTTAGAGAAAGTCTCAAAGGATGCCATTAATGTCACATTGGAGACTGGAACTTACCTTGTCACTTCATCCTTTCTCAATGGCATTTTCACTCCAACCCCTAAGGTAGCAGAATTACTTGATCAAGGGAGCACAGATAGAGAAACAACTATGAACTGCGCAACAGTGTGGTAGATGCTTACAAGGCAAAGAAACTATGTGGTGGGAAAATCAAAGACAATTCTGATTCACAATCCTATCTTGAGATACATTCATAGGGTCTTGGCAAACACCATCTTCTCCCGATATGAGAATCAATATAGTTGTACAAAAAAGAACTCTTTGTGTTGGGATGGATGGTGCAGGGCTATGATGGAGTTTTGCAACACCATTAAAAATCCTAAGGTGATGAATCCTTAGGTTTAGCCTTGCTAGTACTATGGTAAGAACTCCACCCACGTGTGCTAAGACACGCGGAAGTCTTATCGTAGTATAGTTAAGGGTCGAATCCTCGGGACAATGGTCTTGACGAAGTCAAGATGAAAAACGTTTTAGTTCTACTTAACTACTTAACAGTTGATATTTAGATCGAAAGTTTAATGTTGGTTTTAAAGCTGAATGCGAGGAAAGTAAAGCAAGAAAGTAAAGATTAAGGTTGTAAACAATTGATAAAAACCACTAGGATGTTATCGGGTTTCACACCACTACACATGGATCAAGTCATGCAACATAATAAAACAACTTGCAAAAAGAGTCAAATCAGTTAGTATCTTGTAGTCCTAGCTTCCTTTCGGATAACTAGCTACGAGGAGTGTGGAGTATTGCAATGTCAGCCATTCCATAATGAATGGTCACATGCTTTGCATTACTCCTTCATGAAATGTGTTCCTCGACCTTACCAAGGTTGCACTTCCATACGTCAACTGATTCCATTTCATAGTATGAAAGTGCAACGATGGGGGTGAGTTTACTCCACTCGTGAAAACACTTCTAGACACCGAAACAGACATATGGTGACTACATACATCTGTAACCAACATTCAATCGATATTTAGATCTAAGGGTACAAACATAGGCAATTCATACCAAAAGACAATATGTAACACAAGTTGATGATCAAGCAACTAGTATTCATTAAGCGATTGAAGTCAAACTGAAAAGAAGAGTATCTTTATTACAAGTTATTGAATTACATCGCATGAAATGAAAACATGGGTAGCGGGGCTACTCCCCGCACCCTAGTGAATGAAACTACTCGCTCATGGCAAAGAAGGAGGTGAGAAGAGAGAGAAAGAACGTCATCTCCACGGAGGAGGGAAGGTTGAACCCTTGGTGAAGAGAGCAACGATCCTCGCACTTCGTGGTTGCTTTGATGAAGGATTTTCTCTTCCCACCTTCTTTGTTGAAGAGATAGAAAGAAGAGAGAGAAGGAATCTTGATGATGAGCACGGATCTCAAAACTGGCAGCCTTGGGGCAGTGGACGGAAGACCAGAGTGCTCTGGATCTGGAGAGATAGCCTTTGGGCGTCTTGGAATTCGATGCTTTTGAAGTGGCCCTTGAGGTCCTATTTATAGGCTCAAGTTGAGCCCAAACGGTCTTGAGACCATGAGGCTTCTCGCGGTCTTGGGACCGTGAGGCTTCTCGCGGTCTTGGGACCGTGGTCTTGGGACCGTGAGGCTTCTCGCGGTCTTGGGACCGTGAGGCTTCTCGCGGTCTTGGGACCGTGAGGCTTCTCGTGATCTTGGGACCGTGAGGCTTGTCGCGATCTTGGGATCGTGAGGCCTCTCACGGTCTTGGGACCGTGAGGCTTGTCACGGTCTTGGGACCGTGAGGCTTCTCGCGGTCTTGGGACCGTGAGGCTTCTCACGGTCTTGGGACCGTGAGGCTTCTCGCGGTCTTGGGACCATGAGGAGTCTTTGTAATTTTTTTTGTGTTTTCTGTAATGAAAAAGAGGAAAAGTTAGTTTATTGATGTATCTGCAATAAAGTAAGGAGGTTTAATGATTCTATTTAGTTTATCTAAGAAAGAGTATGGAAAACTAAAGATAACTAATAAGATAACGTCACAAAATGAGAGGTTATCACCCCCCCTAACTTAGAGTCTAGCTTGTCCTCAAGTTAGATAGAGCTAAGGCATGTAATGGCGAGGCGATTTTATTTGATTAAGGTTTCCATACTCTTGCTTCAATTCTAGGTCAGAGATCTACCGAGGTCTTATCAGGGCTTCTGCTTACACTAACTCTTTCGAGTATCAAAAGTTGCATTGATCTCAGGTTCCTTTTATATCGTGAATCTCGCATTGGGACCACCTTTCTTATTGTGTGCATGTCATCGACTCCAATCAGTTTTATACTTCTTTGGAGAAACCTACTGGTAGCTATAGTGGGTATGAGGGCTGGCTTAAAAGGCTTATTGTGTAACTCCCCCTCAAGTGGGGAAAGGTTTGTCTATGCTTTTTAGAGATTCACTACCGGGCACGACACATCTGCCTTCATGAGGGCAGCTGAATGTACCGGTCGGGTGAGCTCTTTTATCAGCCTTATCATATATTAGGAAACCTTAGGATCTCATTACCGGGCACGACACATCTGCCTTCATGAGGGCAGCTGTATGTACCGGCCGGGTGAGATCTTTGTTGGCTCTTCATATAGGTCCTTATGCATGGCACAACTCTCATGTTTTTATTCAGCACTCTGGCTTTTATTCGAATCTCATAGGCTTAGGAAGTGGGTTTTGTTAGGGTTTTTGATTGGGCGGCCAAGCCTCTTTTATTGAAAGAAGAAAACTGTTCTTGGGGTTCCTGACATGCACTTTTTTTTTTATTTTTTTTTTGTGGGTCCGCTCGTGAGATTTTCTTGATTTTGGATTTCCCTGATTTCCCTCTTGACTTTGAGAGTTTTCGGTTCGCTTTGGCCCTGAAGTTGACCTGTGAAGAGTCTGAGATAGAATTAAAACAAAAGTATAGAAACCAATAGTGAATGAATTTTATGGATTCGCCATTTCAAGCCTGTAAGCTAATCTTATTATTTATATGAGGACTACTTTATCTCTAACTTAGGTAAGGGTGATACTTTTCATGATGAAAGTTATATTTAGAGGTTGTTTTATTGAAAAAAAATACTGGAAAAAGTCTAAGTACGAATAGAAAGTTTGAAAATGATGTGCGGGAAAAAAAAGTTAGAAGAGTTGGAGAAGGATGATACCTCACCCTTGTCCAGTGCACTCCCCCCCTAACTTATCACGCACTCTGTCCACAGAGTGTCAAAGGGATAGGTTGAGAGGTGCATGGACAAGGGCATTTAGGCGTCAGTTAATCCTGAGCTTGCCCCTGGTGCTTGGAGGAGCTTAGCTGCAAACTGTCCACGCAGGGCGTGATAGTCTACGTCAGTCATATCCTCTACTGGTTTCTGAAGAACTAAGATGGTATACATCCAGTAGAGGACATGGAAGCCGCAGTCTTTGGATTGTCGGATTTGCTGGGGACACTTGTGGCAGAAGGAAGGGTGGTGAAAGTGTTCTTTGGCGTAAGCTTTTGTGTGCTGACTAAGGAGATCAATTAATCTTTCAGCACATTCTTTTGCCACTACCTCTGTGGGTGTTTTTGGCATTACGACGTAAACTTTCTGTCGTGGGTTGTACTGGCTATCGGAACTGTTATAAATTGTAATTGTTCCATCCGGTAGGTTTGCTGCCAGAAGTAGCCAGTGTTCATGGTAGAGGAAGGGTAGCATGATGAACTTCGGCGTTGTGTGTTGTAGATATGAGATTAGTGTTTCAGCTGTGCCGAAGTTCTTTAGCTTTAAAAGATCATCCTTCAGATATGGAGACGCCATGTATGTTGTGGGGTGATCTTGTCTGAGTAGAAGCTGATAGGCTGACATAAGGCCAACAGAGAGGGATCCTTTAATTTGTAAAGATTCTCGCAGAGTGTCTGCCATTATAAGAATGTCACCAGACATGAAAACGAGCTCATCATTCTCGGCGGAAAGCTTTGACATAATGAGACGTAGTTCGTAGCTGGATAGGCCTTTGCAAGCACTGAGATCGAAGTCTGGAAAAGATGGTGTGATGGCAGACAACGGGTTTTTGGCGTCTTTGCTTTGCTCGGTAGCGGAGGCCGGTCCTTTTGATTTCTCTGACTCTTTTAGAGCTTGGCAGAAGGGTCGCCGCTGTGGTCGCTGGATAGCAGAGAAGAGGTAGCGAGGGACATCATCTGGTGCCATCGTTTGGCCCTTGAAGAACCGTCTGTCGCAGATGAGCTCCATCGCATAACGTCCTCTCAAGGAATGAAAATCTTCAGTGACCAGGGCAGAGAAAGGGATTTCTTGGTTCAGCGCTTGGATGTGACGAATGGTGCAGAAAGCGCAATCCCCGGATCCTTCTACGGCTTGAACTGGAGGGTTTATAATTTTGAACCAGGGCTGGCTCCAGTCTTGGCAGAGAGATGGGCGTGCAGCCCAAATTAGCTTAAGCAGCCGAAAGGGTATGCATCTTGCTTCGCCGGCTGCTTCACCCACAAAGTTTATCGTGCCGGCGGGTAGCTCGGTGCTGCAGAAGTTATAAACGGTGGCGTCCCGAGCCTCTGTATCGACAATCATAGCTAGACAATGGTTTAAAATTTGGAATGGCACAGTAAGATAACGTGCTCGTCGTGCTAGCTCGATACGCATACGTTCGATGGATTTTTCTTGGATATCCTTGTATAGGAGGCCCAAGGATAGGGCGGGTGAGGCATTGAAGACAGGCTGCTTCCTCTTGTGGCTTCTGTAAATTTTGATACAGTTGGCGAGGAGGACACGGAAGATAGACATTGGCATCGTCGACCCAGGTCACAGGATTTTGCGAAAATCTTCACGTGTCAGCTTGCGCTTCGTTTTAGTGTTGTGGTAGATAATATCATCTCCTGCCTTTGTATCGTCCACGATAGTATTCAGTATAAAGATATCCTGGGCATCTAAAGTGGAAATGGCCGCCATATCAAGGTCATGCATTTTGTGCGGCAGGGGTGGTGGCGGGGGAAGCTCCTGTAGGGGGGGAAGGATGTACTTCTGGGGCTTCCTCAGAGCCAATAGTGTAGTTGTCTGAGTCCGAGGCAGAATCGAGCTCTTCATCAGTATCTAAATGCACTCGTTCTGACTCGTACTCGTCGAGGGGTGAGGTTGATGTTGTGGTGGGCGCTGAGAGGGGTAAGACAGCTGTTGTAGGAGGGGTGGCGCCTGTTCCGATTATGCATTGGTGGAACTCGGCGAAGGCTGCTTCTTTAGCAGCTTCCCCGATGGATCCCATAGCAGAGTAGTCAAGAAATTGATCCCCATATGATATATTAACATTATCATGGTGTGGGGAGTTGGGATCCTTATCACCGTCATGGTGATCTTTTTGTTGTCTGGGTTCTGCTCCTTGGCTTGGACCCTCCCCAGCATCATCTGGTTTGTCAGAGTCTTCATCTGAGGAGGTACTGTTGGTGGAGTCTGCTGAAGAATCAGAATCGTCATCATTATCAGCATCATCTTCATCGTCGTTAGTTGTCTTCTTTTGTGCTTTCTTTTTGCACATACGATGGATGGATTGGAGTTCATCATAAGCCACTTGCACGTACTCGTGTGTTTCGAGCAGTGCTTCGTGGGTTTCTTTAAGATCTAAATAACGTTGTTCGGCCGAGAGGAGTCTTGCTGTGAGATCTGTTACTTGAGCTCTTAGCTGAATGAGCTCATTATTTGATGACTCCTCCTGGAGATTATGTAGCTGCGTGAGGGTGGTGGTGATGTCGTCCAGGCGTGTGCTGAAAGCTTGTTGTTGTTGTTGCAGCTCGCGTAGGGTCTCTGGCAGAGGTAAAGTCTGCGCGGAAATCCTATCGACTTGCGTTGCCAACACTTCATGCTGGCGTTGTACTCCCTGGATCAACTTGGGCAAGTTGTTGCAGTGGCCGTCGATGTGGTCGACTTGCTTGGCCACTGAAGCTTGACGTTGTTGGATTCCTTGGAGGATGCCTGGCATGGCGCGGTTCTGCTCGCAGATCTGGGCAACCTGCTTAGTTAGACCCTGCACGCATGAAAAAATAGAATTTAAAATGTTAGATGGGTCGGTGAGGAGGTTTCGGATGGTGTCAAATTGACGTCCGAATTCCTCACCGACGTTAGTAAAAGGGATCCCAGTGATTGAAGGGTGAGGTGGCTGGGGTTGGGGTGGAATGATAGTGTCATGCGGAAAAGACACTGTTGATGGACCCGCGAATTGCGTGGTGACTGTAGATGGAGTCACTAGCGATGTCGGGTGGTGGAGGATGGAAAAAATGGTGGCATTCCCGAAGATGGAAATGGATTCGGGAATGTTGATGGAAAGTCGGTGGATGTGAAGGAGGAGAATTCGGGCATTGTGGTGGAGAATGGGGTGCCCGAGGTAAAGAAGGGTGGAGGTGGTGGAGGGGTGGTGGAGGAAGGTGGAGTGGAGGAAGATTGAAGGGTGGTTGATGGTGGTGGGGTGGTGGATATTGGGGTGGTGGAGGGTGGAGAGGTGGTATTGGGCTCAGCATTTAGACTCATTATAAAAGAGTCTAGTGATGAGGATGTAATATTTTCTTCAGGGAGGGGGGTTCAGTTTCAGGGTTAGGTTTCGATGTGGGTGTCCCTGACAGCTCATGAGCTTTGACGAGCCTTCTGGAAGGTCGTTTGACTAGGAGCTTTGCTGTTTTAGCTGCCGGGGCAGTTATACTAAGCTCTGCCTGCCCTGCCTTTGCTTTCTTTTCTCTGGCTTTGACTGAAGCGATGATTTTGGCGATCTCATCTTCAATGAACAGGAGCTTGTCTTTATCATAGTCAGCAAGCTCTGGAAGTGGCAGTAGGATTCGTGAAGATTTTGTGGGGCAGAACACATAGTTCAGCCTTCCATCCTTTTCCTTTAAGATGTAAGAGTTCTTTAGTGTCTGTTCATTGGTAAGAATGTCGCCTTTTATTGGGCTGCATTTGGGTAGAAGTCTATCCATCTTGAGATATTTTATGATAGATGTGATATGACCACCCGTGCAGATTTCTTTCCCGAGGGCGAAGGCTGATAGCTTGATCAGCATGTGCCGTCCAATGTTGACAGGCATTCCGTTGAGGACTGACCAGAGGACAAAAAGGTCGGATATGAGAATATTTCCTCCTTCGGATCTAGGGAAAAGTGTGCCAACGATAATTTTGTGTAACGTGCGCACTAGGCCAGAATGAACGTTGGAGGCCTTGCTTGTCCTTGCATCGAAGGTTGGTAACCCCGTTAATGACTTCCAGAAGTTATGCTTGTTGAAGCTGGGGTGGTCTGTGCTAGCAGCTTTGGCATTCTTCAGCTGGTCTTTATTGTCGATGAAAATTTTGTTCAGGACATTTTCGGTGATGACCACCTCATTGTTGAAGATTCTGGAGGTTATTCTACGGTCACCACCATCCCTTTCTTTATGCAAGATGTCCACCACTTCTTTGTTGAAGTAGGTGAAGAATTCAGTAGTTGGCTCAGAGTAGGAAATTTCCGATACAAAGCAGAGCCGGGAAAGGTTAGAATTGTCAAGAAGAGTGAGAATTCTGTGGTAGATCCCCATCTTCATCAGTATGCTGGGGCAGACATACTTGGTTGGTTTAAGGAGTTGGCTGATGGGGGGAATGATTTGGAGGTGAAGGTTCTTGGGTGGTGGTGTTGTGGTGGTGATGGGAGGAAAAATAGGAACAGTTATTGTGGCAGGGTTGGTGACGGTGGTGGAGGATGGTGGGATGTATCCTGCTAGGATTTGTTCTCTTGCACAGGCAGGGTGGACCTGCTTCCTGGCTCTCTTCTTAGATGTTGGCTCAGTTGTTGGTTCTTGAGCCAATCTCTTCCCCTTAGATTTTGTAGTGGGTGATTCTTTCTCAGGGGAAGGCTGGTATTCGGAGGCCTCGTCGGATGAGGTCTCTTCGACCTCCTCGTCAGAAGGTTCTTCATCTAGGCAGCGGTTGATTCGCTTGATGTCCTTCATGACAGCAGTCAGGTTTACTTCTGCTGGGACATTTCCAGTCCTTTTGAAGTCGTCAACTAAGCTTTGCAGATTTGCTCGTTCAGCAATGAGCTTCTCTTTTGTCCAGAAGGGAGCGTCTGTTGGTCCTTGCTTAGCAGGTGAAGTCATTCTGAAATAATTGATAAGAAACAAAAGTTAGAAATCTTAAGTTTTGAAATTATAACAAAGTAAAATTATTTTGAATTTGAGTTTTATTAGTTTGATTTAGTTCAAACGGTCCTGAGACCGTTTGGTCTCAAACGGTCTGGAGACCGTGAGGATCCAAACGGTCTTGAGACCGCGAGGATCCAAACGGTCTTGAGACCGCGAGGATCCAAACGGTCTTGAGACTGCGAGGATCCAAACGGTCTTGAGACCGCGAGGATCCAAACGGTCTTGAGACCGCGAAGATCCAAACGGTCTTGAGACCGCGAGGATCCAAACGGTCTTGAGACCGTGAGGATCCAAACGGTCTTGAAACCGTGAGGATCCAAACGGTCTTGAGACCGCGAGGAAGATGAACCGCGCGGGAGACGAACCGCGCGGCCGTTCGTTGGCTAAGAGCTGCGGAAACGATGATGGCGACAACGGCAGGAAGGAGCTCGAACGCGATTTTAAAACGGTGATGCGTCAACCTGTCACTGCGGTCGGTGGGTCGGCGAAGGGGTAGCTGTTGCAGAGTTGACGACGAGCCGGGAGTGACGACGAGCTAGGAACGACGACGACGAAGTCGAGAACGATGGCGACGAAACTGAGTCGTCGGCGAAGCACTTGAAACAGCGACGTGCGGGAGTGTAGAGACAAAGGTCAGAGTGGAATGAAATAGGAGAGTTCGAGAATTCGGGAATCAAGAAGAGGGGCGCGTAGGTGGGGGGTATATTTATAGGTTTTTAGGAACCTTCTCGGTCAGGTGACCGAGAGAGCTCAAACGGTCTTGAGACCGCGAGGGGCCTCACGGTCGTGAGACCGCGAGGGGCCTCACGGTCTCTAGACCGTTTGACCTCAAGATCATGTGGATTTTTATGTATTTTTGGATTTAAAGAAAGCAAAAGAAAAAGGAAAAACAAAGATAAACAAAAGGGTGTTTAAAAACAAAAGAAAAGGCTAGAAAAAAAAATAGGGAAGGTGATATTCAGGCCTTGGGTTTCCTCCCAAGAAGCGCCTTGGTTTAACGTCGCTGGCTCGACAAGATTTTTGCTCCGGCTATGCTGACTTTATAGGGTCATGAATCTCGATGGTTTGTCTTGATAACTTGTCTGCCGGAGTGTGGTACTTTTTTAATCTGTGGCCATTTACGGTCCGCTCTCCTCCATTATCGTCAATAATAATGACAGCTCCTGTCGGGTATATATGTTTGATTGTAAAGGGCCCCGACCATTTAGTACGCAGTTTTCCAGGAAACATTTTTAATCTGGAGTTGAATAGGAGGACTTTGTCTCCGACGATTATATCTTTTCTTTTGATGTGGCCATTGTGCCACATCTTAGTTTGTTCTTTGTAGATTCTTGCGTTGTGGTAGGCTGTCATTCGTAGTTCTTCTAACTCTTGGAGTTGAAGTTGTCGGAATTCACCAGCACCTTTGAGATCGAAATTTAGTTGCTTAATGGCCCACCAAGCCTTATGCTCTAATTCAACTGGCAAATGGCAAGACTTCCCATACACTAATCGAAACGGTGTTGTTCCTATGGGTGTTTTTAAAGCTGTACGGTAAGCCCATAGAGCGTCAGATAGTTTGGTTGACCAATCGGTGCGGTGTCGATTGACAGTTTTTTCCAGAATAGCTTTAATTTGCCTATTGGAGACTTCAACCTGTCTACACGTCTGTGGGTGATATGGTGTAGAAACTTTGTGGTTGACTCCATATTTTCTTAATAAGGCTTCAAAGCTCCGTTCCAAAAAATGTGATCCGCCGTCAGATATAATCGTTCTTGGGACGCCGAATCTGGGAAATATTATCTCTTTAAACATCTTGATTACCGGTTTTGAATCGCAAGAGGTGGTTGGTAGAGCTTCTACCCATTTTGAAACGTAATCCACAGCAACCAAGATATACTTGAATCCATAAGACGAGGGGAAAGGGCCCATATAATCTATTCCCCATACATCGAAAAGTTTGATTTCTTGCCATATGTTCAATGGCATTTCATTTCTTCTGGTTATCCCTCCGGATAGTTGGCACTTGTCGCATGATCGCACGTATTCATGTGCGTCTTTTGCGATGGTGGGCCAATAAAAGCCAGATTGCAAGACCTTGAGGGTTGTCTTCTTAGAACTCATGTGCCCCCCAGTGGGGCCTGAGTGACAGTGCTCAAGGACCGGAGTGATTTCCGTCTCTGGGATGCATCTACGAAAGAGTCCATCTGCGCATAAGCGAAAAAGATAGGGCTCGTCCCAGAAATATTGCTTAGCGTCGTGAATGAACTTCTTTTTGTCGTGATAGGATGCGGATGGGTGAATGATTCCTGTTGCCAAATAGTTGACAATGTCGGCATACCAGGGAAATCCATTGGAGACTTTCATTAGGTGGTCGTCCGGGAGGGAATCTTGGATAGGAACTTTGTCTTCATCCTCGACTCTAATACGGCTGAGATGATCGGCGACGACGTTTTCCACTCCGCTTTTGTCTTTAATTTCCAAATCGAATTCTTGAAGCATTAGCACCCAGCGGATAAGTCTAGGTTTTGCGTCTTGCTTCTGAATCAGATATCGTATAGCGGAGTGGTCAGTGTAGACAATGACTTTAGCTCCTATTAGTTATGAGCGGAATTTTTCAAACGCGTAGATGACAGCTAAAAATTCCTTTTCTGTAGTGGTGTAATTTTTTTGTGCTTCATCCAGCGTTTTAGATGCGTAGTATATAACATGGGGTTTCTTGTCGATTCTTTGCCCTAAAACGGCCCCTATGGCATAATCGCTCGCATCACACATGATTTCGAAAGGTAACGACCAATCTGGAGCTCGTAATATTGGTGCAGAAATCAAGGCATCTTTCAGAGTTGTGAAACTTTGCAAGCATTCTTGGTTAAAGTTGAACTCTGTGTCCTTGGTCAGCAGTTGTGTCATGGGTTTTGCTATTTTGGAGAAATCTTTAATAAATCTTCTGTAAAACCCAGCATGTCCTAAGAAGGCACGTACTCCTTTTACGTCTTTTGGTGGCATCAATTTTGAGATAACGTCAATTTTTGCTTGATCCACCTCGATCCCTCTGTCGCTCACTCTGTGTCCTAAAACAACACCCTCTGTTACCATAAAATGGCATTTTTCCCAATTTAAAATGAGGTTTGTTTCCTCACATCTTTGTAGGACTTGAACCAGGTTGAGCAGACAGTTGTCGAAGGAGTCTCCATAAACTGAAAAATCATCCATGAATACCTCCATTATAGACTCTGTCAATCCCGCAAAGATAGCAGACATGCATCTTTGGAAAGTAGCTGGTGCATTACAGAGCCCGAATGGCATTCTTCTAAAAGCATACGTCCCAAAGGGACAGGTAAAAGTAGTTTTCTCTTGATCGTCCGGGTGTATCGGGATTTGGTAAAAGCCGGAATATCCATCGAGGTAACAAAAGAACTTCTGATGAGCTAGGCGCTCGAGGACCTCATCTAGGAAAGGCAGGGGGTAGTGATCTTTTCGTGTTGATTTATTAAGTTTCCTATAATCAATGCACATACGCCACCCTGTAACGGTTCTAGTGGGCACCAGTTCATTTTTGTCATTAAGAACAACGGTGGTTCCCCCCTTTTTAGGGACCACCTGCACTGGGCTTACCCACTGAGAATCAGAAATTGGGTAGATAATGCCTGCCTTTAGAAGCTTGAGGACCTCGAGGCGAACCACCTCTTTGAGGTTGGGGTTTAACTTTCTCTGGTGTTCTCGCGATGGTTTGAACTCTTCAACCATGGGCAGTTTGTGCATACATAAAGCAGGGTTTATGCCCGTCAGATCAGTCATTTTATAGCCAATGGCTTTCTTATGCTTCTTCAGTTCATCGAGGAGTCTGTTTTCTTGATCATCCTCCAGAGTGGAGCTGATGATTACTGGACAGAGCTTCTCATCATCAAGAAAAACATGTTTAAGCCCCTCGGGTAAGGCTTTCATTTCTGGAGCCTTAGGTGGCTCAGTGGCTTCTATAATTGTGATGGCTTTAAGTTCTTCAAACGTGGCTGTCGGAGCTTCTTCAGCTTTTTCTAAGTATTGCAGGCACTTTTGTACTAGTTCACTGGCCGAGAATTCTACATCCGGATTTGTAAGAGTGTTTTCCAATTCATCGGATGGTTCAGACATTTCTAACTGGGACATTTGATATATAGCATCCAGGAGAAAGACTTCCTCTTGAATGCTTGGACCTTTCATGCTGTTTAGAACTCTGAACTGGAAAGCCTCCCTCCCAAGTCTCAAAATAATAGTTCCTGCTTCGACATCAATGAGAGCTCGGGCGGTAGCTAGGAAAGGTCTTTCGAAGATTATCGGATATCTCAGGTCTTCTTGTATGTCCATAATAACAAAATCACACGGGACATAAGAATTTGTTCCTATTCTGACAGGGATGTCTTCGATAATGCCAAGAGGGGCAGTTATGGTAGAGTCGGCTAACTGAATTGTCATTGTCGTAGGTAACAAATCAGTGAAGCCTAATCTTTTACACATTGAATAGGGCATAATAGATATGATTGCTCCTAGGTCTGCCAATCCTTTCTTGCTGGAGCCATTTCCAATGGAACACTGAATGCCGAAGGAACCTGGGTCCTTCTTTTTCTTTGGCATTTTATTAAGCAGAATATCTGAAGTGGTCTGAGCAAGTTTCACTGTTTCATGCTCTTCTGTCATATACTTTCTCGACAAGAGGGTTTTCAGGTATTTTGCCCAAGCAGGCACTTTGGAAAGGGCATCAAGAAAAGGAATATCAATGTATAACTTTTTCATAGCTTCTTTAAATTTTTGGAACCTAGTGTCCATTTTGGTTCCTTTTAGTCTGTCTGGGTAAGGAATTCTTGGTGGGACTTCTGAGATTGGTTCCTTTTCCTTTTCTTTCTCTGCAGAATTTTCTGTTTCTCTGCTTGAATTCCCTGTTGGGGAAAGAATGGCTACGTCATCATCATCATCGTCGATTCTTGTGACATCAGGCAGGACACGACCAGACCGCGTGGTGACGGCATTAAGTTGTTCTGGTCTGTTTGGGTTATGACGGGGGTTTGCCTCTGGTTGCCCAGCAAAAGTGCCGGCTTGAGGTTTCAATTGAGCGGCAATCTGTGCC
Organism: Alisma plantago-aquatica; assembly: GCA_963693085.1. Taxonomy (NCBI): domain Eukaryota; kingdom Viridiplantae; phylum Streptophyta; class Magnoliopsida; order Alismatales; family Alismataceae; genus Alisma; species Alisma plantago-aquatica. Next base: position 1,018,118,284 of record OY856410.1, read on the forward strand.
AGTTGGGCTTCTACGGCCTTTTGTTGAGCTTGTTGGTTTGCAAGCATGGTTTGTTGCGATTGAAGCATTTGTCTAATCAAGGATATCTCATCAGATGATTGGGGAGGAGCACCCCTTTGTTGATACTGAGTGACTTGCTGTCCTGGTTGTTGTAGAGGTGCAGTTAACTGTGGCTGTTGGGGCTGCTGCAACTGGGGTTGCTGTGGCTGCTGCAACTGGGGTTGTTGCAACTGAGGGTGCAGTCCTGAATGGGCATATTGGTAAGAAGGATTCCTGGGATAGTTAGATCTTTGAAAACCTTGTCTGTAATTCCCTTGATTGAAGTTATTCTGAAATCCTGGTGGTTGTCTATTGAAAGATCCACCCTGTGCCTGCTGCTGTGGGTTGGCAGTCCCTGCAGGATTCCCGTATTGAAAACCAGGATGGTTCCTTGGTTTATCTGGGTTGTAATACACTTGGCCAGGTATTGAATGTATGGAGTTGACTTGCTCTGGCATTTGGTCCTCGGGATGCTCGATAATGGGTTCATATTGCGGCATAGGTGGTTGTAAATCCATCATGACATTGTATAACAGGCCACATGATAATGTGGGATGATCGGATGCATGACAGGCTTCACAAGTTCCAGTAGCTGCCTTAACTTGTTGAACCTGAGAGCTTTTCTTCTTATCATATTCCCCGAAAGAAGTTTCGAGGGCTTGTTGCTTGCTAGAAATAGTCTTCAAAGCCTCAGCAATGGCCTTGAGTTCCATGGATTCTTCTGCTTTCTAAACCTTGAGAACGCCTTTGGGTTGGTTAGATGACCTTCCCCAATTGGATTGGTTCTCGGCCCCCAGCGTAACTATATTCCAGGCATCTTCATAATTCTTTCTCATAAAGTTTCCTCCAGATGAGGAATCTAGGAATTGCTTAATATCATCACTTACTCCTCTGTAAAATGTTTCTATCAGTTGATTTTGAGATATGCCATGGTGAGGACACTTTCTCAGGAGTTCTTTGAATCTTTCCCAAGCTTCAGCAAGTGTTTCTCCAGGTAGTTGGGAAAAGTGATTAATCTGTCCCCTAATCTCATAGGTTAGCGAAGGTGGGAAGAATTTCTCAAGAAACTTCTCTTCTAAGGGAGTCCAAGTAGTGATGATGGGGTGTCTATCCAAAGCGTTGTACCAGCTTAGTGCTCTTCCAGATAAGGTGAAGTGGAAAAGGTGTAACATGATTGCTTCCATTGCAATTCCTTCTTGGGGTACAAGTCGGCAGAGTGACTTGAATCTCTTAAGGTGATCCATGCAATCGTCTCCGGGTGCTCCGGAAAAAGAGATGCCTTGCATGATCTGGATCCATTGCGTCCGAATTTCAAAGTGTGGTATGTTAATAATCGGTGGTCGGACAGGATGATCGTCTTCATAATTCTTCGGGACTGCGTAGTCCCGAAGTTGCTTGTTTCTTAACGCAAGTTGAGCAGCAGCATGCTCTGCTTGGATGCGGGCTTGTTCCTCAGCTCGGATCTCAGCTTGCACCTGAGCACGAGTGTCGGCAATACGTTGTGCTCGTTGTGCTGCTATGGCGGCGTTGACTCTTTCTGCAACAAGGCGTTTCTCTTCGGCCATCTGTCTGGCTCTTTGGCGGTTAAGTCTATTCCTTCGGTGGAAACTTCTTTCTACCTCAGAATCGTATTCTGGTTCAGGGGAGAATCCGATGCTATGCGGGGGTTGCATACACGTTTTCTACCTGAGTAGAAGGAAAATCACATGTTAGGATAATGGAAGGAAATGAAGAAATCAATAAGTATTGGAGTAGTTATCAAGACAAAGTGTAAAATCCTAATCAACCAAGAAGTTGTTAGGTAAAAACTAAAAAGTTTCGTTGTCCCCGGCAACGGCGCCAATTTTTGATGGAGTTTTGCAACACCACTAAAAATCCTAAGGTGATGAATCCTTAGGTTTAGCCTTGCTAGTACTATGGTAAGAACTCCACCCACGTGTGCTAAGACACGCGGAAGTCTTATCGTAGTATAGTTAAGGGTCGAATCCTCGGGACAACGGTCTTGACGAAGTCAAGATGAAAAACGTTTTAGCTCTACTTAACTACTTAACAGTTGATATTTAGATCGAAAGTTTGATGTTGGTTTTAAAGCTAAATGCGAGGAAAGTAAAGCAAGAAAGTAAAGATTAAGGTTGTAAACAATTGATAAAAACCACTAGGATGTTATCGGGTTTCACACCACTACACATGGATCAAGTCATGCAACATAATAAAACAACCTGCAAAAAGAGTCAAATCAGTTAGTATCTTGTAGTCCTAGCTTCCTTTCGGATAACTAGCTATGAGAAGTGTGGAGTATTGCAATGCCAGCCATTCCATAATGAATGGTCACATGCTTTGCATTACTCCTTCATGAAATGTGTTCCTCGACCTTACCAAGGTTGCACTTCCATACGTCAACTGATTCCATTTCATAGTATGAAAGTGCAACGATGGGGGTGAGTTTACTCCACTCGTGAAAACACTTCTAGACACTGAAACAGACATATGGTGACTACATACATCCGTAACCAACATTCAATCGATATTTAGATCTAAGGGTACAAACATAGGCAATTCATACCAAAAGACAATATGTAACACAAGTTGATGATCAAGCAACTAGTATTCATTAAGCGATTGAAGTCAAACTGAAAAGAAGAGTATCTTTATTACAAGTTATTGAATTACATCGCATGAAATGAAAACATGGGTAGCGGGGCTACTCCCCGCACCCTAGTGAATGAAACTACTCGCTCATGGCAAAGAAGGAGGTGAGAAGAGAGAGAAAGAACTTCATCTCCACGGAGGAGGGAAGGTTGAACCCTTGGTGAAGAGAGCAACGATCCTCACACTTCGTGGTTGCTTTGATGAAGGATTTTCTCTTCCCACCTTCTTTGTTGAAGAGATAGAAAGAAGAGAGAGAAGGAAGCTTGATGATGAGCACGGATCTCAAAATTGGCAGCCTTGGGGCAGTGGACGGAAGACCAGAGTGCTCTGGATCTGGAGAGGCAGCCTTTGGGCGTCTTGGAATTCGATGCTTTTGAAGTGGCCCTTGAGGTCCTATTTATAGGCTCAAGTTGAGCCCAAACAGTCTTGAGACCGTTTGGTCTCAAACGGTCTTGAGACCGTGAGGCTTCTCGCGGTCTTGGGACCGTGAGGCTTCTCGCGGTCTTGGGACCGTGAGGCTTCTTGCGGTCTTGGGACCGTGAGGCTTCTCGCGGTCTTGGGACCGTGAGGCTTCTCGCGATCTTGGGACCGTGAGGCTTGTCGCGATCTTGGGATCGTGAGGCCTCTCGCAGTCTTGGGACCGTGAGGCTTCTCGCGGTCTTGGGACCGTGAGGCTTCTCGCGGTCTTGGGACCATGAGGAGTCTTTGTAATTTTTTTTGTGTTTTCTGTAATGAAAAAGAGGAAAAGTTAGTTTATTGATGTATCTGCAATAAAGTAAGGAGGTTTAATGATTCTATTTAGTTTATCTAAGAAAGAGTATGGAAAACTAAAGATAACTAATAAGATAACGTCACAAAATGAGAGGTTATCAGGCTAGCACATAAATTTGGGGTCACTCATCATTGATCACATTAATAGAATCCCGTCCAAGAGCAAGAATCCTTTTATTATGGGAGGTATTGTGACATCAATTTCTCTAGCCCTAGATCATGATGTATCTAGTTACACCAAGGCAGAAGGAGGGAAGCTCATGGACCTGTGCTACTTGACTCGCTCATCCATGATTTTAGTGATTGATTAGAAGATCTTCTACCAGGTAAACCCTCCTTATGTGTGAGTTTCAATGGAACTCCTCTACCATTCCACACCTCTCCTAGAGGGGTGTGGTCCATCTCTAGATTTTTTGGATATCTTGAGGAGGTGGGAAGAGGAACATCCTAGAGACACATGGCAGCAACATCCCAGGAATCTGCCTGAAGGACTTGGAGAGTTACAGGTAGCTACCAAGGGGAGAAGCATAGTTGAGGAGAGAGAGAGACACACAGGGTGAGATGTCAAGAGGTGGAGACATCACAACAGCCACAACAACCTTCAGTGAATGCATACGACATGTCGACTATACATGTGCAGCTGGAGGGCATTCAGAACACACAAGATAGGATATTGAAGGCATAATAGGGTTATTAGTGCACACATGATGTAATGTAGTTGGATCATATGCATATGCATTATTTGATCAACCACATGTATCAGTTTCAGCATGCCTAGGGCCAGAGGAACCCCCAGTGGGTGTAAGATTGGTGGGGCGCACTATCCGCATACCATGATTCCTACCCGCCTCCACAGTTAGAATATTGTGGCATCTACTACCACCATCCTCCACCACAGGGAGGAACACCACTAGATCCACCACAATTATCATCTACCCTATCACTCCTAGACTTTAGTATCATGCTGAGGACAACATGGTTCAAAAGTTTGGGGTGGTAGGGCGGTATGTCATTTTTCCCATTTCACTCTTTTTGCATTTCACCTGCCATTTAGTTTTGTTTTCTTGTTTATTTTTCTTATTTTGTTTTCTTACTCTTTCTATCTATATTATATTTTACCTATTTTGTGTGCTTGCATGTCATCTAGTTTACTTTCTTCCAATTTTTGCATAATTTCCAAAAAATTGCCCTTTTTTCCATGCATTGCACATCATATAATTTTTTGTAACTTTTACATGTTTTAACTAGGATTTGCTTTTTTTTATTTATGTTCAACAATGAAGGCTTAGATGTGATTGAAAGTGATCTAGCATCATTTTGTCCATTTCTTCCCAAATTCAGAACTTCTTGCCTAAAAGTGTGTTTTAACCCAATCTCTACTTTTTGGATTGAAAATGATGATCTTTGACAAATGCAAGTTAATTAGCAAGGTCTATTGCTAAATGGCCTCAATCTTGACTTTTTACATGTGCATCACCTCTCTTATTCTTTTGAATTATTTGGTTGAATTGTGATTGAAGCAAGCTGCAAACGCTTAGAGTTTTGTAGAATCTCATGATAGAAATGTGGTCTTAATATTGCTCATTTATGTGGTGTGTCATTGCTTGATGAAATTGTTGGAGTAACTTTCATACAGGAGATTTCATGTTGATGTCCACACTAGTAACTCCTCTTTGACTCACTTTCTTCTACCATATTCTTACCTCTCCGCTGAAAGGATGACAAATTGCACACATTCAACCTTTTCCACCACCAAAATTTTGGGGTGGCCATATCCATACCCCCACTTTACTCTCATCATCATGTGCCCTATGCACATAAAGGGCAAAGAAAAAGAAATAAAGAAGATAAAATATGCTCATGTTTAAGAGCATCAAAATAAAGAAAAGATGAGTGTGTAAAATCACTCCAAACTCTTACTGCAACCCTTTCTTCCTTTTACATGCCCATGGAGCTAAGAAATATCAAACCTAGCTCATTTTGCCCTTTTTCGTAACCACGTGGGTTACTTAGTGTGGATGGGCATATGAGATTGAATGAATTAATGTAAAGCATCAAAATTACTCATTTTTAACCTTTGCTACCATGAAATGGTTTACCCTGAGTGATAGGACAACCATATGGATTGATTGTGTTTTCTATGCTCTATATTTGAAGTTTGCAGTCTCAATGCTCTAATCATGATTGGTTTGTGAAATAGGGGAGGAGATAATTGTAATACATGTACTTAGTCATCTTTGAGCCCATTTCATCAATATTCACCTATTGCATTGCAATTGTCATTTCTTGATTATGGAAACATTGCAGGGAGATTGAGTTGGAGCATACTTGAGGACAAGTATGTTTCAAGTTTGGGGTGGTGATGCAGCCCTATTTTAGGGATTCATCTTGTGTCATATTAAATTTCCATCACATCTATACCTGTTAGATTACATTTTATTTCCCCTAATATGAATATTTGTGTAAAATGCATTGACGGACATTATTTGCATGTTTTCAGGCATTTAGACCACACTTGGATGGAAGAGAGAGAGAGAGAGAGAGAATGAGTGATCCTATGGTTTCTCTACCCTTATAGAGTCCCAAAGTGAATTATGAGGCTCCCTCAACCTACCACTAGTGGTCAAAGATCCATTAAAGCAAAGATGTCCAAGAAAACACCAAGTTTCAACTCAAAGTGATGATATAGAGACCAACACAGTCGTGGTATCATACAACGACCATGTTAGCTCCCTCAACAATCAATAGAGTCGAGACATGAAGAGTGTAGAGATCACCATGGTTGTCCCATGAAGAATGGTCGTGATAGATGGAACTAGAATGGTCGTACCACCTTGCATGACCGTGTTGGAGCTGATCCAGAACGGCGGTGGACTAGAGAACGGGCAGCCAAATCCAAGCCACCACGGTCGTGGTGACCACCATGGACGTGCTACCCTTGCCCCACCACGGTCGTGCCACTTTCAATTCAAAACCACCCAAGTTACATTGATTTTTATCCTTTTTCACCACAGTCGTTCCACCACACCACGACTATACTCCTTCACGGCCTCAATCCTAGCCTATTTTTGCACTGCTTTACCCATATTTCCCTCACTTAACCCTTGACCCTATATAAACCTTGGGGCAGCTAGAGCTTGACCCTTGGACACCTCTAGCTACCTCCTATCACTCCATTTTTTACCCTTAGCCATTTCTACTCATTTCCACCTCCATTTCACTCCATTTCTCCATTTCCACCACAAAACCCCCCTTCCAAGCCTTCCATCCACTTCCCACCATCATTCCACCTCACCCCACCCAATAAGAAGGAGGAGGTCGACCTTGCAGTAACTGGAGAGGAGGATTCACTCATCTACGTCTTCCCCTTTCTCCTTTCTTTTTATATTTTTCATTTCCATGAGTAGCTAGCCCCCTTAGGTGGGTTGTTTGGGGCAAAAAATTTTACGTTGATACCATGTTGAAGAAAAATGATATGTAAACATTGTAATTTTATTTGATAATGATTATGTTCTATTTCTATCTCATTCTTCATGAATTTCTTGTTGGTTTGTGCTTGAAATCACCTAGTAATTTAGGAAAATTGCTTATATGTGAGAATTTTAGGATTTGCATCTAGGTCCAATTTATGGATCCCTAGCTATACACCCATATTCCTACATGCTAATCAATTCTCCTAACCCTAGTTGAGATATCTAAGTAGCTAGTTTAGATGAATTTAGTGTGATTAGCTTAGTGCTTTCTCAAGGATTGAATGTGGATGATGTGAGGCCTAAAACCTCATTTCCACTCCCATTACTGCCCTTAACCCCTAATCACCCTAAAATCCTCTAACCTATAAAATGGGCTTTTTTGGACTCTAATTGAATTTCACCTAGATCCTAGCCCAATCAAGCCTCATAAGGGTAGCAGGAGGTGTTACGGACTAGTTCCCCTATACACAACCTATCCTATCCATGGCCAGCTAGTAGTCTAAGGCAATTCATTAGACTCTAGCTTGTTGTTTGGTTTGGTAATCTAAATTAAAGCATAATGTTCACATGTCACCCCCAACCTAATTGATAAGTGCATCCCCCAAACAGCCCACACACTCATTTATTGCTTTAAAACCCTAATTGCTATCTTGCTTAGCCAATGTCAGCTTAGTTAGCTCTTGACTTGCTTAGTTAGCTTCTTGACTTTATCTTGCTTTGTTCTTTCTAGTTAGCTCTTTAATTGTTCTTTTGCCATTTTCGCTAGCTTAGAGTAGAGTAGACTCCATATTGCTTGCCTTAGTGTAGATTTCTCTTTTGTTGCTTTTCCTTTCATGCCTTGTCTTTTTTTGCTCATTAGAATTAATTATCTAGGGTGAACTTAGGTGTTGATCTTATTTGCTTTCCTTTAATTGCTTTATTGTTCAAACATTATTTTAATCAATAAAATCAACCTTAAAACCCTTCAATCGTAGACTCCACAGTAGGAACCTAGCCCAAAAACTAACCTAGATCTAGTGCCCCCTTTTCTACCTGTGGATCGACCCCATACTTGCCGCCTCCTATACTACCACACGACCCCATCCACTTACGGTTGTAGTGTTTTTACTAGAAGTAGGTGTGTAGGTTTAGGTCCCTTATAAATTTTGAAAGTGATCCCATCGTGTGTGCCAATTTTGTGGGGTGTATCTAGTCAAATCCCAATTGATTAGTGTGTGTGCACCTCTGGTGGGATGCACCATGATGCGTCGTCTACCTTGTGGAAGTGTGATGGTAATAATGGTAGGTTATGCCTACGTAGGGTGCATTATTATCGTATTGGCTATTGGGCCAGGCTTAACTAGTGATTCTAAGAGCGGTTGAGCCCAGAAGCATGCAGATGATTATGGCAAGGATTTTTGCATATCATCCATCAAGAATTACAGATGATGCAATTACCAAAAATTGCCTAGCTTGGTAATTAATTATGTTTGCGACGTTGGTTGGGACATAGTTATATTATCTTGGATCATGCACATTAGAAAATTGATTCACTGTAATTTTCTGAATTGATACTTGAGGATTATCAATTTGAACAAATAATGAGAATTATACTTAATTAAAGACCTAATAATTATCGCCCTAAATTTTAATCAAATCAAATCAAAAATTGAGTTTTTGACAAAATTGTAAAAACTTTTATAGAACCAAATAGCAACAACAAATAATCACTTTTCTCTATGATTAATCCTTGAGAAAGACAAATTCACTGGGAACAACTTCCATGACTAGTCCAAGACACTGAGAATTGTTCTTACATGGAAACATAAGATCTATGTCCTGGAAATGCCAAAATCATAGGAACCAGCTCACAATGCTCCAAGGGATGATAAGGATGCTTACAAGAAGCATATTGAACATGTCATGGATGTCAAGTGTTTGATTCTTTGCTCAATGAACCATGAGTTGCAGAGGCATCATGATAACATGGGGATGATTGAGATGGTAACACATCTCAAGAACATGTACCAAGATCAGGCAAGACAAGAGAGATATGATGTCTCCAAGGCGTTGTTCAAGTGTACCATGGCAAAAGGAGATCCAGTAGGTCCTCGTGTGTTCAAGATGATTGGGTATGTGGAGAACTTAGCTAGACAGGGATTCCCTTAGGCCAAGAGTTATCCAATGACGTAATTTTGTAGTCCTTTCTAGAGTCATACAGCTAGTTTGTCATGAACTACAACATGAATGACTTTGACAAATCGTTGATAGAGTTGGTGGGCATGTTGAGAACAACTGAGACACAAATGAAGAAAGACAAACCCAAGCCTATGATGGTGATCAGAAAAACAAAGGGGAAGTCTAAATACAAAGGCAAAGCTAAGAAGAGTTCTAAAGATAGCCAAAAGCCCAAATATTCATATCTCAAGGAAAAAGGTGGAATAAAGAAACAAATAGGTGATTGTCACCATTGTTACCAGCCTGGAAATTAGAAAAGAAATTTCCCACTATGACTAGAGGAACTAAAGAAGAAGGAAGGCATTGAGGCCTCCACTTCAGGTACAAATAATATAAGATAAATTTGATTCCTTCTTTAGTATATGATACCATGTAGAGATCTGGCATACTGATGTGCATGATCTAACAACACAACAAGTGTTGCAGAAGCTTTGGTTTACATTTAAATTTATCTTATCCCAATTGGAATGTAATCGAGTTATTAGAACTGCTATTTCATTATGCCATTAGAATATACATATTTTCTTTATGCATCTTGTATGGACAAGGATGATTATCAATAAAGAGTTTTTAATGCTTCTATTTCAAAGATATGATCTTACATGGCATTAGCTCTAAACATCTTGTGATAGTTATGTGAAATAATCCAAAGATGAATGTTTATAATGTTTATACCAAAGGATTATGATTGATAACTTAAGATTATCATTAGCAATAGTCACCTTGGATATATATAAGACATGCATGTCTAGAATACATATTGATGTTAATCTAGATTCCCTTAGTTATTGAACCTAAGGAAACATGCAAGCCTTATTTATGCACAATATGACATAACATCCTTCACTAAATGTAGTGGGAGTATAAGTCTTTCATTAGATCCCATACATGTGATGCACGAATATATTATGGAATGAATGTTATACATAATTACTTATACTTCATTCATTTATTCGTAATATGATGATATCTACTTGGTAAAATGGGAATCTCTTCAAATGTTCAAGAAGATTATATATGAAGTATGACTTTTAATGAAAGTATTAAGAAACTTTGATAAGATGAAATGTTGAAAAACATTTACTTGAGAACCTTCAACGAAAGGAATGTGATAATATATCACAAGACAAACCCATATGAACATGATGATGTGTCATATTGAAGGAATTATATTATGATGAGTCATGATATAATCATCAACTAATATAATTTTCTTATCCTCGTAGATATATAACTATCACTAAATAATATACTATGTGAATGGTTTATAAGACATCATATATGATATGAATTGGGAATGTGCCAATATGTCGATAGGATTGAAACCTACATTGAGAAAGTAGTTTCTTGAAAAGGTCTATCCATAAACCATGATTGTTAAGTGTTACTATTAATCCCTATCTGATAAAAAAAATGTTTTGTTGATAGGATAACTGAGTTCCAAAAGAATAAGTGGGAGTAAAAGTATAAGTCAAAGTGTTTGAGGTAAACAAAGAGGTACAATAAGAACTAAGAGAATCACAAATTGTTGTGGAGTCTCGAGTTCGTCATATGACACAGAACAAAATAGTTCTAGTAGACTACATCTAAGAATGCAGAATTGTAAATTCAACGATTCATATAGGTTGGTCATAAAGGATGATCCAACCAATCAACTAAAAGCTATTGAGAACCATAATACGAGTAATGTCTCAAGGTCATTATGGGATCCATGTAAGCTATCAAGGTATGACCTTGATAGTGCCACCTAAAGGGTGCAATTGGCTCTTGTGGAAAATACCTACATGGACAATATAAAAGGTCAAATTGGTTGAATAGGTTTTCAAATAAGTTCAAGTTGTTGAACATGATAGAAATTCCTTTACCAATAGTCAAGCTTGTTATTGTAGTTGAAACAGACTTAGAGATTTGTCATATGAAGATAAAAGCAGATTCCTTAAATGGAATACATCAAAGGATGTTTATGCGACACAACCTAAAAGGTTTTATAACTTCAAGAATGCTAATAAATTCTACTAAACTACAAAGTTCAATCCATGATTGAAACAAGCATCTCAAAGATGGGATCTTTTGACTTGATAAGATAGTCAAAGGGTTTGACTTGAATCAAGATAAAAGAGGAAATTTCTAATTGCAAAAAATTTAGTGGGAGCATGCATGAATATTCTGCATATGATGAGGAATAACATCTCAATATTGTGAATATTAAGATCTGGCATGAAAACCCCTTCATCAATGAAGGATTAAGTGAAACATCATGAGATAAGGATCAAGACCTATGAGATAGTTCTTGAATGTTTCAAAATGGAAGTTTGTGCACATATAATAGAAATGTGTTGAAGGAGTTTAACACTGAAGGGATTAATGAGAAAGAATTCAGATTAGTCTCTCATGAACCACATGTACCTATTTGTATGAAAAATGTAAATAACATGATGGAGATTCCATAGTCTAGTATAACAGTGGATTTTTCATGAATGCTATAAATGAGATTATACCATATAATCTTGTATGTATTGGACATGACAAGATGATACTAAGTTCCAATAAGGGATATTGGAATGTCATTAAAGGACTTGTGAAGTACTTAGGGATAGATTCATAGTATACAAGGATAGTAATAAAAGGAAGAGTTGAGTATAAAAGTTACACTGATACAAGCTTCTTAAATGGAAAAATGATCACAATGAAATTATGTATGATTATAAAAAAGAGAGAAAAGGTGTTATAGTTGGAAGGGTTACAAACTAATAGCCATTAATTCTATTCTACAATAGAAGCTGAGTATAGTTGTGTTGAGAATACAGAGTGATACTATATGGATCTAAAAAGTTCATATGATAAACTTATAAATGTTCCAACCATTGATGACTCAGTAGAAATGTTTTGACAATAATGGAGGTAGGTGTTAGGAAAACAATACCAGATACCTTATTACAGTGGTTTCATCTCAGAGCGAAGAGATAAGAAACATGTAATATAGCGACTAATAACAAAGTGTTCCTAACCTGCTAGATTTACCACTTGTGCAGCAAAAACATGGTGATCACTAAGGATGAGATCCATGGGTGATTGTCTGTTGGTAAGGTATTCCCATATAGCCAATTATATAATGATTGACATGGCATAATTACCTAAAAGGGTTTTATTAATAATAATATAATTAAGGCAAGCTTTCAATTCATATGTTTCACTCAGTAGTGAGATAATGAGGACACATAGTGAACGCCTATAGAATGAAAAACTTAATGATGTATGTCTTCAAGTATTAGAATTGGAAGAAATGAGATCATATGAATTCTAAGAGTATGTACATTCGTATTATGTCCCTAGTCAGTTGTTACTGTGGAAGGTAGATAGACATCAGTAACACTAAAGACTAGAGTGTGGATTGGTTAATGACAAAATCTCATTTGTCATGATATGGAAATATCAAACCAAGCATACGTATACATGTTAGGGAACATTGTATCGGAATGAACCACATTGAGAGTGACACATGGAAACCATGCATGGTGGTCATAACCAGTTCTTATGGTGAAGGTGGTGATTGTGATTCTCAAACCTAAAATTACTACACTCGTCACATGTCATTGGGTACACTTTGACATCATCAAACGTAGTCCTAAAATATGTGTTGTTATAATGGTGATGATTGGGTGACTTTGACACATGGGGATAGACTATGAGTGATAGATATGGGATTTGTCCCTCCTATTGGAGTATGATATCATCACCACTTGATAAACGAGACTGAGAAATGCATGCTCATGGACATGTGAATCAATGTATGATATTGAGGTCACATTATCTCAGATAGTCTGCTCTTGGTTCAAGAAACATGAGATGAAAATTGAGAGGATGACAACTCTGTACCTCAAGTTCACTCTAGATATTAGAGACAAAGGAATTCTACAATCTTTGCAACACCTTACACATATTGGAGGTTGAAGTTGTTCTCCAACTTTCCATTCACTTGGGTAGCATTGATGTGTGACTAGGGACCACTCCTTGCTTGTGATTTCATAAGCTAGTTATGGACATTCACTACCAATGTGATATGGTACCTATAGGGTCAAACACATCGGAATTCATCTAGAAGAGGAGTTTGTCCTTGAATGACAATTGGATTGATTACTAAAGTGTTTAGGTACTCAAATTCATGCAACAGATCAACTGCTTGGCTGACTGGACTGCCAAATGACCATCTCACTGAGTGAGACGATCAATTTGGACAGCTAGATGGGCATATCAATAGTTGGTATGTCCGTTTGGGGGCTAGGCCAATTGGAAATCAAATTGTCTTAAGTTCTAACCTTGAACTGGCCGGTTCAATGTGATTGAACCGATCGGCTCAACTTAGAGTCACCAGACAACCAACCGTCTGGGTGAGTAAGACGGGCATCTAACAAGGGTGAGATGGATCAGTTGGGCCAAACAAATATTATGGATGTTTCCCAAATAGTTTTGATTGTACTTTACTTGGGGTACAATCTAATTAATATGTGATATTTATTGGGAATCAGAATTGCCAAATTTGTGTACAATTGATAAACTACCAGACAATCATTTGGTAGTGCAAGACGACTGTCTCACACCCCAGATGACCATTTGGGTGTGCCAAATGACCGTTTGTCATCTCACAGGTTGCAAAAATTCACGATCTTCCAATCCCTTCCACTCCCACACAATCTCGTACAGATTTAGGAACCCTAGCCCAAACCCCACCTATAAAAGGAGGAGGATTTGGGGGCTTCCCGAGATACAACACAAACAAGTGATAATCAATTCCTCTAATAATTGTCGTCATCTCTAGTTTTGGTGACCAAGAGATCCCAAGCAAGTCCTACCAGATGGGGAGGGATATCTACAGGAGAGGAAGAACGTGTGATTGTTGTTGGTGGGGGAGTAGGTTGGTGACTACTACATCAACGGGAGGGGAAACTCCTTCCTGGTCATTCTTAGTAAATGACATGAGTTCTAGTTGGTCCATGTTGACTACTCTAGAGTCAGGAGTCCTTTGGTTGTTGCTCAGAGAACAAGATCAACCTACAATTAGTGGCGAGACCACCAGAGGCATGGTAAAAGCTATTTGGTGTTCGTGGTAAAGACCAGGAGCTGCACAACCACCGTAGAAGAGCAACTAGTTGATAGTTGCAAAGAAGCAAGTTTTTTTGCTAAACTTTCTCCAGGACTAGGTATAACTCACTAAACCATCCTCCCTGTTTTACAGTAATGGACGTGATCTTGTTGTTATGGGAATACATATATATAAAAAGATTTGTTTTCGTTGCTATACTTTGTGCCTTTATTTCCCAATAGAGATCACGATGAGACACAAGATACATGATGTAATGGGTCTTATGACCTGGCAGAGGATTTATGCCTAGTATGAGGTATTATCCTCCAATGATATGATAAGGTATTGGTATCCCATGATAGTGTGAATATGGTGATGCCCTTGTGAGGTAGTAGTATCATGTGGTGATATGACAAATTCATACCTTATACATTTTATATCTTCTGAAGTTGCATTATGCCCTTATCTTTGTAGAGTTTGTTTAGGGATTGTACGTTGTAACTTGATTGATACTAAAAGATACCTAATTGGACTAAGTAATCAAGTGAAACCCTAATTATGTAGTTGCCCTTTGCCATAGATCCATCTTCATCATTAGTATTTGTTGGATGGTGAAACAATTTCTCCCTTAGTGGAATCTTGGAGTCATATACTTTTGAGTATATGTATTTCATAGGATTGGCTGAGGTCATACCCTGATATGATAATGGTTAAGGATGTATCTAATATGATATGATACAGTGTGTGAATGTGATATCTTTGAGGATGGATGTGGTCATAACTCAGTAGTAGTGCGGATGCGATCGTAATTCAATTTCACTACTACCGTGACCTATATACCGAGACGTACTAGGCTATTTTGTAGTTGGACTTGACATGTCACTACAGAAAACTCAAACTAACTGAGGGTGTGGAGAGATCATAGGATTCTGACTCCTCCTAGATCTTGTATGGCACTAATTCCGACTTAATAGTGGTCAGCTGGAGCATGAGTGGTATACCTCATCTCCTCAGGGCATTAATAGAAGGTGTAACACAACCATGTAGTAAAATTGCATAGAGACAAATGTGAATAACATTAGGTGAGCCTTTGCCTTGATTTTGTACAGTCTAATTGATAGAAGTTTTACATGTTCTTCATATTCCTTCTTAGAATATTAATTGTTCCACTACTCTGTGATAGATCCCTAGTTTTTCTTAGTCCGCTTTATCAGTTAGACATATATCATTTAGCTGAATTTGCTCAATATGCTAAGTATTTTATCTACATGTTTAGTTATATATGCTTTACTAGATGTTGGGGGAGAGTTATATCTCTCATTGGGACGTTTGGTCTCACCATGTAGGTTTCCACATCTTTTAGGTGGACATGAACATTGCAATAGACACTGTTTTGTTGAAGCTGACAGTAAGAGGAGTTGTAGCCGTCAGATCATGGACATGCATTTAGTGTCTAATAATAGAGTTCTACGTGTTTTCCCTATACTATCAAGTCCTTGGGGTGTTTTATAGATGTTGTACATTGGTTTGAATTTTTGGGTCTATATGATGGTGGCACAAACATGATTTGTATACATGAATAGATTACCATATGTAAAAGGTTGTGGCTTCTTAGCCATTGAACAATGATATGTAACATCTTTTGGCTTGAATGAAATATAAGTAACACAAGTTCTATGGATTTAATTATGATACATTCAGCTTGAGATGCCTTTATGTGATCGGTTTTAATTTACTCTATTTTGTGGAATTATGGTTATTAGTGATAATTCCACTCTTATTTTGAGTAATCTCGCTTTATGTGACACGGGTATCACAGTTGTCGAACCTTTTGGGATTGGAAATGGACGTGGCTTTCCCATCATATTCATAAAGGTCCTAGTTTTTATGCATGTTGTCATCCTGATTGCCTCAAAATTTCCTATGATGGAGATCCATTGTTGGCGATTGGGACTAATGTGTATGAAGAGAGAGATAGAGAGAGAGATGAGAAAGATAGATTTAGTAGAGAAAGATCACATATTTGAGAAAGAGCATGCACATATGAACATTTATGAATATATCAGAGTAAGCAATAGTTATTTATGTGGATATAGTAAGAAAGAAACAATGTTTGTTTCATAGCCTATCAACATTAGTAGAGAAGTTAGTGTTAGAGGAATAATCCTCTGATCACATGTAGGAAATAAATGGGAGAGGCAGTTGTTTCTCTGGCTTCAGAAGAGACTAGAGGGGGCTGGAATACATTGGGCATGGATATCTATTTATAGGTAGCTTTTAAGGTTTAGGATTATGGGTAGAACCTTCTAGAAGAGGCGACAGATCACCATAATGTGCTTCACGTAAGGGCATGTGGATCGAGATGAACTGCCATGTGTTACACAACATATGGTTGTGATCCGCCCGATGTCCCGGGTGGAAAAAGGAAGTCTCCATTTTGAAAGAATGTTCTGGAGAAAATTGGATAAGAATTATATAGAATGACAAGTCAGAGTTATCTCTATTTTTTTTTTGGAGAAGCAGTTGAAATAACAAAATATTCTTTTTCAAACAATTCAAATGGGCAATTTGTGAAGAATAACCTATTAAAGGTAGGTTTGAAGGACAATTTTGTACAGAAAGATAAGTCAGAGTTATCTATCAGATTTTCCAAGAAAAGATAGTTGGAAAGGGAATATTTAATTCTAAAATTTTTGACTGGGCAATATGTGAAAAAAGGCTATTCAAGGAAAAATTGAAGGACAAAATGCACTTTCAGTTTGAAAGAAGGTTTCTTTGCAATAAACCCCAAAGTGGGTTAAAGTGGGTGAAAATGGATGGATTAAATAGGCAGGAAATGTGGGAAAATGTGGAAAAACTATGGAAAATGTGATGAACTCCGTCATTAGCTAGAAAATTGATATTTAAGCATGATTTTCTATGGAGTGAGTAAAATGGGGTGTCAATAGGCTGCCATACATGCAGGCCTTGGTGCATTGTGATACTTGTAGATTATTATGAGTGATGTAGATGGAATTTATCCCTTCAATGGAGTGACACATTGTCCACTTGATAGGTGGGACTAAAAAATGCATGACCACACTCGTGTAAGTCAATATATGATATTGATTCCACAACTTTTCAATAGTCTACTCTAGTTCAAGAAACACAGAATTAATGTTTAGAGGACCATTGCTCACTTTACATGTTAAATCTTCAACTTATTTATATTACATGGGTAGAAACGATGAGTTTCTAGATATAAAATTTTTCTTGGGATGTTATGAACATCACTACCATTATAATAAGGAACCTACGGAGCCACACACATGATGTTTCTTAAAGAAATTGATGTTTGCAATCATGCATATGATTTGAATGATGTTCAACCATTGGGGTAACTGGTTAAAGGAGGTGCTCTCCAATCAACTTGCACAAGTTTGAACCATGGCGTAGAGGATTTGGTGCAACAAAATCCTTGCTGGTGGACACTCTGACCAGACAATGGTTGTGACAACATAACACGCAATCGATTGTGGCATGGGGATGAGTGGACATCACATGTATGACACTAGGGATCAACTTGCTAGGTTGAGTCTATTAATGACTCTACCTATGAGGGGTTCTATGATATTCTAAAAATTGGTAGTTATAAATTAAATAAAATTTGAACTCAGGAATTATTTTGAGTTCCTCTCAGGTGTATGGACCTAATAGATTTAACCATATGGTTAGCAACTTGTTTTTTCATCTTAAAATTAATTTCAAGAACTATGGCCCTAATTAATGATAAGTGATACATTAGGGCTTGGTTTGTTATTGACCTAATATATGACAACAATCAGACCTGGTATTTTTTTATAGGTTAAACATACATTGCTCCCCTCCAGATTTGAGTCTCTGATGGTTTCAGACAATTCTTGATAATTAAACTGAGTTTTATCCCACTATTATTTTTTAGATAATTGTGACTTTCAAAATAGAAATCTAAGATGATACTCAGATTCTATATATGTTAATTATCTAAGAGACCCATTTTCACTTTTTTTAATAAATTCATATACTACAATTTAATTTGAAAAGAAAATTTTCCAAAATCACAAGATTAACCCCCAATATATTGTCCTGATTACATTGGAACTAAGTTCCTAATCCATGTATCCTTATCATGTGCCTATTTAGTAAAAGTCCACCCTTGGGTGCAATCCTCTGTCCCAGAGTCATTCACAAATGGGGGACTATTCCCCTTTACCCAACTCCTAGGGACTCTAGGACTCAACCATGCCCCATATGTCTTCGATTCCAATCTTCCTTCACAAGGAGTCCCACCACATGTTGTTCTATCATATACCATCCCCCACATCCTACTGAGCACATATGTGGCAACCCGCCACACGAAATGACATTACTTAAAAATCAAAACAACAATCCATCATTAATTAAGCATACTACTAAAGATAGTGCAAGAATTAAAATGAATAAGATTTTCCAAACATTTTAAATGAGGCATTTGCACATATACCTGACTTCACACCCACACACACACACACACATATATATATATATATATATATATATATATATATATATATATATATATATATATATATATATATATATATATATATATATATATATATATATATATCAGGTATCTTTACATAAGTTCCTTGGCCTCAGCCAAAACTTGTTTAAGAAATATGCTATCCACATAATTACATCATTTACACTACTCTGGTCATACAAAACAAAATCTCAAGTCGATATACATCACATACAAAATTCCACACTAGGACCTCAGAGTACAAGGACGAATCTAGGACTCTATACAACCTAACCAACCTTCTGCCTCTCAAGATCTTCAAACAACTCCTCCTTGCTATTATGTGTCTGATGGTGGTGCCAATCACCTAAAAAGATGTGGTGAACCATGAGGTGAGACTCATGTCCTAGCGAGAGATATAACTTCTAAGAACATCACTTTATTATAATATTTATGACATTTTATTAAGTAGTTAAAGCAGATAGTATTACAGAGATGAAAGATTGTGTAACTTGCGTCAAGATCGGGCATAACTAGATTCATAAGAATAGTTGATTTCTCTTATTGCATTATAAGTCATCCACAAGTTAAAAGAAACAAATCAAGGGTCACCATCCAATGTGATTCTCCATGTAATCCTAATATGTATACTACACATCTGGATTACATCTTTTATTAAGAACTAGGAACTTTGAGGTGTACTACTCAAACTACTATATGACCACTAGAAGTCGAAATCAGCCCCATATAAGATCTAGGATGACTAGAATCATAATATCTCTTCCCCTTGGTTAGAACAAGTAACAACTGTGGCGGCATATCGTTCCAACTACTAAACAACCTAGCCCATCCTCGGTACATAGGGCATGACACTAAAAACCAGTGTATCAAATCTAAGGTCTGAATTATGACTGTAATCGGTCTCAATGACTTTAACATATGAGACACGACCTCGACCACTCTCCAAAATTTACTGGATTAATATGACATAGATTTACCTTCCCTACATTGACATATACTCAACAATATACAACTCTGAGCTCCTTTCATATTATTCATTTCAATATCAAGTTCTAATATTTGAATAGTTCTATAGAATCATGGAAATATATGGTTAAAGTTACACTTGATTACTTAGATCAGTTTAATCATTTTGACTCATCAATCAAGTTACACATAAACATTTGGAAGATTCTTCCAAAGTTCATTGGGATTCACAACCTCAGAAGTTATAAAATGTATTGAACAATTCCATAACACTCCTTCACAGAGAATGTAGTTATCCTTAGTCATCCAAAGAATTACCACCACTAGAGTGCATCGAGCCATAAGCATCACTAAGATCAAGATAGAATTAACTTCATGCAATATTATTATGAACATTCAAGATTTAGAACAAAGAAGTTACCCTTTGTATTAGGATTTCATCCAACCATTATTGCACCATGATAAAAATAGATAAAAGAAATATAACCACCATATGTTAATCATTATACAACTAAGTTTAGTGTACAAGTCAGAGTTATATGCATTGTGAACCAAAAAACACATATATGACATTTTTAGGGATTATTAGTCTACCTTTCAAATATTAGGCCTTGTGTGTTCAAGGAAAGCTTATATATAGAAGAAAAGTGTTTATAAGATATAAGGAAGGCTTAAGAACTCATAGTATCATTATTCTTATGTCAAATAAAGTAAAAACACGCCATCTTTTCTCATATTATATGTTTCCCAAAACTATATATATAAATATATATAACATGCTACGAGTGAGCAAGAAACATATTAAATGCTATATCACTTTCCTTGGGGTGAAGGAAAACGTTCAAACAGTAAGGAGTCATGTAGAAGGGAACAAAAAAACCAACCTTTTCCTGTAAAAGCTCCAAGAGGCTCCTACCTCAAGAACATGGTAGATTTGGGGCAAAAGATAGAGAAGAAAAGGGTACTTCAACCATACACTTGAGATTTTGACTAGGAACACCATGAGTTTTGTCCATGAAAGGAGAGAGAAGAAAAGAAAACAATGTTAGTAGGAAATATCTTACATGTAAGAAATAAGGAACTAAGCAAGAAGGCTTTAAATAATCCTAGTAGAGCAAGATCCATAGCTCACAGTAACATGAACCCATGATCAAATGAGGTTTTAACCCTTGAAGTTGTAGGGAAATTAAGCATCTGGTAGGTAGAAGAAACAAAATAATTTATTGGAATATTTCCCATTAAACCAACAGATATCGTCAATAACTGTATAATGGAAAGGGTGGTTTTGAGGATATACCTGGTCATGGATCAAGTCCAATGACAATCTCCTCATCATTATAGTCGTACACCTATCTTCTAGTTTCATTGGGACGGTTCCTGTGAAAACTTCTGGTCTTCACCATAGACATCAGGCTAATGTTGTCCCCCTAGCAGGAAAAGTATCCACGCCTCTAGAAGTCCATACAGACTGCCTAGAACTCCTATAGTCCTTCTACAACAAACAAGAAGGAGTTGTCCCTCCTGTTGGTGTACCAGTCACCAACTTTCTCTCCCAAAATTGTTCTCCCTTGATATCCCTCCCTTTATTGGGCAAGACTTGCTTGAGTTCTCTTGGTTACCATAACTAGGGAAGACCAACAATTGTAAGATGTTATTGATGTGTCTGAGAAGCCCCCAATAACCCTCTATTTATAGGAGGGTTAGGGTTTGTGTAACATACTCAATTTCATAGCTAGTCCAAGCTGATAATGTGGGGTTTTCTAATAAGTGTATGCCAAGGGACCTAATGAACCTAACCATGGCTAGGTAGATAATTAAGTTCATAAAATTGTAATACAAGTCATCCGGTCAACTAATACTCACATAATGGCTTAAATGTATATGATTGTAGTCAGATGTAGATGAATATAAATGAATTGTTCCTATGAACAATAATGTGATAAATATATAATATGACGAGTCCAATTCATGGTTTGAGCCTTAGACCTAGCTTAGGTCTTCATATTATGTAACTAAAGAAATAGCGATCACATGTGTCATACATGAGTGTCAATTGAGAAATTATATTGATTCAAGATTTATTTTCATGATTTGGAATACAATTAAGCTTATGGACCCTTTGAAATACTAAGGGATGGGCCATGTGCCCTAGAGCCCAATTTCAGCCCTATTGGATCAATTAAGTTTTACAAATAGGTCCTTGGAGTTCAAATTTGGGGATTTAGCATTTCGTGTTTATAATAAATACTCAATGTAATTTTGATAGACGGATAATTGATATATAAGATCAAGGGAGAAAATTTAGATGTTTTTGATTTATCTAGTGACCTAGGTGATTAAATTAGTAATTATCTGATATTTATCTAAAAGGAAAATTTGGATGGTCTATCTAATTAGTTTTGACTTGATGTATTTTTTAATGTAAAGATTATTAGAATACAATGTATCTCCCAAATTTTGGGATCAAAATGGAGCTACAAATTGGGATATATAAATATTTCTATAAAATGGACTTTTATGCAAAAATAAAAATATATAAAAAAATAATAGTGGGGGTGACTCCAGCCCGTACGGACTGGAGAATCGCCGCCTCTGTTTATAGGGCACGAGCAGAGTCCCTTGTACCAGGGGATCTTTCCCAAGATCTGATAGGAAAGAGACTATAAAAGTCCTAGATTTCAGAACCCATGGGTGGTCCTAAGTAGATGCGAGGGTTTCAGTTGGATCCATGGGCAAAGCACGGCGAAGAGGAGAAATATGAGTAGTGACAGCGGCTAGGGCTGCAGGACCAAGTTCTTCGACCTTGCCCAGGCTGTGCCCAAAGGTGACGACGCCCTAGGGTTCCAGGGCCGCCGGAGTGATGAGGAGCTTCGACGTGCGCTGCATCGCGCTTGGAGCCGACTTTGAAGATTCTCCAGCTGGGGGTGCGGCGTGAATAGAGGAACTGCAAATGAAACAGGGGAGAAACCCCCTTTTATCGGGTGAAGAAGACGCTGCCCAGATCTGGGAAGCTGGCGCTTATTCCCCTCAACCACCAGATCAGATCTTGACGGCTGAGATTGGCTAAAGTTAGGTAAGTTTCTAAAATTCATATCTTGAGCTACAGATCTCGGTTTGGGACAAACAAGGTACCTATGGAAATCTCTTTGAGTGTAATATCCTATAAAAATAGTTACATAGTATTATTTTGATGTCTTCTATTTATTCTATTCTGGGTAGACAAAACTATATGATTTTGATGTTTTGCCAATTAAAAATAGTAAATGTCTTTAGAAATTCATACAAATTTTACTAAATGTGTATTTTGATATGTTTAACATTAATTCAGATCTTGATCTTTCATATATGAAGTTTTAGTGAGGTTTTTATTATAAACGCTAATAAGGGTACTTTGGGTATTTCACCCATGATATGATTTTTGTATGACCTGATATTTTAATACATGATCATTCCTACATCATATGAATACTTTTCTATAGATTTGATGAAGTTTCTTATGCTATTATATTAGTATTTAGTTTTAGACGAGTAGCCATTATGAAAGAATAATAAATAATTATCCTGACACTATAAGTAATATATGTATGGCCGATTAGGCCTAATATTAGTAATGTGATGGTATTCTACTTTGATTTCCTAATTGAGTCAGTAAGTTTGGAATATGTGACTATTTTTTAGAATTATTCTCATTATATGAAGTATATGTTCATATTAGTACATAAGACGATTTATGTATTATTTGAGTATAAAGATAATATTTATTATATAATATGAGTTTTATTTTATTTCAACGCCAAGATTTTATGGTGACTTTAGATTAAAGTTATTTTTAGTCTAAAAGAGAACCTTAAGTTGGTATATGTAGTTAGGAAGATGGGGTTTTGAGATTCAAAAATAGAAAGAGGGAATATATGCTTGGACTGATAAAATTATGATGATATCCAGGTTATTAAAGTTATGGAACTTAGAATGGAGACTTACTTATCAATGCCATCTTTTTTTTTGAAACCACAACATTCATTATATTAAAGCCATACGACATCTACATGTAAAGGGAGATACACCAACCGAACACATAAAGTAAAGAGCAGATACAATAACCAGAAACTCATATCGGAACGTGATAAGAACAATGATGTATTGATCTCTCTTCTATATCGCTGACCACAACAACTTTTTATGAGAGATTCCTTCAACCTGAGATTAAACCTGATATAAGGTATATGCTCCAAACCAGTGACCGAAAAAGTGATCACCTTCGCACTTGCTGCCATATAACAAAGAAGCAAAAAAAGACCTAACATGAAAGGAGGACACAAACCCCACGACACAAAGCTAACAACACAGACCCAACGCCCCACCAACGCGACGCGCTAAGGTTGCCAACCAGCAAACCCGGAAAGGAGGCCAAACCCCAGTGGTGCAGATACAGAGGAAGGACGGCTCATGCAGGTACAAAGGTGGGGAGTAGAGGGTGCCGGGAACTCCACCACCACTCCCGACCACCACTGTGAACAGGGGGTTGGAGGACCCGCACGAAGCCCAAAACCCAGCTTCCTCCTCCTCTTCCTAAAGCACCGAGGGGTGCCCGAGCTCACCGACTGCCAAAGAAGGAGGACTAACAACCAACCAACAGACTGATACACGCCAATAAACGGCGACAAAAAAACGAAACACGCCGATAAACGGCGACTGAAAAGGCAGCTACCTGCCACTGACGGACAAGAACAAAAAAAGACTACTGAAAAGCAGAACCAGATGAAAAAAACCTCGATCTGCCGCCAAGCACCACGATCGGCCAAGGTCCGCCCACCTCCAGTAACGACGTCCCCCTGCAATCAGACCCCAAGCACCCTCGTGGACGAAGACGGCCTCTGGTCTAGATTCCTGACGAACTGAAGCCCAAGGACCCAGACGCCCAAAAACACAGATCAGAGAAGAGACGTAGACTGGAACAGAGGCGAATCTCCGCCAGACACAGCACCAGCAGGCAGCGATCGAGGAAGAGGCCCAGGGGGAGCAGGCGGTGCTCGCCGGCGCCCAGCCCCTCCCCCAAGCCCGACGCGGACGGCGCTTCCGAAGCCCTAAATCGCCCTCGCTGTGTACTTATTCTTCTCTTAAGTTCTCTAGCACTTATCAATGCCATCTATATAAGAGGTAAGTGGTTCATGCCCATGAGTACTCATATCTAGCATATTTTTGTAAGACTTCGTACTTTATGTGATCCAATGCTCTAAGATTTGATGTTAAGATATGCAAGTAAGATTTTTATACATTCATGGATACGTCCTTTCATGTGCCTAATATCTCAAGAAGAGATATGTTATGAATATCTATAGGAATTTAGGGACTCATAAACCAGGTTCAGGAGAAAACTAAATGATCATGTTTCTATAAGAACTATTAGTAATGATTCATATTGACGAATAAGACTACAAGATAAGATATGCAACCAAGATCGACAATGTGGGATAAGAATGTAGTAAGATTTCAAGTAGAAACATGACATTACGATTTCATACATATGTAGAGATCTAAGACTAGATCCCTTAGAATGAATAATATCTAGAATTTAATCACAATATGAGACTATAAATTTTAGAATATTAAGACATGGTCTACTTTTAGAAATAAAGGTACTTTTGGGATCACAATGTATTGTAAGAATGAGTTCATGATGGCATTATAAGATAATGACACATTAAGTTATGATTAGGTTGCAATACAATATTTCGTAAGATTTCTATTTTGACATTTAAGGTTTAACATGTAGGTTAATATGCAAAGTTTCAGGGTAACATCATATTTTATAAGAAGGATTGAACCATCTTGTCAGAATTGATATTTTTAGATATGTTGTACTTATGATACTTTCATAAGATTGACTTAAGATACTTTGTATACTTAGTATTTCTATATTCAGTACATATCCTTTTCCTAAGCTTTTATACCAATTGGTCATATTCAATATCAAGAAAGTCATCTCTATTAAATTAGAGTTTCAGATTTAGGCTTATCCAGATAATAATCACATTAGATTTAGATTCTGACTTGGACTACTCATTGTATGAGTAGTCAGATATAGAATAAAGATACATGATGAGGGTTTTAGACCCAGTCTCAATTATGAAGTAATTGAGATCCATATTCATTGCCAACTCTAGATTCAATTTAGAACTCAAGAATAAGAAATTTAGTTTCATATTCAGAATTCAGTACATGCTCGATACTCAGTAATCAGTTTCAGATAAGTTCAGTTATCAGTATTCAATTTTTAGTATAAGATAAGTTCAAATTTAGTATTCAGTAAAGCTATCAGTATTCAGCTTCAGTTCAGATTAAGAATTAAGTAAGTTTAGACTTAAGATAAATAAGTTGAAACATTCACATAAGACATTATATGATAAGTCCTCATTCAGTAGTCCCGGGACGATTCAGAGGCATTTGTTGCCAATTCAGAGGAGTGTTTACTCCAATTCAGAGGTGTTGCAGCACCAATTTAGGGCGTAGCCACGCCAATTCAGAGACACCTCGGTGTCATTCAGAGCATGTAGTGTCATTTAATTTCAGGGTACTTCGGTACCAATTCAGGGCGTAGATACGCCAATTCAGGAGGACTTATTGTATAATGGTGGCCACAAATAGATAAAAATCATAAGTAAAAGATACTTAAGATCAGAGCATGTCTATAATCTCATCCACGAGTGTGATGAGAGGAGTTCATATAAGATATTTATGATCCAGAGACTTTGGCGTAGGCCATGAGACTTAGAGTATAGGTCTCCAGAAAAGATAGAGTAGAAAATAAGAGTTTAAGAAATGAGAGATAATATGTTTCTAGATTTAATCAGAGTTTAATGTTCATTTTATATTTATGATTTCAAGAATCTTTTGTAATATTTCAATTCTTTAGCAATGTATATTTTAGAATACTCATGCCACTTACTCTAACGACTATTTTTCCCAATGCATGGCTAGGGACGCGATGTCCGCAGGTTTTAAAGAAATTGAAGAACAAAGGGACCAACAAAGGCTTAAGAGACTTTCAAGCTTGCCTAGTGGGGTTCCATCTACCGAGATGATCCAGAGTTTAGACATCTTTTATTATGCATAGTCTTCTTAGTAGAGTATCCATATTTTCATAACACATGAGCGGAAGCTATATATTTTTTCTTCATCTGGGAGTGTCACAAACATGATAATCATTGCAATAAAAGAAAATGAAACACTTTGCATAATTGGAAAACTGATTCATACATAGTTTTGACAAAGAAAAAAAATATAGCTTCCGCTCATGTGTTGTGAAAATCTGGGTGTTACAATATGGTATGAGAGCAATTTGGTAAATTGCCACTAGGCAAACATGATTCTCATAGTCACCCTAGAGTGAAAAGGTAAGATTAGGGTTTAGGGATAGATACTATAAGAAAAATACCATAACCTAGAGTGATTACGGGTCTTAACCTTAGAATAGATAGATATCTTAGAGGTAGAAGTCATCCTTGTTTTGATCGAAAGTAGCAACTTGAACCTAGCTAATGATGTTGTTTCTCCATTCTCAATGATTATGGCCCGTCAATTGAGGACTGAAGAGGAATGTCATAAGCATTATATTTTGATGTGTCTCTCATTTCTTACTGGTCCGTGTGGTATGGGACACATGTATTAGTAGGTTAATAAGAGATAGCATGTCAGGATCCCACATCTCTGGGTATGTGCCTGATCACCACATATCTAGGAATGTAGGAGTTACCTGAAGAACCCAAGGTTAGACAGTCATGTGCAAATAATGTTGGAAATTCATGACAAGGTTGAGCTAGATGCCCTAAGTATAGAGCCAAGTTTAGTTTCATAAACCCTATATATTAGTTGAGCAATAGACTAAGGTGATAAATAATGCTCACATAAATATTTTATGAAAATACATTACATATCTATTTTCATGCAAAATTTTGAGCATGTGTACCTTAATATGTTAATTATCAATAAATGAAGGGGTAAGAAGGACCCTAAGGTGGGTAGTAGCCTAGAGAAATTTCAAGGACGAAATTTATTTTAAGGTGGGTAGAATTGTAACATCCTCAATTTCATAGCTAGTCCAAGTTGATAATGTGGGGTTTTCTAATAAGTGTATGCCAAGGGACCTAATGAACCTAACCATGGCTAGGTAGGTAATTAAGTTCACAAAATTGTAATACAAGTCATCCGGTCAACTAATACTCACCTAATGGCTTAAATGTATATGATTGTAGTCAGATGTAGATGAATATAAATGAATTGTTCCTATGAACAATAATGTGACAAATATATAATATGATGAGTCCAATTCATGGTTTGAGCCTTAGACCTAGCTTAGGTCTTCATATTATGTAACTAAAGAAATAGCGATCACATGTGTCATACATGAGTGTCAATTGAGAAATTATATTGATTCAAGATTTATTTTCATGATTTGGAATACAATTAAGCTTATGGACCCTTTGAAATACTAAGGGATGGGCCATGTGCCCTAGTTCCCAATTTCAGCCCTATTGGACCAATTAAGTTTTACAAATAGGTCCTTGGAGTTCAAATTTGGGGATTTAGCATTTCGTGTTTATAATAAATACTCAATGTAATTTTGATAGATGGATAATTGATATATAAGATCAAGGGAGAAAATTTAGATGTTTTTGATTTATCTAGTGACCTAGGTGATTAAATTAGTAATTATCTGATATTTATCTAAAAGGAAAATTTGGATGGTCTATCTAATTTGTTTTGACTTGATGTATTTTTTAATGTAAAGATTATTAGAATACAATGTATCTCCCAAATTTTGGGATCAAAACGGAGCTACAAATTGGGATATATAAATATTTCTATAAAATGGACTTTTATGCAAAATAAAAATATATAAAAAAATAATAGTGGGGGGCAACTCCAGCTCGCACGGACTGGAGAATCGCCACCTCTGTTTATAGGGCGCGAGCAGAATCCCTTGTACCAGGGGATCTCACCCAAGATCTGATAGGAAAGAGACTATAAAAGTCCTAGATTTCAGAACCCATGGGTGGTCCTAAGTAGGTTCGAGGGTTTCGATTGGATCCATGGGTAGAGAACGGCGAAGAGGAGAAATCTGAGTAGTGATGGCGGCTAGGGCTGCAGGACCAATTTCTTCGATCTTTCCCAGGTTGCGCCCAAAGGCAACGACGCCCTAGGGTTCCAGAGCCGCCGGAGTGATGAGGAGCTTCGACGTGCGTTGCATCGTGCTCGGAGCCGACTTTGAAGATGCTCCAGCGGGGGGTGCGGCGTGAACAGAGGAACTGCAGAAGAAATAGGGGAGAAACCCCCTTTTTATCGGGTGAATAAGACGCCGCCCAGATCTAGGAAGCTGGCGCTTATTCCCCTCAACCGCCGAATCAGATCTTGACGGCTGAGATTGGCTAAAGTTAGGTAAGTTTCTAAAATTCATATCTTGAGCTACAGATCTCGGTTTGGGACAAACAAGGTACCTATGGAAATCTCTTCAAGTGTACTATCCTATAAAAATAGTTCCAGAGTATTATTTTGATGTCTTATATTTATTATATTCTGGGTAGACAAAACTATATGATTTTGATGTTTTGTCAATTAAAAATAGTAAATGCCTTTAGATATTCATACAAATTTTACGGAATGTGTATTTTGATATGTTTAACATTAATTCAGATCTTGATCTTTCATATATGAAATTTTAGGGAGGTTTTAATTGTAAACGCTAATAAGGGTATTTTGGGTATTTCACCCATGCTATGATTTTTGTATGACCTGATATTTTAATACATGATCATTCCTGCATTATATGAATACTTTTATATATATTTGATGAAGTTTCTTGTGCTATTATATTAGTATTTAGTTTTATACGAGTATCCATTATGATAGAATAATAAATAATTATCCTGACACTATAAGTGATATATGTATGGCCGATTAGGCCTGATATTAGTAATGTGATGGTATTCTACTTTGATTTCCCAATTGAGTCAGTAAGTTTAGAATATGTGACTATGTTTGAGAATTATTCTCGTTATATGAAGTATATGTTCATATTAGTACATAAGATGATTTATGTCTTATTTGAGTATAAAGATAATATTAATTATATAGTATGAGTTTTATTTTATTTCAAAGCCAAGATTTTATGGTGACTTTAGATTAAAGTTATTTTTAGTCTAAATGAGAACCCTAAGTTGGTATATGTAGTTAGGAAGATGGGGTGAGATTTAGAAATAGAAAGAGGGAATATATGCTTGGACTGATAAAACTATGATGATATCCAAGTTATTAAAGTTATGGAACTTAGAATGGAGACTTCCTTATCGATGCCATCTGTATAAGAGGTAAGTGGTTCATGCCCATGAGTACTCATATCTAGCATATTTTTGTAAGACTTCGTACTTTATGTGATCCAATGTTCTAAGATTTGATGTTAAGATATGCAAGTAAGATTTTTATACATTCATAGATACGTCCTTTCATGTGCCTAATATCTCAAGAAGAGATATGTTATGAAGATCTATAGGAATTTAGGGACTCATAAACCAGGTTCATGAGAAAACTAAATGATCATGTTTCTATAAGAACTATTAGTAATGATTCATATTTATGAATAAGACTACAAGATAAGATATGCAACTAAGATCAACAATGTGGGATACAAATGTAGAAAGATTTCAAGTAGAAACATGACATTAAGATTTCATACATATGTAGAGATATAAGACTGGATCCCTTAGAATGAATAATATCTAGAATTTAATTACAATATGAGACTATAAATTTTAGAATATTAAGACATGGTCTACTTTTAGAAATAAAGGTACTTTTGGGATCACAATGTATTGTAAGAATGAGTTCATGATGGCATTATAAGATAATGACACATTAAGTTATGATTAGGTTGCAATACAATATTTCGTAAGATTTCTATTTTGACATTTAAGGTTTAACAAGTAAGTTCATATGCAAAGTTTCAGGGTAACATCATATTTTATAAGAAGGATTGAACCATCTTGTCAGAATTGATATTTTTAGATATGTTATACTTATGATACTTTCATAATATTGACTTAAGATACTTTGTATACTTAGTATTTCTATATTCAGTACATATCCTTTTCCTAAGATTTTATACCAATTGGTCATATTCAATATCAAGAAAGTCATCTCTATTAAATTAGAGTTTCAGATTTAGGCTTATCCAGATAATAAGCACATTAGATTTAGATTCTGACTTGGACTACTCATTGTATGAGTAGTCAGATATAGAATAAAGATACATGATGAGGGTTTTAGACCCAGTCTGAATTATAAAGTAATTGAGATCCATATTCGTTGCCAACTCTAGATTCAATTTAGAACTCAAGAATAAGAATTCAGTTTCATATTCAGAATTTAGCACATGCTCGGTACTCAGTAATCAATTTTAGATAAGTTCAATTATCAATATTCAGTTTTTAGTATAAGATAAGTTCAAATTCAGTATTCAGTAAAGCTATCAGTATTTAGCTTCAGTTCAGATTAAGAATTAAGGTAAGTTTAGACTTAAGATAAATAAGTTGAAACATTCACATAAGACATTATATGATAAGTCCTCATTCAGTAGTCCCGGGACGATTCAGAGGCATTTTTTGCCAATTCAGAGGAGTGTTTACTCCAATTCAGAGGTGTTGCGACACCAATTTAGGGTGTAGCCACGCCAATTCAGAGACACCTCGGTGTCATTCAGGGCATGTAGTGCCATTTCAGGGTACTTCAGTACCAATTCATGGCGTAGATACACCAATTCAGGAGGACTTATTGTATAATGGTGGCCACAAATAGATAAAAATCATAAGTAAAAGATACTTAATATTAGAGCATGTCTATAATCTCATCCACGAGTGTGATGAGAGGAGTTCAGATAAGATATTTATGATCCAGAGACTTTGGCATAGGCCATGAGACTTAGAGTATAGGTCTCCAGAAAAGATAGAGTAGAAAATAAGAGTTTAAGAAATGAGAGATAATATGTTTCTAGATTTAATCAGAGTTTAATGTTCATTTTATATTTATGATTTCAAGAATCTTTTGTAATATTTCAATTCTTTAGCAATGTGTGTTTTAGAATACTCATGCCACTTACTCTAACGACTGTTTTTTCCAATGCATGGCTGAGGACGCGATGTCCGCAGGTTTTAGAGAAATTGAAGAACAAAGGGACCAACAAAGGCTTAAGAGACTTTCAAGCTTGCCTAGTGGGGTGCCATCTACCGAGATGATCCAGAGTTTAGACATCTTTTATTATGCATAGTCTTCTTAGTAGAGTATATTAGATGACTTATTTTTCTTTGTCAAAATTATGTATGAATCATTTTTCCAATTATGCAAAGTGTTTCATTTGCTTTTATTTCAATGATTATCATGTTTGTGACACTCCCAGATGAAGAAAAAAAATATATAGCTTCCGCTCATGTGTTATGAAAATCTGGGTGTTACAGTTTGGGTTCCCAATCTATGTGGGAGTGGAAGGGACCAAAGTCTCATGCATTTTTGCGGCCCACAAATGGTTAAACGATCGATTTTCCAGACGAACACATCGGTTGGCATGCGAGCATATCAGTTCACTTAGTGAACCGATCATTTTTTCATGTTTCCCAATTGCATATGAATTGACAATTCTAATCCAATTATTGCACAACATGATGTCAGTACTAATCCTTATTGCATCTGATTTTCACCACAAACCAGGTGTCTTGCTTTGCAAAATGGTCATCACACAATCACGAATAGATTGGTTCACTTGGTGTACTGATCACGTTGCTCCTGACTCATTCAAAATTCAACCAGTTCAGTATTCAAACCTGACACTCAACTGCTCGTTCATTACATGAACCGATTGGTTGGAGGTGCAGTCAGCCAATTAATGCTTAAATTAAATACCTAAACACTTTAGTAATCCATTTAATTATCATTCATGATAAAAAAATCCTCTTGTAGGTGTATCCTATGTGTGTGACCCTATAGGTCCCATATTACGTTGGCAGTGAATGTCCATAACTACTTATGTCATCACAAGCAAAGAGCAGTGCCTAGTCACTCATCATTGCTATACAAGTAAATGGAAAGTTGGAGAATAACTTTAACCTACAATCTATGATTGGTGTTGTAGTGTTTGTATAGTTCCTTTGTCACCAATATCCAGATCGAACTCGAGGCATGAAGTTGTCATCCTCTTCAACATTCAATCTATGTTCCTTGCTATAGCAGACTGTATGAGATATATGTAAGCTCAATATCACATATTGATTAACATGTGCATGGTCATTCTTTTCTCAGTCTCTCTAATCAAGTTTCTAAGAAATCATACTCCCATAGGCATGACAAATCCCATATACATCACTCACAACCATCCCAAGTGTCATAGTGCACCCAATCATCACCTTTATAATAATCCTTATTCAAGACTACAATGGATGATGTTAAGCACACCGAACAACATGTGATGAGTGTAATGACTTTAGGTCTAAGAACCACAATCACTACCAACACTATGAGTGCTAACTATGACTACCATTGTAATGGTTTATGTGTGTTACTCTCATGGTGGATCTATCATATACATTGTTCCCTAACAAGTATCTATGTGTTTGGTTTGATATCACATATCATGACTGATGAGATTATGTCATCAACTAACACACACTTTAGTCCTATGTGTTATTGTTGTCTATCATCCTTCCATAATACCACTCAACTAGGGACATAACAAGAACGCATATACTCTTAACATCTGTTTGATCTCATTGTTCAAGTCACTCACTCGAAGTCATACGTCATTAAATAGTCATTCTCTAGACATTTATTATGTTACTTTTATTATCTCATAATTGAATAAAATAGAATAAATTAGAAGCATTTTTTTATTATTAATCAAATAATTTACAACTTATGCCATTACAATCATAATATGATGGACTCTTTGGGCATACATACCAACATGAGTCCCTCGCATCGTCTACTGATGGATCCTCGTCAAAAACCAATGCCCTTTGAAGGTATCCAACAATATGGATAGTGATAAAAGGTTGAGAGAAGTAGGAAGAGATATTTATAGATCTGATTAGAGAGAAATTAAGTTAAAGGTCAAAAACTTCTTAACTACTGGTAAAAGGATAGGTTCCCCATTGGTTCGTACATTCAAAACCTCCATCAGGTTGTAGCCACCCAGAAGAAACCATCCGAAGTTGCTCACACACACGTACAAACCATCTATTAGAAGGCACACACTAGACCAATCTTTAGAAGGTGCACCCGACCATCCACTAAAAGGCACACCTGACCATCCATGGAAAGGTGTATTGCAATCGGCCATCGGGAGGTACACATGACCAGTCATCAGAAGGCGCATTCTAATCGGTCATCAGAAGATAGCCTCAGAACCATCTAAAGGCATGTTAAAACAACCATCAAAATGCAGCCCAACACCATCTGAAGGCACGTCCTGAACATCCATCGGTTGCTCATCCCCAACAAGCATCAAAAGGTATAATTACCTTCACCATCACACAAAACTAACATCAAGGGTTGATATTTTATGCAATAAGATTCAAAAGTGTTCCAACCAAATGAAATTTAGATTTTCAAGAATATTATGAAGAAAAATATTCATGTGTTAAGATTAGCAGTTAAATTCTTAGAAAAAGGACAAATTGCATATAAGTCCACACAAGTACATAAAATTGGAAAAAAATGAACAGAGGAGGTCCAACTTGCCCAAAAAATGAAACATAGCTTTGCCAAACTGATATCAAAACATAATATAAGGTTTAATTATGAAATTAAGCATGGAATTAAATCAAAAAAGTATGTTTAAGCATTGAAATAGGTCAGGGGTATTACAACATTGATACCAAAATTCCCTGGTATTCCATGCCCTATATAATTTTAACGAGGAAACTCCCCCTATTTCACCATGTTTGAGACTTATCAGACCTCTAGTGCCTCCACAACCCTTCCCCTATAATATTGAGACTCCGATAAGAATCACATGGTATCCAAAAGCCAAAATATAATGCCCCTTATTCTCCTAATTTCTTTCACACAATACTCTCAAACCTCTCCTTATTCCTCGACCTTCAGCCATTCACAACATTCTAGAAGGTCACCGTGGCCATTGAAGGAGCTTCTTTTATTCATCAATGATCCATCATGGAGTGTCAGATACTAACAATTCACCCCTAAATCATAGTATAATGAAATCCATCTTTTTGGTTGAGACCCTTACCTCAAATCACAATTGACACAATTATTGTATTGTGTTGCACATTTTACGTCATATTCTTCTCCATGTTGCAATAATGTTTTGATACGAAAAGCACTGTTGGCATGTTTTCTTTTGGTCATTGATTTTCTTAGATCATTGTGATCCTTTTTCCACGACACAAGCATGTTGAAGGTTGTTCCTGACCTCTAAGAGACCTGAGCTAGGGGTCATTATGACTAGGTTGGCTTCGAGCATTTGCTCCAATGTCTCACGACTGAGCTTTTTCTTCTAATTTCAAAGTAGATCGCAAGGATGGAGCTATGGTAACCCAACTTTGGGTCATCTACATTTTTCGATCATCGAATAATCAATTGACTTGCTACCTCAGCGAGCTATGGATGGGCGGGCCTAGAACAAGTGGTCAGTCCTTGTTGGGCCATCTTATTCATGCCATGTATTCTTGAATTTCTTTTAGATTTTGAATCACTATGTAGTTTTCTAATTTTTCGATTATTCATATCATAATGAATCAATATTTTATTAGAAATTTTCATAGAAATATATTTTGCAAAGGTTTTTGATTGGGAAACCCAAACTTATAAGTTTTAGGCTATGTTTTCCCTTTAGTCAAAACCCTTATTTTCTAAGGTGTAACGTTAGGGTTTAAGATAATGAATAAAAAAGAACAACTATCAAATATGTTATGTGAACAATGTATTTAGGGTCCAACTGTAACATCCCAGGATTTGAGGCCTCAGATAAAACACTCTTAAAAGGAATGATTGGACTACCCATATCACCAAGGTGCACCTCCTTTTCCGAGAGCCCATCAGTAAGAACTCCATAGTTAAGCGTGCTCAGCTTGGAGTAGTACTGGGATGGGTGACCTGTCGGGAAGTTCATCCTGGCATGTGCGTGAGTGAGGACAAAGCGCGTAGTTAAGGCTAGTGGTGGTTTGTGGGGACAGTCGTCATTCCTGAAACTCTACTAGAGCCTTGGGCAGTGGCCCGGGCGTTATAAATGGTATCAGAGCCATAACCCCTCCATTAGGTGGGGCCCGCATGGGCATGTGGCATGCCAGTCTTGAGCCGTGCGGTCCAGGCATGTAGGAAAGGGATGTCCATGGTTGACGTAGCCACCCTTGCGCTGATATTCCGTGATCGGGAGCTGGGTGTCCATGGGCCATTGTGGGTCTGCACTGAAATGGGAAAGAGATTATGAGGCCTTATAGTTGAGCCTTGACGAGGATGTCAAGAGTCTAAGTGGGGGAGATTGTAACATCCCAGGATTTGAGGCCTCGGATAAAACACACTTAAAAGGAATGATTGGACTACCCATATCACCAAGGTGCACCTCCTTTTTCGGGAGCCCATCACTAAGAACTCCATAGTTAAGCGTGCTCAGCTTGGAGTAGTATTGGGATGGGTGACCTATCGGGAAGTTGATCCTGGCATGTGCGTGAGTGAGGACAAAGTGTGCAGTTAAGGCTAGTGGTGGTCTGTGGGGACAGTCGTCATTCTTGAAACTCTGCTAGAGCCTTGGGCAGTGGGCCCGGGCGTTACACCAACCAACCCCAAAACGTGATTAGGGTTTCATCAACCTAAGAAGAGCAACTAATATCTTTCTTTAAGAGAGATAAGTGGTCCATTCACTTTTTACCTAAGTGTTGTCTGCTTATATATATTTACATACAATGTACATGAAATATATGAATGAATTATCTATTGTTTCAAATTGCTTATGAAGATATAAGTTAATAGATCTACATTGAACTACATGTCATGCTTCTTTTGAATAGTTATTGTATCATCTCTCATGCACATTAAAAATAAATCTAAGAATAAGATAGAAAAACAAGTTAAGAGTTTTCAAGAGAAAGATAATGATAAAGGATATAATTATATAGGATCCTCATTAAGAGGCTCTTTATAAAAAATTAGGAGGCACTTTGGTGCAAAACTTAAGGATTTTTATATAGGTCAAGATAAAAAATGGTCTGAAAGTAATTGAGTTTTTACTTAATAATAATATTTACAATTTATTTTTACTTTACATGTTATCTTCATGATATAATATGTTCAATTCCAATTACAAAATGTTTTATGCATGATGGAGGGGGGTGCAATGCCCATAGGTAAGGAGCAAAAGTAGAAGAGTACAACCATATGAGGTGAAATGACTAGCTTGAGGATCTTTAGAAGAAAGGACCTAGTGGGTGCCAACTATACCTAGTTTAGATTTCTTTTTATGTTTATGAGAAAACATATCGTGCTTAAGTGGGAAACATGATTAATTTAGTTTATGTGTGAGTTATGTTGATGATTTGAGAAAGATAATTTATATATATACTATGATGTTTTATATATATAATTTATTTTTATGTAATGATATAATGATTGTGACACCCCCTTGAAGTGAATGCAATTTCCACTTTCGCCATATGTTGTGTATGTTTTCATAAGTAGGATTTTACATGTTATGTCACACCCACATCCCACGATTTCCACTAATCATGAGATTAGGGCATGACTATGAGTATTTCATTTAATACAAAGTTCATTCCCGACTTTTTTTTCAAACTCTTTGTTTTCTCACATTCAGTCACATAAACAAACTTTACAAGAGAATTAAACTTTTATTACTCTAATATGATCTCAACATTAATGATACACATCCATATATTCATTTTGTTTCTCACACTTCCATGTACATACGACATGATAATCATATACATTCTCTCTTATCAAGGAAACAAAGATACAAACATCATTTATGATTCTCTCACATCTACACAAGGACCTAGAGTGATAGGGACTGACTGAACTTAACTTCTCTCATACTTAACTCATGAGGTAGATCTACTCTGACACTTTGACCTTCTTCAAGTCCATGTGGATTTCCCTAAAAATTTTGAGTAGAGGGGTGAGCCTACTATCTCAATGAATGAGAACTTCAAAGAAACAATCTAAAGCACTGATATAATTACCATTATACCTTAGAGCAACTGATATCAATTATAACAACAGTGGTTACTACACCGAGAAGATCTAAAACAATATAGCTAAAATAACAGAGAATGTAAATATTGCATTTAAAGAATAACTACTATGAAACTGTATTCAAATATTTCTTAACTCTTTTTTACTTATAAGAAACTCTATAAACCTATAGGGTCATATTTTAGCTTATGCCCTGATCATATATAGTGTACTCTACATATAAGACTCGCAGTGCACTACGATCACACCGTACAAGACTTAGCTGACACACCGGGGAATGCTAAGTCTGACTACGTCACTGGTCTGCAACAGTGTAATGGCACTTTGGCCTCTGGACTCCTCCTCTAACCTGAGCACACAGGCAGAGAGTCAAGCCACCTATTGGTTTTTCTGTACTCTAGTGCCACCAAGACTTCTGGTTTATGTTGGACACACTTTTCTGTACTCTAGTGCCACCAGGACTTCCGGTTGATGTTGGACACTGCAAACTATAATTTAAGGAGGCTTCCACTAGGGCTTCATCTCCCGTACCACCTATTGGTACGTTCCGACCTCCGTATAATGGATACTGCCAGGTTAGGTCATTTCACCCCTAAGGCGCAGACCTCACAGAGGGGTTCTACAGTGTTCAGGGCCCCTAAGTCTACTATTTTATTATTCTTGGAAAGCTCTTACTATATTGTATGAGGAATTATGAAGAAAGAGTGAGAAAAGGGGAAAATTTTGATACCATTTTTGATAAAATAAGAGGAGGGACGGAGTCTTGACATGTGAGAGAATATTCACCATAAAAAGCTATGTAAAGAAGCTAAACTTACTTGATTTCATCATATCTCGGATAGAGAAACCCTAATTCAACAATTCCACCACTTTCTCCTCTCAAACCCTAACTCTCCCTCTCTCTCTCTCTAGGATTTCATTTATCTGGAATGAATTACTAATTATGAGAGCTTCTTGGGTGTTATGTTGATCATATAGAGCAATTGAGTTTCTTGGGTCAATTGCATATTGACCCCTCAATATACTTTTTCTTATTTCAGCAGATTTTTCTGTCATAAAAAAGTTATTGTAATTTGTTTATTTAAGAGATCAAACATTCTCCAAAAATTATGAGAATTTATCATGTTGTGTATAATTGAGTTACAAAGCTTCACTTAAATTTGAGATCATTTCGAGTTACCAATAAATAATTAAAAATCAAATAGTGTACTACTATCCAGAATTCTATAGAAACGTCAGTTGAACAAAAATGCCCCATAACGGCCGTTCTAGCTGCCACGACCATGCTAAGATAGACCCAACATGGTTGTGCTTCCTACCACGACTGTGGTGCATTGGTTTCAGTAGATTTGAATATAAAAGTTGGTCAATAGTTCAATTCTTTCAAAACGGCCGTGTGGCCTAGAATTCCCGTGCCACCAACGACCCACCACGGTCGTGCTACCCACCACGACCGTGCTATATTAGCCTTCAACTACCATTTTCATTCTCCTTTGCATACCTCTCTCATTCCTCCCCAACATGAGCCTATTTGGTGAAACCCTAATTTCAGCCGACTAGGGTTTATATATCTCAAACCCTAATTATACAAAGAGATAGCATACATGGGGTTCTCATTAGGTTTAACATATCATAATTGATATATCATCATTAATCATGTTTAAGTAATTATCAATCTAGTAAAGCATGCAATCATGCACATAAACCCTAACTTACTGATTAAGCTCAGATAGGGTCATAACAATCCCCCCCCCTAAAAAGGTTTCACCCCCGAAACATAAATATGCAAACAAAGTACCATCAAGGTTTATTTTAAGTTTTTGATAT
Organism: Alisma plantago-aquatica; assembly: GCA_963693085.1. Classification (NCBI taxonomy): domain Eukaryota; kingdom Viridiplantae; phylum Streptophyta; class Magnoliopsida; order Alismatales; family Alismataceae; genus Alisma; species Alisma plantago-aquatica. Next base: position 1,018,158,116 of record OY856410.1, read on the forward strand.
CTTACATGTCATTATATTCTTATATTTCATACTTGAATGTATCTTTCAACATCAAGTCCTTTATTTCTTTTCTGATCACAACATGTTTAAATCATGACTGCTCAATGATAACAAACAAATTATCTATGCCATAATAAATCATAGGATAGAGAGAAACAACCATTTCATTATTTTCATACTCTTGAGGTGTTACCTCAACATTGATAATCTGATCCAACTATCTTAGTTCATACAGCTCAATATGTTCTGTTGTTCTGTATTACCTCTAAGCCACAAAGAGAGTTCACCATGTTGTTTTGAATTTTACTATTGTGCTACTCAAATATTAAAACAGTCTTGAGTTGAAAGACTAGATTCAACAAAAATTGTACAATACTACTCACAACATCCCCATTGGATCATGGATGCATAAGGTGAAGCATCACCATCACATTCCATACCATTCTCAAGAATGAACCCACCCATAATTCAAGGTGTAACCATCATGTTATAGCATACTAGGGTTTCAACAACAGTAACAGAGTACTCCATGATTGTATTAGTCATTCAAGGACTGTTCATACCCAATTACCATTACTTAGTTATATTAAATCTAGGTATACCAAGCTATACCTCATTAGGGTAACATATCAATACAATATGATTATCATCCCTTCTATTAATATGAGTGAATAGGTAAGACTACCTTATTAAGGGTAACCCTCTATTTTTTCCATCATCATTCAACCCATATCACCATAACACAATTGTACAATACTAGGATGTATTACTGATATGAATGACTACAACTATCAGACACCTTTAATTAACATATTGCTTGCACATGTACACTAAAATCATGCGTAGAACCAATTTACATCCCTTAATATCCCTTCAACAAATTATACTTCTAAAAACAAATTCACATATTACTAAAAGCTATTATTTTCTCTTATCTCTCTCCTCATTCATTACTACTTACTTCTTGTTACTTATCCTTCTCATTTTGATCATATAGAATAAACATCCCTAAAATTGAAACATACAAGGTAAGAATAGATTATTCATCATTCTTTCTATCACTGCAAGAATTTATTTCATATCACACTTCACTCATATTGTATTTCTTCTTTTGTTCAAAACTCACCTCTTATATTTCAAATCTATTTCTTATCCTTTACTCTGAATCATTTCCATATTGTTTATCTACCTTTCAGATTAGCTACTTGTAAACCCTGGATTAATATCAGTGCTAGTTTACTTCTCATAGGTCAAATCTCATAATCTTGTTTTATAGAAATGCTAGTATTCAAGGTCAAATAACCAGTGACAACCCTTGAACTACTACAACTCTAAACATTCTAGAGTTTGATCCTTATCAGTAGCATGACGTTATTGTGGTATGACTTTGCTCCCTTAATTTGAAAGTCAAACTTTGGATCTCACAAGTTTTACTAAAGTTTTCCTTATCTTATCAATTGAATTTCCTTTCTCTTACTTGGCCATTCAGAAAGATTACATTCTCAATTACCCTGCTAGGGTTTCATCATCATATTGTATGTCATTATTACATTCACTAGATGTCTCTACCATGGTGGTTATGCATCATATATGGTTCATTTTCTTATCACTTCATTCCCACCTTGCTCTCATTAAGGAAGATATGAAAGAGAAGATGATTCTGAGACTTAGAATTCTTATATTCAAACATTCCCTTAATACATTTCTCGTATGTAGGTTTAATTAGTTATCAATAGGGATACTTGACTAATTAGCACTTGCTTGAATCTCACAACCTCTTTCTTTTATAATCTATATTACTCCATAATGTTTCAAACCATTCCTTACTTTCCATAATCCTCTTACCATATACTACTCTTCCACCTATCATCCTTAACTTCTAATTTTCTCTTATGACCATGTTTCTTATTCATGTGTATGATCATGTATACCATGTTGAATATATTTCTTTTCATCCTTCTACTAATGTGAAGTTGAAATTTTAAATCAATAATCTATCTACTAATTTTAACTCATGTTTAATACATGACATATCCTTCATTTTAAATCAAACAGCTTATGCATGGGTCAAACTTAGTTTTCTCTTTCAATCAAGTTTTCTCCTTCCTGAATATAGTCTACTTTTGTATGACTTATTCATTTGTTAAACTACACTTTTGTTCTTCTTTTAGAAACTAGTTTGTTGTTCTATAGAGACTTGGAATCCAAAGGTAGTAAGGATGAATGTATTAACTTCACAATAAAGGTATACATTCCATGCTCTCAATTATATCATAACCCTCATTCCTTAATCAAGCTCATCATTTACAACATTTATCTTCATTTAAACTTAGTTTCCTATCCTAGTCTTATGATTTACATGTTCATCTAATTCTCTTTACTTTAACTCTTATGAAGACTCTTCACTTATATTTACTTATTGTCTACTTAACTCTTTTCTTCTATTTTCCCTTTGCTTTGGAGTACATAAAAACATTGTACTCAATTATATAGTCCATTCCTCATGATTGATTCCTACTATCTTGGCCCTCGCATACTTTTCTCATATCTTTTACATATTTCATATTTAAAGTTCATATAATACTAATCATTAAGCTTAATTTGAACCTTATGTCGTGTTCCTTTATTCCCAATTAAGGGTTTCTCATATGAGGTCCCAAAGTTGGATCTCAGTTCCAACTAATTCTTAGCTATTCTAATCTTTCCCATATGTTTCAACATATTAGTGTATGTACATTCTCACTATGATGTGGGTCTAATTTATCCATAGTCTACTCTTATTATACTGTTAATAGGAGTCATTAGATCCCAGTAACGCATCCTGCCAGCCGGACTAGGCCGAACCTATAGTCCTGAAGCCAAGAGCTACTTAGGATTAACCAAGTCCTATTAATCTCAAACATGTGGAAAGAATATCCACTTAGGGCAAACTCATTTAAACATAACTTCTGGTATACTTGATACAAAGAATATAAACAATAACTGAATCACTTCATGATACACAACAATATAAAAGAACCATATATATATTCTACAAACTAATAATCTAAATTCATACATATAAGAGCATTTATATTGATCTCCAATCAAATAAGCAGTATAAAGCAAGAGTTGTAGCACATTCTATCTTTAAGATCTTATTTCTTCATTACATTCGGTCTCCTAACCCTAATATTTCTAGGGTTTCTCTCTAGCCTGTCCTTCCTATGCATACTTGGCCAGGGCATCCAGAGAAGAATAGACAGAGTAGCTTGATACTGGTCAATCTAAGTATTCAGATACATGGCCAGGGCATCCAAATACCCAGACTTCCCAGAGCTATTAACACATCAACTCCGAATACCACACTTATAACTCTATCTTTCTATCCTAATGGTCCATGACGACTCAACCTAATCTCTAATACCAAGCTGTCACACCCACATCCCACAATTTCCACTAATCATGAGATTAAGGCATGACTATGAGGATTTCATTTAATACAAAGTTCACTCCCAACTTTTTTTTCTTTTTTTTCAAACTCTTTGTTTTCTCGCATTCAATCACTTAAACAAACTTTACAAGAGAATTAAACTTTTATTACTCTAATATGATCTCAACATTAATGATACGCATCCATATATTCATTCATTTTCTCACACTTATATGTACATACGACATGATAATCAGATACATTCTCTCTTATCAAGGAAACAAAGATACAAACATCATTTATGACTCTCTCACATCTATACAAGGACCTAGAGTGACAGGGTATGATTGAACTTGACTAATCTCATACTTAACTCATGAGGTAGATCTACTCTGACACTTTGACCTTCTTCAAGTCCATGTGGATATACCTAAAATTTTTGAGTAGAGGGGTGAGCCTACTCGCTCAGTGAATGAGAACTTCAAAGAAACAGTCTAAAGCACTGATATAATTATAGTTATACCTTGGAGCAACTGATATAAATTATAACAATGGTTACTACACTAAGAAGATCTAAAACAATACAGTTAAAATAATAGAGAATGTAAATATTGCATTTAAAGAACAACTACTTTGAAATTGTATTCAAATCTTTCTTAACTCTTTTTTACTTATAAGAAACTCTTTAAACCTATATGATCATATTTTAGCTTATGCCCTGATCATATGCAGTGTACTCTACATATGAGACTCGCAGTGCACTACGATCACACCGTACAAGACTTAGCTGACACACCTGGGAATGCTAAGTCTGACTACATCACTGGTCTACAACAATGTAATGGCATTCTGGCCTCTGGACTCCTCCTCTAACCTGAGCACATAGGTGGAGAGTCAAGCCACCTATTTGATTTTCTATACTCTAGTGCCACCAGGACTTTTAGTTGATGTTGGACACACTTTTCTGTACTCTAGTGCCACCAAGACTTCTAATTGATGTTGGACACTGCAAACTATAATTTAAGGAGACTTCCACTAGGGCTTCGTCCCCCGTACCGCCTATTAGTATGTTCTGACCCCCGTATATTAGACACTGCCAGGTTTAGGTCATTTCACCCCTAAGGCGCAGACCTCACAGAGGGGTTCTATGGTGTTCAGGGCCCCTAAGTCTATTATTTTATTATTCTTGGAAAGCTCTTACTATATTGTATCTTTTCCTTACTTATACTTGACTTTGGTATATCTATGGTACCACGTTTATTTATTTGAAGTTTATAATATAACATGTATATCATTCTGAACTTGGCAGAGTAGTATATTCAAAATACTATAATATTTTGAGTAATCATCATACTATACATATGGGCAGACTAAAATTCTTAAATAAATAGAATACATGTCAACTTGGTACTTCATACACTAAAATCATGCAATTAAATTGTTAAGCATCACCACATATCATACTGAGAACTTTGATATCACAATTACTTGATTCATTGAACACCCTATCCTTAGGGTTTCATTTACCTCATTCACTTATCACAGGGTAACACCCTATCCTTAGGGTTTCATTTGCCTCATTCACTTATCACATGGCAACACCCTATCCTTAGGGTTTCGTTTGCCTCATTCACTTATCAAATGGAAACACCCTATCCTTAGGGTTTCATTTACCTCATTCACTTATCACATAGCTCTCATAAGGATTTCATATGATATAAACATTCACTGAATAAAAACTGCTTTCAACAAATCATATACAATCAATATATGTATGAAACCTTAGAACTGATCTGAATTTAGGTTTTCATGCCATTCACTGAGATATCATGCATCAAGAATAAAATTGAATAAATAAAGTCTATCATGTCAAGAAAATCCCTTCAACTAAATTTCACGATAACTATTCGTAAATATCCAACTTTCCTCACATCTAGGGTTTCACCCTCTTTACTGAGATATCAAACAAACATTGTTCTCCTTAAACGAAATCCAAGATGGTATCTGACATAGGTGTACTATGAATTCAGATAAACCGTGACGTCCCCGAATTTTGGCTTCTCCATACCCTATTGGGAATGAGAGGTCAGAATCCGAAAACATCATCCAATCATATCAGAGAGCGATGCGGAAGTGAAATGCGCATACATGAACATAAAACCATACCATTTCTCAACATTCAACATGTATATTTATACAGCATGAATTATTACACAATGATTTACAATTACATATTGAATGAAGAATCTACAATCTATGAACATGTATGCTAACAGGATCTTAGACAATAGGTACAACCTGTGCAACTTGCTCACATTCTATTCCTTTATCCCATTCTAGCTCTGAACCTAGAAAATACGAGAAACAAAACATCAACAAAAGTTGGTACGTGGAATTAAAGAGCTATACTATGCTGGCATATTGAAAATACTAGAAAAAGAAGAAAGAGAGAAAGAAACATTATTTAATGGCAGAAAATCAGGTAAACCCAAGTTATTAATCATATTTCAATAAACATGTATTACTATGGTGGACTTAGCACAAACATATATTATTGGGCCCTATCCCCGCGTACCTTGTACCATTAGGGATCTCCCCGCGTACCTTGTACCATTAGGGAGGTGCTAGTCAACATTAATACTTTCCCTCTCTAATAGGGAGATTAATGAACCATCAGTAACTACATTCCATTTTCTTTCCTTAGTGTTCTTATTGTTCAAGGCGGAAATGACAATACATATAGATGTACATCCAACAAGATATTCAAATACAAGCAAGCAAGTACATATATTTAACATCCAGCAAATCTAGTCATATAATTATATCCACATACCTGAGTTCAGAGAATTCTAATCATATCCATGATCATCTAGATAAACTGGTCAGCACCTGATTAAAACAATTAATCATCATTAATATATGTACATCATATTCTTAGTAATTTTAGGTCCAAGTTAGGGTTTGGCCAAATCTAGGTGTTACTTATCTAAAATGTGTCTCTGGTATTTTTATAGTGATCCAGATGTCATTCTAAGGGTCTGGTTCAGATTTCATAATTTTCCGATGATAAGTCTATTTTCTAGAACTAAAAAGAGTTTAAAAGAATTAATTTGCTCATTAATAAGGAAAGACATAACATTTTGGCATTAATATCATATTAGAGTCCACTTATGGTTTCTAAGTGGTATTAGGGTTCCAAGAATATTTTTCTCGTATTTTATATCCATCATTTGCTAAATATACAAATTAAATGAACCCAAAAGAAGCATCTTACTCTACATTAAATATCATCAAGATATTCAAATATCTTGGGCCGAAAGAAGCATCTTACTCTACATTTGAAGCATCTTACTCTACATTAAATATCGGCAAGCAACTGCAGGTGAAGGTATGCCCTGCGGCGAGGATCTCTGAAGGCAAGACTCCACGGTGGAGGGGGTTGCGGTCCCTCTCCTTTTGCCCTCCTGATCTTACTATCATGCCCAATCCTCCGATATTGTGACAGGGAGCCGCCACCATGAGGGAAGGAGGCAGCGAGGAATATACGGAGGTTGGGGCCTCCACACCCAGAGATGAAGCCTATTGCGCTAATTTGACTCGTCCGGGAGGTCAGTGCCAAGAGGAGGTCAGCACCGCCGCGACTGTGGACTCTAACAAGCCTTGCTCACATTCCCTAGATCCGACGTGAGGACATTGGTCATTCCGCCCAAGTGGTAACAGCCCCAAATCCGTAGGGTGGTTAGCTCACCAGCCCCTATTGCTGCCGTCATGAAAGCCTGGACCAGGCCGGGCTGAGAACTCAACGCTCGTTGTCTCCTCCATACAGGTTGTTGCCACCAGTTGGACTCCAATGAGTTGTAGTACCGATGTTGAGGGATGATGACATGCTCCACCCTACTCATAGGCTGGTCAGAGATCATGATCATAGTGACCGGAAGCTTTGGTATAAAGGGCAGCTTCACAACTCGATCCACTGGGGACTCTTTCTTGGAGCAGCAGCAAGTAGGTGCAGAATCGGGCATGAATCCAGAGCCATCGTCCTCTGGTCTAGCCTTGAGAGAGGAGAAGTTTAGTTCTGCACTCCACAGTGGAAAGCCTAGGTTTAGTGGTCCTTTCTTCTCTCTACATAAGCCACCGGTTTGCCCACAAAAAGGGGTCTTCAGAGAGATCTAAGACTTCCAAAGCTAATCGCACATTTGATATCCAGATCAAGATCCTTTAATCTCGGATATGTGAAACCAACGAGACTTGGTCTCCATGTGTACTGGCTTCTCCGTGAGAAATGGAGATAGGATCTGAGTAATTAACTGATTAGGTGATAATTTATCACTTTCAAGGCTCCATGTATCCTATTTTCTATATGAAAGTATAACGTAGGTTGAATTGAAATAACCATGCAACTCGGCAAAAACAATAGTTGCATCACACATGCTTGAATCTCGGTTTGAGTTAAATATTATAACGACCTAGGTTCATAAAGCATTATTTAATTAATTTCCTTCTTTGTTCCAAATCTCAATAGTATCCAATAGCAATATTCAGTTGTATGAATCCATGTACACTTCATCGAATACTAAAATCCATATGTCCTCAACATAGACTTATCACTACTATTAATCATATCAACATACATTCATGGTACTTGGTAGATATTATTGATCCTCTCATGGCATTAAAGTCATACTTGAAGGTCAAAGAATCCAGGGTTAGATAAAAGTCAACTCAGTTTTAAATTAATGAAAACAAACATTCATAGACTTAAAATACTATAACGAGTCTCAAAACCCTAAAATCATGGGTCATCACATAAACAATCATTCATAACCAAGGAAAAACAGATAAACAATTTTCTCAATTTAATTATACAGCAACTTCAGCCATAGACAAATTCCCTATATTTCATTTTACTCTTGTAACCACTGCGAATACTAATGGAATTCTCATTAGGATGTATTGTATACATTTCTAATATGATTTTATCGTCTGAAATTCATTCAAACATAGGAAGATTCCATTTCATATCGTTTTACAACAACTTAGATCTAACATGACAATTCAAGGTTTGTAGTCGCATACTAAGCAATTAAAGACTATGGATGAATTAATCAAAATTTGTGCAATATACTATTTAAAGGAAGTTCCCACTCACCCTAAGGTGTGAAAACACCTTAAAAACGAAGCTCATCCCTAAAAATCTCAAAGTCATATCAAATCCCTAGCAATTCACCCAATTCTTCTTCCTTTCAACTTGGAAACCCTAAAAATGAGGAATTATGAAGAAAGAGTGATAAAAGGGCAAATTTTGATACCATTTCGGATCAAATCAGAGGAGGGACAGAATCTGGACACGTGAGAGAAGATTCACCATAAAAGGCTATGTAAAGAAGCTAAATTTGCTTGATTTCATCATATCTCGGATAGAGAAACCCTAATTCAGCAATTCCACCACTTTCTCCTCTCAAACCCTAACTCTCCCTCGCTCTCTAGGATTTCATTTCTCTAGAATGAATTACAAATTATGAGATCTTCTAGGGTGTTAGGTTGACCATATAGAGCAATTGAGCTGCTTGGATCAATTGCACATTGACCCTCACTATACTTTTTCTTATTTCAGCAGATTTTTCTGTCATAATTTTTTTACTATAATTCATTTATTTCTGAGACCAAACATTACGAAAAAATTATGAGAATTTAGAATGTTGTGTATAATTGAGTTACAAAGCTTGAGTTAAAATTTCAGATCATTTAGAGTTACCAATAAATAACTAAAAATTAAATAGTATACTACTATCTAGAATTTGCAGAAATGTCAGTTGAAGCAAAAATGTCTCAGAATGGCTGTGCTAGCTGCCACGGCCGTGCTAGCTGCCACGACCATGCTAAGATGGACCCAGCATGGCTGTACTGCCTACCGCGACCGTGGTGCATTGGTTCCAGTGGATTTGAATATAAAAGTTGGTCAATAGTTCAATTCTTTCAAAACGGTCGTGTGGCCTAGAATGCCTGTGCCACCAACGACCCACCACGGCCGTGCTATCCACCACGACCGTGCTATACTAGCCTTCAACTACCATTTTCATTCTTCTTTGCATACCTCTGTTACGACCCCATCTGAGCTTAATTGGTAAACTAGGGTTTACCTAGACAATTGCAAAGATTAATTAGAATAATCATTCTTGAAATCTAATTAATGACGATAACACAATTAGGATGTTTTAACTATGATAAGAAGTCTAAATGTTCTTTTGTCTTGAGAATTAGGGTTTGAGAAGCATAGACCCTAATCGGCCCAAAATAGGGTTTTGATGATACATGAATACAGAATTTGATAAGTAGAATGTCTCACTAAATGATTTTTAGTATTTTATGTGTAACTCTGATTTACTTAAAATTTGGATATGATTTGTATATATAAAATGTGAACAATATTGGTAAATATCAGAATTTTTGAAGAATGTTCTGACCTGTTTATCGGTCGAGTTTCAAACTCGGCCGATCACATTTCCAGAATTATACAGCAGTGCGGTAATTGAATTTTATCTTTTTATTGGTATATCCAATTGATCTCAAATTTTAACTGTGCCTGAAAAACACTGTTTTAGACACTCTGTTAAATTGGAATAATTTTTGGATGATTTTTGAATCCCTACAGTAAGGGTGTCGGTCGAGTTTGTGCAGGACAAACTCGGCCGAATATTTTGCAGACTGCAATATAGCAGTGCACTGTTCTATTTTTAATTATTTTTTGGTAACTCCAATTGATCTCAAATTTTAACTGAAGATTTATAGATCAATTATAAACAGCGTGCTAAATTACCATGATTGTTGGAGAATGTTTGATCTCTAAAATAAACGAATTACAGTAACTTTTGTATAACTGAATATTCAGCCAATATAATTAAAGTTAAGTGTTGGGTCAATATGCAATTGACCCAAGCAGCTCAATTGACTTATATGATCGACCACACACACACACAACTCTCATTCTTCGTCATCCATCCCATAGAAACAAAAATCTAGAGAGAGAGGGAGAGTTAGGGCTTGAGTGGAGAAAGAGGAGGAATTGCTGAATTAGGGTTCTGCGGTCTCAAGAATGGTGAAATCAAGTAAGTTTGGATCCTTTGCATAGACTTTTATGGTGAATCTTCTCTCTCATGTCAAGATTCCGTCCATTCTCTGATTTGATCCAAGATGATGTCGAAATTCCCTCTTTTCTCACCCTTTCTTCATAATCCCTCATTTTCAAGGTTCCCGAGTTGAATGGAAGAAGAATTGGGAGATTCGCTAGGGATTTGATAGGAATTCGAGATCCCCTGAGTTGAACTGCGGTTTTGAGGTATTTTCACACCTTAGGGTGAGTGGGTTCTTCCTTCAAATAGTGTAATGCACGAATTTGATTATAGCATCCAAATCCCTAAATGCTTAGCATGAAATTCTAAATCCTGAAATGTCCGTTTGATTTAAGATTGTTGTAAATTGATATGATATGGATTCCTTCTCTGTTTGAATGATTCCTAAATGGTAGATTCGTATCAGAAACGTATACAACACTTCCTAGTGAGAATGCTTTTCATATTTATATCAAATGATGTAATTAGGGTCTAACCTAATTGAGACATCACTAGTGTTTCAACATTATTGAAAAGGACTAGTAATCCTATAAGTGGTTAGGATGTATCTCATGGGTTATTTAATTGAATTTTATTCTTGATACATGAAATCTCAGTAAATGGTATGGAAAATCTAAATTTAGTTAAGTCTCCGTGGTTTCATATCTATATAGATTGTATATGATTTGTTGGAAACAATCTTTATTTAGTGAATGCTTATATCTTATGAGATCATTATGAAAGCCATGTGACAAGTGAATGAGGCAAATGAAAAGGTGAATGAGGCAAATGAAACCCTAAGAGTAGGGTGTTGGCATTTGATGAATGAATAAGGCAAATTAAACCCTAAGGATAGGGTGTTCAATGAATCATGTTAAGGTGATATGAAAGGTTTCGATATGAGATGTGGTGATGCTTAATTGTTGAATTGTATGTTTCTAGTGCATTTAACTTTATATGCTTGTTCTCTCTGAAATGATATCTACATACTGCAGGGCTTCTTATATTTCAATACATATCTCGTAAATTGCAGGTGATGAGATATGACATGCCCTAGAAAGGGATGTTACTGAGTCATGTTGAAAATGACAAATGATATATATGTGTTTTCAAGTGATACCCATAATGTGAAATAAGTATGATATGTGATATTCCTATTTAAATGGTTATATGTTAATCAGTTAATAGGCTTAGGTTCCCTAACACCGTAGAACCCCTTCTGAGAGGTCTGCACCAGGGGGGTGAAACTCGTGTTGCAACAATAACTGTGCAGAGTCACAGGCACGAGGATAGAGAGAGGCAGTGTTCAACAACAACGCGTGCTTGTGTCACGGTGGCACTGGAGTAAATAGGGGTTATTCAACATTAATCTGTGCTTGTGTCACGGTGGTAACCCGGTGAGACTCTCCGCCTGTGTGCTCAGGTTTGAGGAGGAGTCTAGAGTTCACTCTTTTGAGAGTGTAGTGAGGCCTTGTGAGCCTGAGAGTCCTGCAGCAGACCAGGGCTGGCAGTCAGACTTAGCATTTCCCGGGTGTGTCGCTAAGTCTTGTACGGTGGGATCGTAGTTCGCTACGGATCTTTATATGCAGAGTACACTGCATATGTTTAGGGCATAAAAATAATCTAAAATATGATCATATAGGTTCACAGAGTTCCTTATAAATGAAAGAGTTAAGGAAGACTAGAGTATAGTCTTCTAGGAGTTATTCTTTGGATGCAATATTTACATTCTTTGTTATTTCAATTATATTGTTTTAGAACTGCTCAGTGTAGTATTTATTGTTGTTAAATTTCATATCGTTTACTCAAATTATATCTGTAATCACATTAGTGCATTAGTCTGTTTCCTGGAAGTACTCATTCACTAAGCGAGTAGGCTCACCCCTCTACTCAAACATTTTTAGGGTTAACCGCATGGACTTGGAGATGGTCAGAGCATCAGTGTAGACCTGCCACAGGAGTCAAGTATGAGATTAGTTGAGTCAGTCGGTCCTTGTCACTCTAGGTCCTCAGTAAGAGATAAGAGAGAGAGTTGTAATTACGATGTGTAATAGTGTTCCTCTTTTGATATGTATGCTATTTAGCAAGTTTTATGTGCATAAGGTGTGAGAGACATCATGAACGTTTATACATGTACCTTTACTATTAAAGTCTGATCAGTAAAAGAAATGTTCAGATTCCTTTGTTAAGATGTTATGTGGTTCAATGCGGGGAATCAAGAGTTTTAAAGGAAAAGAAAAAGTTAAGGGTGTCCTTTGTGTTAAATATAAATCCTATCTTACGCCCTAATCTCATGATTTGAGGAAATTGTGAGATCGGGGTGTAACATCTTGGTATCAGAGCTTAGGGTGAGTTGTCAAGGACCATTAAGTTAGTAAGTTAGAGTCCTATGTGTGGCGGATAGGAGATGTTTGATGTTAGCTTTGGGGATTTGAGTATTTGGATATCTTGGCCCGATATCTGAGTACTTGGATCAACCAGTAAAAGCTACTTTGTCTATTCTCTCACGTATGCCCTGGCCAGGTATACAGTGGAAGAATGGGCTAGAGATGAACCCTAGAAATGTTAGGGTTAGAAAACGAGAAAAGAAACAAGAATTAAGAGCATAAATGTAAAAGGAGATAGAACTTGCATTTCATAATGTTATTTTTGTTGGAAATGTATAGAAATGCTCTTATATGTTTGAATTGAAATATTCAATACTTTGAAATATGGGTCTTTAATATCTGTTGTACACTATTCAATTGTAGCATTTATTGATTTTATTCTTTGTAACAAGTAGACTAGAATTGACCTTTGAATGGGCTTTTGTTTCTATAGTTTTGCCCGCTGATTCGAGTGAAATTGACATCAGCAGGTCTGTTTAGGTTTTCAGTATGTACGCGATTCGGCCGAGTTGTATGTGATTCGGCCGAGTTTCCTTAATAGGCAATCGAACAGCAAACTGATCGGCCGAGTTGTATGTAATTCGGCCGAGTTTCCTTTTTCAGGAAATCAAACAGCAAGTTGATCGGCCGAGTTTCAAGCGGATCGGCCGAGTTGTGAAGCAATCGGCCGAGTTTCTGACCAATCGGCCGAGTTTCTGAGCTGTGAGTGGCAGTTCAGGAAGAATGTAATCCTTTGTAGTTCTTGGCTTCAGGATTTCAGGTTTGGCCTGGTTCGGTTGGCAGGATGCGTTATTAGGATCTAATGAATCCTATCAATAGCATAATAAGAATAGAATTTGAATAATTAGACCCACATCAGAGTAAGAATGTACATACAGTAAGATGTTGAAACATATGGGCAAGATCAGAACAACTAAGAATTAGTTGAAACTGATATCTGAGGTTCAATTTTGGGGCCTCATATGTGAAACCCTTAATTGGGAATAATAGAACATGATATGAAGCTCATAATCAGTTTATTGATTAATTTTGCATGAACTATACATAGGAAATATAGAAAAGATATGTGAAATGTATGTATGTATGTATGGTTCAAGATAACAAGAATTAATCATGAAGAACGAATCATATAATAGTGTATAATGCTTTTATGAACTCTAAAGCAAAGGCTAAGTAGAGAATAGGGTTGAGCTTTCAATAGGTCCATAGAAGTGAAGAGTCTTCAAAAGAGTAAAAGTGAAGAGAATCATATGATCATATAATTCATAAGACTAGAACAACAAACTAATTTCTAAGCAAATAACATAGGTGTAGTTTAACGAATGAATAAGTCATACAAAGGTAGACTGTATTCAGGAGAGAAAAACTTGATTGAAAAAGAAACTATGTTTGACCCATGCATGATCCACTTGATTTAAAAATAAAGAATATGTAATGTATTCAACATGAGGAAAGAACTAATAGGAAGACTATTAATTTAGAACATTAACTTCACAATAGTATAAAAAATAAAGGAGGAAATATGTGCAACATGGTATACATGACCATACATATGAATAAGCAACATGGTCATAAGAGAAAAATTTAGAATTAAAGATGACGGGTTAAAGAGTAGTATATGGTAAGAGGACTATGGAACATAAGAAAGGGTTTGAAATATGATGGAGAAATTATAAAATAAAGAGGTTGTGAAATTCAGGCAAGTGCTAATTAATCAAATATCTCTGGTGATAACTAAGTAAATCTGCATACGAGAATGTATTAAGGGAATGTTTGAATACAAGAATTCCAAGTCTTAAAATCATCTTCTCTTTCATATATTCCTTAATAAGAGCAAGGTGGGAATGAAATGATAAGAGAAAATGAATCATATATGGTGAATAACTACCTTGGTGGGGTCATCTAGTGAATGTAATAGTGACATACTATATGATGAAGTGCGATAAGAAATAAAATTCTTGTGTGATAGCAAGAATGATGAGTAATCTATTCCTATCTTAAATGCTTCAATGTTAATGATGTTTATTGTATATAATCATATGAAAAGGATAGGTAGTAAAAAGTAAAGAAGTAATGAATGAGCAGAGAGATATGGGAAAACACTAGCTTTGTGTAATATGTGAATTTGTTTTTACATGTATGATTTGTTGAAGGCATATTAAGGTATGAAAGTTGGTTCTATATATGATTTCAGTGTATTTGTGCAAGCTATATGTTAAATTAAAGGCATATGATAGTTGTCGTAATTCATACCAGATATGCATCCTAGTATTGCGTATTTGTAATATGGTGATATGGTTTGGATGATGTCAGAACACATGGAGAGATACCCTGAATAAGGTAGTCATACTTATTCACTTATATTAATAGAAAGGGATGATAATCAGATTGTCTGGACAAGTAACCCTAATGAGGTGTAGCTTGTTATACCTAGCTCTAATATAACTGAGTGATGGTAATTGAGTATGATTAATGCTTGAATGACTGATACAATTGTGGATTACCTTATTACTGTTGTTGAAATCCTAAAATGATATAATACGATGGTTACACTTTGAATTGTGTGTGGGCCCATAACCCACAGGTCCCAGGATCGAAACGGGATAGTATAGAATGAGGTGGTAATGCTTCACCTCATACATCCATGACCCAATGAGGATGCCAAGAGTAGTATTGTGCAATTGATTGTTGAATCTAGTCTTTTAATTCAAGACTGTTTTGCTATTTGAATAGCACTTGATTAAAGTTTAAAACAGTATGGTGAACTTGCTTTTATCACTTAAAGGTGATACAGAACAATAGAACTCTCTGAGCAGCATAAGTTGAGATAGTTGTATCAGAGTATCAGAGTTGCGCAGTGAAAGCGTGGTGGTTTATCTTTGTATTCTATGTTTGACTGTGGCATAAATAATTTGCTTGATATCATTGATAACTATTTGAAATATGTTGTGATTTAGTAAAGAATTAAAAGATCTAATGTTGAAAACTACATTCAGGTATGAAATACAAGAATATGATGACATGGAAGGCTTTAGAAGCTTAGAATAACCTTGAATGTATCTTTCTTGTAGGTTTATGTTTCGAGGACGAAACATTCTAAGGGGGGAAGAGTTGTTACGACCCCATCTGAGCTTAATTGGTAAACTAGGGTTTACCTAGACAATTGCAAAGATTAATTAGAATAATCATTCTTGAAATCTAATTAATGACGATAACACAATTAGGATGTTTTAACTATGATAAGAAGTCTAAATGTTCTTTTGTCTTGAGAATTAGGGTTTGAGAAGCATAGACCCTAATCGGCCCAAAATAGGATTTTGATGATACATGAATACAGAATTTGATAAGTAGAATGTCTCACTAAATGATTTTTAGTATTTTATGTGTAACTCTGATTTACTTAAAATTTGGATATGATTTGTATATATAAAATGTGAACAATATTGGTAAATATCAGAATTTTTGAAGAATGTTCTGACCTATTTATCGGTCGAGTTTCAAACTCGGCCGATCACATTTCCAGAATTATACAGCAGTGCGGTAATTGAATTTTATCTTTTTATTGGTATATCCAATTGATCTCAAATTTTAACTGTGCCTGAAAAACACTGTTTTAGACACTCTGTTAAATTGGAATAATTTTTGGATGATTTTTGAATCCCTACAGTAAGGGTGTCGGTCGAGTTTGTGCAGGACAAACTCGGCCGAATATTTTGCAGACTGCAATATAGCAGTGCACTGTTCTATTTTTAATTATTTTTTGGTAACTCCAATTGATCTCAAATTTTAACTGAAGATTTATAGATCAATTATAAACAACGTGCTAAATTACCATGATTGTTGGAGAATGTTTGATCTCTAAAATAAACGAATTACAGTAACTTTTGTATAACTGAATATTCAGCCAATATAATTAAAGTTAAGTGTTGGGTCAATATGCAATTGACCCAAGCAGCTCAATTGACTTATATGATCGACCACACACACACACAACTCTCATTCTTCGTCATCCATCCCATAGAAACAAAAATCTAGAGAGAGAGGGAGAGTTAGGGCTTGAGTGGAGAAAGAGGAGGAATTGCTGAATTAGGGTTCTGCGGTCTCAAGAATGGTGAAATCAAGTAAGTTTGGATCCTTTGCATAGACTTTTATGGTGAATCTTCTCTCTCATGTCAAGATTCCGTCCATTCTCTGATTTGATCCAAGATGATGTCGAAATTCCCTCTTTTCTCACCCTTTCTTCATAATCCCTCATTTTCAAGGTTCCCGAGTTGAATGGAAGAAGAATTGGGAGATTCGCTAGGGATTTGATAGGAATTCGAGATCCCCTGAGTTGAACTGCGGTTTTGAGGTGTTTTCACACCTTAGGGTGAGTGGGTTCTTCCTTCAAATAGTGTAATGCACGAATTTGATTATAGCATCCAAATCCCTAAATGCTTAGCATGAAATTCTAAATCCTGAAATGTCCGTTTGATTTAAGATTGTTGTAAATTGATATGATATGGATTCCTTCTCTGTTTGAATGATTCCTAAATGGTAGATTCGTATCAGAAACGTATACAACACTTCCTAGTGAGAATGCTTTTCATATTTATATCAAATGATGTAATTAGGGTCTAACCTAATTGAGACATCACTAGTGTTTCAACATTATTGAAAAGGACTAGTAATCCTATAAGTGGTTAGGATGTATCTCATGGGTTATTTAATTGAATTTTATTCTTGATACATGAAATCTCAGTAAATGGTATGGAAAATCTAAATTTAGTTAAGTCTCCGTGGTTTCATATCTATATAGATTGTATATGATTTGTTGGAAACAATCTTTATTTAGTGAATGCTTATATCTTATGAGATCATTATGAAAGCCATGTGACAAGTGAATGAGGCAAATGAAAAGGTGAATGAGGCAAATGAAACCCTAAGAGTAGGGTGTTGGCATTTGATGAATGAATAAGGCAAATTAAACCCTAAGGATAGGGTGTTCAATGAATCATGTTAAGGTGATATGAAAGGTTTCGATATGAGATGTGGTGATGCTTAATTGTTGAATTGTATGTTTCTAGTGCATTTAACTTTATATGCTTGTTCTCTCTGAAATGATATCTACATACTGCAGGGCTTCTTATATTTCAATACATATCTCGTAAATTGCAGGTGATGAGATATGACATGCCCTAGAAAGGGATGTTACTGAGTCATGTTGAAAATGACAAATGATATATATGTGTTTTCAAGTGATACCCATAATGTGAAATAAGTATGATATGTGATATTCCTATTTAAATGGTTATATGTTAATCAGTTAATAGGCTTAGGTGCCCTAACACCGTAGAACCCCTTCTGAGAGGTCTGCACCAGGGGGGTGAAACTCGTGTTGCAACAATAACTGTGCAGAGTCACAGGCACGAGGATAGAGAGAGGCAGTGTTCAACAACAACGCGCGCTTGTGTCACGGTGGCACTGGAGTAAATAGGGGTTATTCAACATTAATCCGTGCTTGTGTCACGGTGGTAACCCGGTGAGACTCTCCGCCTGTGTGCTCAGGTTTGAGGAGGAGTCTAGAGTTCACTCTTTTGAGAGTGTAGTGAGGCCTTGTGAGCCTGAGAGTCCTGCAGCAGACCAGGGCTGGCAGTCAGACTTAGCATTTCCCGGGTGTGTCGCTAAGTCTTGTACGGTGGGATCGTAGTTCGCTACGGATCTTTATATGCAGAGTACACTGCATATGTTTAGGGCATAAAAATAATCTAAAATATGATCATATAGGTTCACAGAGTTCCTTATAAATGAAAGAGTTAAGGAAGACTAGAGTATAGTCTTCTAGGAGTTATTCTTTGGATGCAATATTTACATTCTTTGTTATTTCAATTATATTGTTTTAGAACTGCTCAGTGTAGTATTTATTGTTGTTAAATTTCATATCGTTTACTCAAATTATATCTGTAATCACATTAGTGCATTAGTCTGTTTCCTGGAAGTACTCATTCACTAAGCGAGTAGGCTCACCCCTCTACTCAAACATTTTTAGGGTTAACCGCATGGACTTGGAGATGGTCAGAGCATCAGTGTAGACCTGCCACAGGAGTCAAGTATGAGATTAGTTGAGTCAGTCGGTCCTTGTCACTCTAGGTCCTCAGTAAGAGATAAGAGAGAGAGTTGTAATTACGATGTGTAATAGTGTTCCTCTTTTGATATGTATGCTATTTAGCAAGTTTTATGTGCATAAGGTGTGAGAGACATCATGAACGTTTATACATGTACCTTTACTATTAAAGTCTGATCAGTAAAAGAAATGTTCAGATTCCTTTGTTAAGATGTTATGTGGTTCAATGCGGGGAATCAAGAGTTTTAAAGGAAAAGAAAAAGTTAAGGGTGTCCTTTGTGTTAAATATAAATCCTATCTTACGCCCTAATCTCATGATTTGAGGAAATTGTGAGATCGGGGTGTAACAGCTTGGTATCAGAGCTTAGGGTGAGTTGTCAAGGACCATTAAGTTAGTAAGTTAGAGTCCTATGTGTGGCGGATAGGAGATGTTTGATGTTAGCTTTGGGGATTTGAGTATTTGGATATCTTGGCCCGATATCTGAGTACTTGGATCAACCAGTAAAAGCTACTCTGTCTATTCTCTCACGTATGCCCTGGCCAGGTATACAGTGGAAGAATGGGCTAGAGATGAACCCTAGAAATGTTAGGGTTAGAAAACGAGAAAAGAAACAAGAATTAAGAGCATAAATGTAAAAGGAGATAGAACTTGCATTTCATAATGTTATTTTTGTTGGAAATGTATAGAAATGCTCTTATATGTTTGAATTGAAATATTCAATACTTTGAAATATGGGTCTTTAATATCTGTTGTACACTATTCAATTGTAGCATTTATTGATTTTATTCTTTGTAACAAGTAGACTAGAATTGACCTTTGAATGGGCTTTTGTTTCTATAGTTTTGCCCGCTGATTCGAGTGAAATTGACATCAGTAGGTCTGTTTAGGTTTTCAGTATGTACGCGATTCGGCCGAGTTGTATGTGATTCGGCCGAGTTTCCTTAATAGGCAATCGAACAGCAAACTGATCGGCCGAGTTGTATGTAATTCGGCCGAGTTTCCTTTTTCAAGAAATCAAACAGCAAGTTGATCGGCCGAGTTTCAAGCGGATCGGCCGAGTTGTGAAGCAATCGGCCGAGTTTCTGACCAATCGGCCGAGTTTCTGAGCTGTGAGTGGCAGTTCAGGAAGAATGTAATCCTTTGTAGTTCTTGGCTTCAGGATTTCAGGTTTGGCCTGGTTCGGTTGGCAGGATGCGTTATTAGGATCTAATGAATCCTATCAATAGCATAATAAGAATAGAATTTGAATAATTAGACCCACATCAGAGTAAGAATGTACATACAGTAAGATGTTGAAACATATGGGCAAGATCAGAACAACTAAGAATTAGTTGAAACTGATATCTGAGGTTCAATTTTGGGGCCTCATATGTGAAACCCTTAATTGGGAATAATAGAACATGATATGAAGCTCATAATCAGTTTATTGATTAATTTTGCATGAACTATACATAGGAAATATAGAAAAGATATGTGAAATGTATGTATGTATGTATGGTTCAAGATAACAAGAATTAATCATGAAGAACGAATCATATAATAGTGTATAATGCTTTTATGAACTCTAAAGCAAAGGCTAAGTAGAGAATAGGGTTGAGCTTTCAATAGGTCCATAGAAGTGAAGAGTCTTCAAAAGAGTAAAAGTGAAGAGAATCATATGATCATATAATTCATAAGACTAGAACAACAAACTAATTTCTAAGCAAATAACATAGGTGTAGTTTAACGAATGAATAAGTCATACAAAGGTAGACTGTATTCAGGAGAGAAAAACTTGATTGAAAAAGAAACTATGTTTGACCCATGCATGATCCACTTGATTTAAAAATAAAGAATATGTAATGTATTCAACATGAGGAAAGAACTAATAGGAAGACTATTAATTTAGAACATTAACTTCACAATAGTATAAAAAATAAAGGAGGAAATATGTGCAACATGGTATACATGACCATACATATGAATAAGCAACATGGTCATAAGAGAAAAATTTAGAATTAAAGATGACGGGTTAAAGAGTAGTATATGGTAAGAGGACTATGGAACATAAGAAAGGGTTTGAAATATGATGGAGAAATTATAAAATAAAGAGGTTGTGAAATTCAGGCAAGTGCTAATTAATCAAATATCTCTGGTGATAACTAAGTAAATCTGCATACGAGAATGTATTAAGGGAATGTTTGAATACAAGAATTCCAAGTCTTAAAATCATCTTCTCTTTCATATATTCCTTAATAAGAGCAAGGTGGGAATGAAATGATAAGAGAAAATGAATCATATATGGTGAATAACTACCTTGGTGGGGTCATCTAGTGAATGTAATAGTGACATACTATATGATGAAGTGCGATAAGAAATAAAATTCTTGTGTGATAGCAAGAATGATGAGTAATCTATTCCTATCTTAAATGCTTCAATGTTAATGATGTTTATTGTATATAATCATATGAAAAGGATAGGTAGTAAAAAGTAAAGAAGTAATGAATGAGCAGAGAGATATGGGAAAACACTAGCTTTGTGTAATATGTGAATTTGTTTTTACATGTATGATTTGTTGAAGGCATATTAAGGTATGAAAGTTGGTTCTATATATGATTTCAGTGTATTTGTGCAAGCTATATGTTAAATTAAAGGCATATGATAGTTGTAGTAATTCATACCAGATATGCATCCTAGTATTGCGTATTTGTAATATGGTGATATGGTTTGGATGATGTCAGAACACATGGAGAGATACCCTGAACAAGGTAGTCATACTTATTCACTTATATTAATAGAAAGGGATGATAATCAGATTGTCTGGACAAGTAACCCTAATGAGGTGTAGCTTGTTATACCTAGCTCTAATATAACTGAGTGATGGTAATTGAGTATGATTAATGCTTGAATGACTGATACAATTGTGGATTACCTTATTACTGTTGTTGAAATCCTAAAATGATATAATACGATGGTTACACTTTGAATTGTGTGTGGGCCCATAACCCACAGGTCCCAGGATCGAAACGGGATAGTATAGAATGAGGTGGTAATGCTTCACCTCATACATCCATGACCCAATGAGGATGCCAAGAGTAGTATTGTGCAATTGATTGTTGAATCTAGTCTTTTAATTCAAGACTGTTTTGCTATTTGAATAGCACTTGATTAAAGTTTAAAACAGTATGGTGAACTTGCTTTTATCACTTAAAGGTGATACAGAACAATAGAACTCTCTGAGCAGCATAAGTTGAGATAGTTGTATCAGAGTATCAGAGTTGCGCAGTGAAAGCGTGGTGGTTTATCTTTGTATTCTATGTTTGACTGTGGCATAAATAATTTGCTTGATATCATTGATAACTATTTGAAATATGTTGTGATTTAGTAAAGAATTAAAAGATCTAATGTTGAAAACTACATTCAGGTATGAAATACAAGAATATGATGACATGGAAGGCTTTAGAAGCTTAGAATAACCTTGAATGTATCTTTCTTGTAGGTTTATGTTTCGAGGACGAAACATTCTAAGGGGGGAAGAGTTGTTACGACCCCATCTGAGCTTAATTGGTAAACTAGGGTTTACCTAGACAATTGCAAAGATTAATTAGAATAATCATTCTTGAAATCTAATTAATGACGATAACACAATTAGGATGTTTTAACTATGATAAGAAGTCTAAATGTTCTTTTGTCTTGAGAATTAGGGTTTGAGAAGCATAGACCCTAATCGGCCCAAAATAGGATTTTGATGATACATGAATACAGAATTTGATAAGTAGAATGTCTCACTAAATGATTTTTAGTATTTTATGTGTAACTCTGATTTACTTAAAATTTGGATATGATTTGTATATATAAAATGTGAACAATATTGGTAAATATCAGAATTTTTGAAGAATGTTCTGACCTGTTTATCGGTCGAGTTTCAAACTCGGCCGATCACATTTCCAGAATTATACAGCAGTGCGGTAATTGAATTTTATCTTTTTATTGGTATATCCAATTGATCTCAAATTTTAACTGTGCCTGAAAAACACTGTTTTAGACACTCTGTTAAATTGGAATAATTTTTGGATGATTTTTGAATCCCTACAGTAAGGGTGTCGGTCGAGTTTGTGCAGGACAAACTCGGCCGAATATTTTGCAGACTGCAATATAGCAGTGCACTGTTCTATTTTTAATTATTTTTTGGTAACTCCAATTGATCTCAAATTTTAACTGAAGCTTTATAGATCAATTATAAACAGCGTGCTAAATTACCATGATTGTTGGAGAATGTTTGATCTCTAAAATAAACGAATTACAGTAACTTTTGTATAACTGAATATTCAGCCAATATAATTAAAGTTAAGTGTTGGGTCAATATGCAATTGACCCAAGCAGCTCAATTGACTTATATGATCGACCACACACACACACAACTCTCATTCTTCGTCATCCATCCCATAGAAACAAAAATCTAGAGAGAGAGGGAGAGTTAGGGCTTGAGTGGAGAAAGAGGAGGAATTGCTGAATTAGGGTTCTGCGGTCTCAAGAATGGTGAAATCAAGTAAGTTTGGATCCTTTGCATAGACTTTTATGGTGAATCTTCTCTCTCATGTCAAGATTCCGTCCATTCTCTGATTTGATCCAAGATGATGTCGAAATTCCCTCTTTTCTCACCCTTTCTTCATAATCCCTCATTTTCAAGGTTCCCGAGTTGAATGGAAGAAGAATTGGGAGATTCGCTAGGGATTTGATAGGAATTCGAGATCCCCTGAGTTGAACTGCGGTTTTGAGGTGTTTTCACACCTTAGGGTGAGTGGGTTCTTCCTTCAAATAGTGTAATGCACGAATTTGATTATAGCATCCAAATCCCTAAATGCTTAGCATGAAATTCTAAATCCTGAAATGTCCGTTTGATTTAAGATTGTTGTAAATTGATATGATATGGATTCCTTCTCTGTTTGAATGATTCCTAAATGGTAGATTCGTATCAGAAACGTATACAACACTTCCTAGTGAGAATGCTTTTCATATTTATATCAAATGATGTAATTAGGGTCTAACCTAATTGAGACATCACTAGTGTTTCAACATTATTGAAAAGGACTAGTAATCCTATAAGTGGTTAGGATGTATCTCATGGGTTATTTAATTGAATTTTATTCTTGATACATGAAATCTCAGTAAATGGTATGGAAAATCTAAATTTAGTTAAGTCTCCGTGGTTTCATATCTATATAGATTGTATATGATTTGTTGGAAACAATCTTTATTTAGTGAATGCTTATATCTTATGAGATCATTATGAAAGCCATGTGACAAGTGAATGAGGCAAATGAAAAGGTGAATGAGGCAAATGAAACCCTAAGAGTAGGGTGTTGGCATTTGATGAATGAATAAGGCAAATTAAACCCTAAGGATAGGGTGTTCAATGAATCATGTTAAGGTGATATGAAAGGTTTCGATATGAGATGTGGTGATGCTTAATTGTTGAATTGTATGTTTCTAGTGCATTTAACTTTATATGCTTGTTCTCTCTGAAATGATATCTACATACTGCAGGGCTTCTTATATTTCAATACATATCTCGTAAATTGCAGGTGATGAGATATGACATGCCCTAGAAAGGGATGTTACTGAGTCATGTTGAAAATGACAAATGATATATATGTGTTTTCAAGTGATACCCATAATGTGAAATAAGTATGATATGTGATATTCCTATTTAAATGGTTATATGTTAATCAGTTAATAGGCTTAGGTGCCCTAACACCGTAGAACCCCTTCTGAGAGGTCTGCACCAGGGGGGTGAAACTCGTGTTGCAACAATAACTGTGCAGAGTCACAGGCACGAGGATAGAGAGAGGCAGTGTTCAACAACAACGCGTGCTTGTGTCACGGTGGCACTGGAGTAAATAGGGGTTATTCAACATTAATCCGTGCTTGTGTCACGGTGGTAACCCGGTGAGACTCTCTGCCTGTGTGCTCAGGTTTGAGGAGGAGTCTAGAGTTCACTCTTTTGAGAGTGTAGTGAGGCCTTGTGAGCCTGAGAGTCCTGCAGCAGACCAGGGCTGGCAGTCAGACTTAGCATTTCCCGGGTGTGTCGCTAAGTCTTGTA
This sequence comes from Alisma plantago-aquatica, assembly GCA_963693085.1. Lineage (NCBI taxonomy): Eukaryota > Viridiplantae > Streptophyta > Magnoliopsida > Alismatales > Alismataceae > Alisma > Alisma plantago-aquatica. Next base: position 1,018,183,210 of record OY856410.1, read on the forward strand.
CGGTGGGATCGTAGTTCGCTACGGATCTTTATATGCAGAGTACACTGCATATGTTTAGGGCATAAAAATAATCTAAAATATGATCATATAGGTTCACAGAGTTCCTTATAAATGAAAGAGTTAAGGAAGACTAGAGTATAGTCTTCTAGGAGTTATTCTTTGGATGCAATATTTACATTCTTTGTTATTTCAATTATATTGTTTTAGAACTGCTCAGTGTAGTATTTATTGTTGTTAAATTTCATATCGTTTACTCAAATTATATCTGTAATCACATTAGTGCATTAGTCTGTTTCCTGGAAGTACTCATTCACTAAGCGAGTAGGCTCACCCCTCTACTCAAACATTTTTAGGGTTAACCGCATGGACTTGGAGATGGTCAGAGCATCAGTGTAGACCTGCCACAGGAGTCAAGTATGAGATTAGTTGAGTCAGTCGGTCCTTGTCACTCTAGGTCCTCAGTAAGAGATAAGAGAGAGAGTTGTAATTACGATGTGTAATAGTGTTCCTCTTTTGATATGTATGCTATTTAGCAAGTTTTATGTGCATAAGGTGTGAGAGACATCATGAACGTTTATACATGTACCTTTACTATTAAAGTCTGATCAGTAAAAGAAATGTTCAGATTCCTTTGTTAAGATGTTATGTGGTTCAATGCGGGGAATCAAGAGTTTTAAAGGAAAAGAAAAAGTTAAGGGTGTCCTTTGTGTTAAATATAAATCCTATCTTACGCCCTAATCTCATGATTTGAGGAAATTGTGAGATCGGGGTGTAACAGCTTGGTATCAGAGCTTAGGGTGAGTTGTCAAGGACCATTAAGTTAGTAAGTTAGAGTCCTATGTGTGGCGGATAGGAGATGTTTGATGTTAGCTTTGGGGATTTGAGTATTTGGATATCTTGGCCCGATATCTGAGTACTTGGATCAACCAGTAAAAGCTACTCTGTCTATTCTCTCACGTATGCCCTGGCCAGGTATACAGTGGAAGAATGGGCTAGAGATGAACCCTAGAAATGTTAGGGTTAGAAAACGAGAAAAGAAACAAGAATTAAGAGCATAAATGTAAAAGGAGATAGAACTTGCATTTCATAATGTTATTTTTGTTGGAAATGTATAGAAATGCTCTTATATGTTTGAATTGAAATATTCAATACTTTGAAATATGGGTCTTTAATATCTGTTGTACACTATTCAATTGTAGCATTTATTGATTTTATTCTTTGTAACAAGTAGACTAGAATTGACCTTTGAATGGGCTTTTGTTTCTATAGTTTTGCCCGCTGATTCGAGTGAAATTGACATCAGCAGGTCTGTTTAGGTTTTCAGTATGTACGCGATTCGGCCGAGTTGTATGTGATTCGGCCGAGTTTCCTTAATAGGCAATCGAACAGCAAACTGATCGGCCGAGTTGTATGTAATTCGGCCGAGTTTCCTTTTTCAGGAAATCAAACAGCAAGTTGATCGGCCGAGTTTCAAGCGGATCGGCCGAGTTGTGAAGCAATCGGCCGAGTTTCTGACCAATCGGCCGAGTTTCTGAGCTGTGAGTGGCAGTTCAGGAAGAATGTAATCCTTTGTAGTTCTTGGCTTCAGGATTTCAGGTTTGGCCTGGTTCGGTTGGCAGGATGCGTTATTAGGATCTAATGAATCCTATCAATAGCATAATAAGAATAGAATTTGAATAATTAGACCCACATCAGAGTAAGAATGTACATACAGTAAGATGTTGAAACATATGGGCAAGATCAGAACAACTAAGAATTAGTTGAAACTGATATCTGAGGTTCAATTTTGGGGCCTCATATGTGAAACCCTTAATTGGGAATAATAGAACATGATATGAAGCTCATAATCAGTTTATTGATTAATTTTGCATGAACTATACATAGGAAATATAGAAAAGATATGTGAAATGTATGTATGTATGTATGGTTCAAGATAACAAGAATTAATCATGAAGAACGAATCATATAATAGTGTATAATGCTTTTATGAACTCTAAAGCAAAGGCTAAGTAGAGAATAGGGTTGAGCTTTCAATAGGTCCATAGAAGTGAAGAGTCTTCAAAAGAGTAAAAGTGAAGAGAATCATATGATCATATAATTCATAAGACTAGAACAACAAACTAATTTCTAAGCAAATAACATAGGTGTAGTTTAACGAATGAATAAGTCATACAAAGGTAGACTGTATTCAGGAGAGAAAAACTTGATTGAAAAAGAAACTATGTTTGACCCATGCATGATCCACTTGATTTAAAAATAAAGAATATGTAATGTATTCAACATGAGGAAAGAACTAATAGGAAGACTATTAATTTAGAACATTAACTTCACAATAGTATAAAAAATAAAGGAGGAAATATGTGCAACATGGTATACATGACCATACATATGAATAAGCAACATGGTCATAAGAGAAAAATTTAGAATTAAAGATGACGGGTTAAAGAGTAGTATATGGTAAGAGGACTATGGAACATAAGAAAGGGTTTGAAATATGATGGAGAAATTATAAAATAAAGAGGTTGTGAAATTCAGGCAAGTGCTAATTAATCAAATATCTCTGGTGATAACTAAGTAAATCTGCATACGAGAATGTATTAAGGGAATGTTTGAATACAAGAATTCCAAGTCTTAAAATCATCTTCTCTTTCATATATTCCTTAATAAGAGCAAGGTGGGAATGAAATGATAAGAGAAAATGAATCATATATGGTGAATAACTACCTTGGTGGGGTCATCTAGTGAATGTAATAGTGACATACTATATGATGAAGTGCGATAAGAAATAAAATTCTTGTGTGATAGCAAGAATGATGAGTAATCTATTCCTATCTTAAATGCTTCAATGTTAATGATGTTTATTGTATATAATCATATGAAAAGGATAGGTAGTAAAAAGTAAAGAAGTAATGAATGAGCAGAGAGATATGGGAAAACACTAGCTTTGTGTAATATGTGAATTTGTTTTTACATGTATGATTTGTTGAAGGCATATTAAGGTATGAAAGTTGGTTCTATATATGATTTCAGTGTATTTGTGCAAGCTATATGTTAAATTAAAGGCATATGATAGTTGTCGTAATTCATACCAGATATGCATCCTAGTATTGCGTATTTGTAATATGGTGATATGGTTTGGATGATGTCAGAACACATGGAGAGATACCCTGAACAAGGTAGTCATACTTATTCACTTATATTAATAGAAAGGGATGATAATCAGATTGTCTGGACAAGTAACCCTAATGAGGTGTAGCTTGTTATACCTAGCTCTAATATAACTGAGTGATGGTAATTGAGTATGATTAATGCTTGAATGACTGATACAATTGTGGATTACCTTATTACTGTTGTTGAAATCCTAAAATGATATAATACGATGGTTACACTTTGAATTGTGTGTGGGCCCATAACCCACAGGTCCCAGGATCGAAACGGGATAGTATAGAATGAGGTGGTAATGCTTCACCTCATACATCCATGACCCAATGAGGATGCCAAGAGTAGTATTGTGCAATTGATTGTTGAATCTAGTCTTTTAATTCAAGACTGTTTTGCTATTTGAATAGCACTTGATTAAAGTTTAAAACAGTATGGTGAACTTGCTTTTATCACTTAAAGGTGATACAGAACAATAGAACTCTCTGAGCAGCATAAGTTGAGATAGTTGTATCAGAGTATCAGAGTTGCGCAGTGAAAGCGTGGTGGTTTATCTTTGTATTCTATGTTTGACTGTGGCATAAATAATTTGCTTGATATCATTGATAACTATTTGAAATATGTTGTGATTTAGTAAAGAATTAAAAGATCTAATGTTGAAAACTACATTCAGGTATGAAATACAAGAATATGATGACATGGAAGGCTTTAGAAGCTTAGAATAACCTTGAATGTATCTTTCTTGTAGGTTTATGTTTCGAGGACGAAACATTCTAAGGGGGGAAGAGTTGTTACGACCCCATCTGAGCTTAATTGGTAAACTAGGGTTTACCTAGACAATTGCAAAGATTAATTAGAATAATCATTCTTGAAATCTAATTAATGACGATAACACAATTAGGATGTTTTCACTATGATAAGAAGTCTAAATGTTCTTTTGTCTTGAGAATTAGGGTTTGAGAAGCATAGACCCTAATCGGCCCAAAATAGGATTTTGATGATACATGAATACAGAATTTGATAAGTAGAATGTCTCACTAAATAATTTTTAGTATTTTATGTGTAACTCTGATTTACTTAAAATTTGGATATGATTTGTATATATAAAATGTGAACAATATTGGTAAATATCAGAATTTTTGAAGAATGTTCTGACCTGTTTATCGGTCGAGTTTCAAACTCGGCCGATCACATTTCCAGAATTATACAGCAGTGCGGTAATTGAATTTTATCTTTTTATTGGTATATCCAATTGATCTCAAATTTTAACTGTGCCTGAAAAACACTGTTTTAGACACTCTGTTAAATTGGAATAATTTTTGGATGATTTTTGAATCCCTACAGTAAGGGTGTCGGTCGAGTTTGTGCAGGACAAACTCGGCCGAATATTTTGCAGACTGCAATATAGCAGTGCACTGTTCTATTTTTAATTATTTTTTGGTAACTCCAATTGATCTCAAATTTTAACTGAAGCTTTATAGATCAATTATAAACAGCGTGCTAAATTACCATGATTGTTGGAGAATGTTTGATCTCTAAAATAAACGAATTACAGTAACTTTTGTATAACTGAATATTCAGCCAATATAATTAAAGTTAAGTGTTGGGTCAATATGCAATTGACCCAAGCAGCTCAATTGACTTATATGATCGACCACACACACACACACAACTCTCATTCTTCGTCATCCATCCCATAGAAACAAAAATCTAGAGAGAGAGGGAGAGTTAGGGCTTGAGTGGAGAAAGAGGAGGAATTGCTGAATTAGGGTTCTGCGGTCTCAAGAATGGTGAAATCAAGTAAGTTTGGATCCTTTGCATAGACTTTTATGGTGAATCTTCTCTCTCATGTCAAGATTCCGTCCATTCTCTGATTTGATCCAAGATGATGTCGAAATTCCCTCTTTTCTCACCCTTTCTTCATAATCCCTCATTTTCAAGGTTCCCGAGTTGAATGGAAGAAGAATTGGGAGATTCGCTAGGGATTTGATAGGAATTCGAGATCCCCTGAGTTGAACTGCGGTTTTGAGGTGTTTTCACACCTTAGGGTGAGTGGGTTCTTCCTTCAAATAGTGTAATGCACGAATTTGATTATAGCATCCAAATCCCTAAATGCTTAGCATGAAATTCTAAATCCTGAAATGTCCGTTTGATTTAAGATTGTTGTAAATTGATATGATATGGATTCCTTCTCTGTTTGAATGATTCCTAAATGGTAGATTCGTATCAGAAACGTATACAACACTTCCTAGTGAGAATGCTTTTCATATTTATATCAAATGATGTAATTAGGGTCTAACCTAATTGAGACATCACTAGTGTTTCAACATTATTGAAAAGGACTAGTAATCCTATAAGTGGTTAGGATGTATCTCATGGGTTATTTAATTGAATTTTATTCTTGATACATGAAATCTCAGTAAATGGTATGGAAAATCTAAATTTAGTTAAGTCTCCGTGGTTTCATATCTATATAGATTGTATATGATTTGTTGGAAACAATCTTTATTTAGTGAATGCTTATATCTTATGAGATCATTATGAAAGCCATGTGACAAGTGAATGAGGCAAATGAAAAGGTGAATGAGGCAAATGAAACCCTAAGAGTAGGGTGTTGGCATTTGATGAATGAATAAGGCAAATTAAACCCTAAGGATAGGGTGTTCAATGAATCATGTTAAGGTGATATGAAAGGTTTCGATATGAGATGTGGTGATGCTTAATTGTTGAATTGTATGTTTCTAGTGCATTTAACTTTATATGCTTGTTCTCTCTGAAATGATATCTACATACTGCAGGGCTTCTTATATTTCAATACATATCTCGTAAATTGCAGGTGATGAGATATGACATGCCCTAGAAAGGGATGTTACTGAGTCATGTTGAAAATGACAAATGATATATATGTGTTTTCAAGTGATACCCATAATGTGAAATAAGTATGATATGTGATATTCCTGTTTAAATGGTTATATGTTAATCAGTTAATAGGCTTAGGTGCCCTAACACCGTAGAACCCCTTCTGAGAGGTCTGCACCAGGGGGGTGAAACTCGTGTTGCAACAATAACTATGCAGAGTCACAGGCACGAGGATAGAGAGAGGCAGTGTTCAACAACAACGCGTGCTTGTGTCACGGTGGCACTGGAGTAAATAGGGGTTATTCAACATTAATCCGTGCTTGTGTCACGGTGGTAACCCGGTGAGACTCTCCGCCTGTGTGCTCAGGTTTGAGGAGGAGTCTAGAGTTCACTCTTTTGAGAGTGTAGTGAGGCCTTGTGAGCCTGAGAGTCCTGCAGCAGACCAGGGCTGGCAGTCAGACTTAGCATTTCCCGGGTGTGTCGCTAAGTCTTGTACGGTGGGATCGTAGTTCGCTACGGATCTTTATATGCAGAGTACACTGCATATGTTTAGGGCATAAAAATAATCTAAAATATGATCATATAGGTTCACAGAGTTCCTTATAAATGAAAGAGTTAAGGAAGACTAGAGTATAGTCTTCTAGGAGTTATTCTTTGGATGCAATATTTACATTCTTTGTTATTTCAATTATATTGTTTTAGAACTGCTCAGTGTAGTATTTATTGTTGTTAAATTTCATATCGTTTACTCAAATTATATCTGTAATCACATTAGTGCATTAGTCTGTTTCCTGGAAGTACTCATTCACTAAGCGAGTAGGCTCACCCCTCTACTCAAACATTTTTAGGGTTAACCGCATGGACTTGGAGATGGTCAGAGCATCAGTGTAGACCTTCCACAGGAGTCAAGTATGAGATTAGTTGAGTCAGTCGGTCCTTGTCACTCTAGGTCCTCAGTAAGAGATAAGAGAGAGAGTTGTAATTACGATGTGTAATAGTGTTCCTCTTTTGATATGTATGCTATTTAGCAAGTTTTATGTGCATAAGGTGTGAGAGACATCATGAACGTTTATACATGTACCTTTACTATTAAAGTCTGATCAGTAAAAGAAATGTTCAGATTCCTTTGTTAAGATGTTATGTGGTTCAATGCGGGGAATCAAGAGTTTTAAAGGAAAAGAAAAAGTTAAGGGTGTCCTTTGTGTTAAATATAAATCCTATCTTACGCCCTAATCTCATGATTTGAGGAAATTGTGAGATCGGGGTGTAACAGCTTGGTATCAGAGCTTAGGGTGAGTTGTCAAGGACCATTAAGTTAGTAAGTTAGAGTCCTATGTGTGGCGGATAGGAGATGTTTGATGTTAGCTTTGGGGATTTGAGTATTTGGATATCTTGGCCCGATATCTGAGTACTTGGATCAACCAGTAAAAGCTACTCTGTCTATTCTCTCACGTATGCCCTGGCCAGGTATACAGTGGAAGAATGGGCTAGAGATGAACCCTAGAAATGTTAGGGTTAGAAAACGAGAAAAGAAACAAGAATTAAGAGCATAAATGTAAAAGGAGATAGAACTTGCATTTCATAATGTTATTTTTGTTGGAAATGTATAGAAATGCTCTTATATGTTTGAATTGAAATATTCAATACTTTGAAATATGGGTCTTTAATATCTGTTGTACACTATTCAATTGTAGCATTTATTGATTTTATTCTTTGTAACAAGTAGACTAGAATTGACCTTTGAATGGGCTTTTGTTTCTATAGTTTTGCCCGCTGATTCGAGTGAAATTGACATCAGCAGGTCTGTTTAGGTTTTCAGTATGTACGCGATTCGGCCGAGTTGTATGTGATTCGGCCGAGTTTCCTTAATAGGCAATCGAACAGCAAACTGATCGGCCGAGTTGTATGTAATTCGGCCGAGTTTCCTTTTTCAGGAAATCAAACAGCAAGTTGATCGGCCGAGTTTCAAGCGGATCGGCCGAGTTGTGAAGCAATCGGCCGAGTTTCTGACCAATCGGCCGAGTTTCTGAGCTGTGAGTGGCAGTTCAGGAAGAATGTAATCCTTTGTAGTTCTTGGCTTCAGGATTTCAGGTTTGGCCTGGTTCGGTTGGCAGGATGCGTTATTAGGATCTAATGAATCCTATCAATAGCATAATAAGAATAGAATTTGAATAATTAGACCCACATCAGAGTAAGAATGTACATACAGTAAGATGTTGAAACATATGGGCAAGATCAGAACAACTAAGAATTAGTTGAAACTGATATCTGAGGTTCAATTTTGGGGCCTCATATGTGAAACCCTTAATTGGGAATAATAGAACATGATATGAAGCTCATAATCAGTTTATTGATTAATTTTGCATGAACTATACATAGGAAATATAGAAAAGATATGTGAAATGTATGTATGTATGTATGGTTCAAGATAACAAGAATTAATCATGAAGAACGAATCATATAATAGTGTATAATGCTTTTATGAACTCTAAAGCAAAGGCTAAGTAGAGAATAGGGTTGAGCTTTCAATAGGTCCATAGAAGTGAAGAGTCTTCAAAAGAGTAAAAGTGAAGAGAATCATATGATCATATAATTCATAAGACTAGAACAACAAACTAATTTCTAAGCAAATAACATAGGTGTAGTTTAACGAATGAATAAGTCATACAAAGGTAGACTGTATTCAGGAGAGAAAAACTTGATTGAAAAAGAAACTATGTTTGACCCATGCATGATCCACTTGATTTAAAAATAAAGAATATGTAATGTATTCAACATGAGGAAAGAACTAATAGGAAGACTATTAATTTAGAACATTAACTTCACAATAGTATAAAAAATAAAGGAGGAAATATGTGCAACATGGTATACATGACCATACATATGAATAAGCAACATGGTCATAAGAGAAAAATTTAGAATTAAAGATGACGGGTTAAAGAGTAGTATATGGTAAGAGGACTATGGAACATAAGAAAGGGTTTGAAATATGATGGAGAAATTATAAAATAAAGAGGTTGTGAAATTTAGGCAAGTGCTAATTAATCAAATATCTCTGGTGATAACTAAGTAAATCTGCATACGAGAATGTATTAAGGGAATGTTTGAATACAAGAATTCCAAGTCTTAAAATCATCTTCTCTTTCATATATTCCTTAATAAGAGCAAGGTGGGAATGAAATGATAAGAGAAAATGAATCATATATGGTGAATAACTACCTTGGTGGGGTCATCTAGTGAATGTAATAGTGACATACTATATGATGAAGTGCGATAAGAAATAAAATTCTTGTGTGATAGCAAGAATGATGAGTAATCTATTCCTATCTTAAATGCTTCAATGTTAATGATGTTTATTGTATATAATCATATGAAAAGGATAGGTAGTAAAAAGTAAAGAAGTAATGAATGAGCAGAGAGATATGGGAAAACACTAGCTTTGTGTAATATGTGAATTTGTTTTTACATGTATGATTTGTTGAAGGCATATTAAGGTATGAAAGTTGGTTCTATATATGATTTCAGTGTATTTGTGCAAGCTATATGTTAAATTAAAGGCATATGATAGTTGTAGTAATTCATACCAGATATGCATCCTAGTATTGCGTATTTGTAATATGGTGATATGGTTTGGATGATGTCAGAACACATGGAGAGATACCCTGAACAAGGTAGTCATACTTATTCACTTATATTAATAGAAAGGGATGATAATCAGATTGTCTGGACAAGTAACCCTAATGAGGTGTAGCTTGTTATACCTAGCTCTAATATAACTGAGTGATGGTAATTGAGTATGATTAATGCTTGAATGACTGATACAATTGTGGATTACCTTATTATTGTTGTTGAAATCCTAAAATGATATAATACGATGGTTACACTTTGAATTGTGTGTGGGCCCATAACCCACAGGTCCCAGGATCGAAACGGGATAGTATAGAATGAGGTGGTAATGCTTCACCTCATACATCCATGACCCAATGAGGATGCCAAGAGTAGTATTGTGCAATTGATTGTTGAATCTAGTCTTTTAATTCAAGACTGTTTTGCTATTTGAATAGCACTTGATTAAAGTTTAAAACAGTATGGTGAACTTGCTTTTATCACTTAAAGGTGATACAGAACAATAGAACTCTCTGAGCAGCATAAGTTGAGATAGTTGTATCAGAGTATCAGAGTTGCGCAGTGAAAGCGTGGTGGTTTATCTTTGTATTCTATGTTTGACTGTGGCATAAAGAATTTGCTTGATATCATTGATAACTATTTGAAATATGTTGTGATTTAGTAAAGAATTAAAAGATCTAATGTTGAAAACTACATTCAGGTATGAAATACAAGAATATGATGACATGGAAGGCTTTAGAAGCTTAGAATAACCTTGAATGTATCTTTCTTGTAGGTTTATGTTTCGAGGACGAAACATTCTAAGGGGGGAAGAGTTGTTACGACCCCATCTGAGCTTAATTGGTAAAGTAGGGTTTACCTAGACAATTGCAAAGATTAATTAGAATAATCATTCTTGAAATCTAAATAATGACGATAATACAATTAGGATGTTTTAACTATGATAAGAAGTCTAAATGTTCTTTTGTCTTGAGAATTAGGGTTTGAGAAGCATAGACCCTAATCGGCCCAAAATAGGGTTTTGATGATACATGAATACAGAATTTGATAAGTAGAATGTCTCACTAAATGATTTTTAGTATTTTATGTGTAACTCTGATTTACTTCAAATTTGGATATGATTTGTATATATAAAATGTGAACAATATTGGTAAATATCAGAATTTTTGAAGAATGTTCTGACCTGTTTATCGGTCGAGTTTCAAACTCGGCCGATCACATTTCCAGAATTATACAGCAGTGCGGTAATTGAATTTTATCTTTTTATTGGTATATCCAATTGATCTCAAATTTTAACTGTGCTTGAAAAACACAGTTTTAGACACGCTGGTAAATTGACATAATTTTTGGATGACTTTTTAATCTCTACAGTAAGGGTGTTGGTCGAGTTTGTGCAGGACAAACTCGGCCTAATATTTTGCAGACTGCAATATAGCAGTGCACTGTTCTATTTTTAATTATTTGTTGGTAACTCCAAATGATCTCAAATTTTAACTGATACTTTATAGATAAATTATAAACAACGTGCTAAATTCCCATAATTGTTGGAGAATGTTTGATCTCTGAAATAAATGAATTACAGTAACTTTTGTATAACTGAATATTCAGCCAATATAATTAAAGTTAAGTGTTGGGTCAATATGCAATTGACCCAAGCAGCTCAATTGACTTATATGATCGACCACACACACACACAACTCTCATTCTTCGTCATCCATCCCAGAGAAACGAAAATCTAGAGAGAGAGGGAGAGTTAGGGCTTGAGTGGAGAAAGAGGAGGAATTGCTGAATTAGGGTTCTGCGGTCTCAAGAATGGTGAAATCAAGTAAGTTTGGATCCTTTGCATAAAATTTTATGGTGAATCTTCTCTCTCATGTCAAGATTCCGTCCATTCTATGATTTGATCCAAGATGATGTCGAAATTCCCTCTTTTCTCACCCTTTCTTCATAATCCCTCATTTTCAAGGTTCCCGAGTTGAATGGAAGAAGAATTGGGAGATTTGCTAGGGATTTGATAGGAATTCGAGATCCCCTGAGTTGAGCTGCGGTTTTGAGGTGTTTTCACACCTTAGGGTGAGTGGGTTCTTCCTTCAAACAGTGTAATGCACGAATTTGATTATAGCATCCAAATCCCTAAATGCTTAGCATGAAATTCTAAATCCTGAAATGTCCGTTTGATTTAAGATTGTTGTAAATTGATATGATATGGATTCCTTCTCTGTTTGAATGATTCCTAAATGGTAGATTCATATCAGAAATGTATACAACACTTCCTAGTGAGAATACTTTTCATATTTATATCAAATGATGTAATTAGGGTCTAACCTAATTGAGACATCACTAGTGTTTCAACATTATTGAAAAGGACTAGTAATCCTATAAGTGGTTAGGATGTATCTCATGGGTTATTTAATTGAATTTTATTCTTGATACATGAAATCTCAGTAAATGGTATGGAAAATCTAAATTTAGTTAAGTCTCCGTGGTTTCATATCTATATAGATTGTATATGATTTGTTGGAAACAATCTTTATTTAGTGAATGCTTATATCTTATGAGATCATTATGAAAGCCATGTGACAAGTGAATGAGGCAAATGAAAAGGTGAATGAGGCAAATGAAACCCTAAGAGTAGGGTGTTGGCATTTGATGAATGAATAAGGCAAATTAAACCCTAAGGATAGGGTGTTCAATGAATCATGTTAAGGTGATATGAAAGGTTTCGATATGAGATGTGGTGATGCTTAATTGTTGAATTGTATGTTTCTAGTGCATTTAACTTTATATGCTTGTTCTCTCTGAAATGATATCTACATACTGCAGGGCTTCTTATATTTCAATACATATCTCATAAATTGCAGGTGATGAGATATGACATGCCCTAGAAAGGGATGTTACTGAGTCATGTTGAAAATGACAAATGATATATATGTGTTTTCAAGTGATACCCATAATGTGAAATAAGTATGATATGTGATATTCCTGTTTAAATGGTTATATGTTAATCAGTTAATAGGCTTAGGTGCCCTAACACCGTAGAACCCCTTCTGAGAGGTCTGCACCAGGGGGGTGAAACTCGTGTTGCAACAATAACTGTGCGGAGTCACAAGCACGAGGATAGAGAGAGGCAGTGTTCAACAACAACGCGTGCTTGTGTCACGGTGGCACTGGAGTAAATAGGGGTTATTCAACATTAATCCGTGCTTGTGTCACGGTGGTAACCCGGTGAGACTCTCCGCCTGTGTGCTCAGGTTTGAGGAGGAGTCTAGAGTTCACTCTTTTGAGAGTGTAGTGAGGCCTTGTGAGCCTGAGGCCTTATGAGCCTGAGAGTCCTGCAGCAGACCAGGACTGGCAGTCAGACTTAGCATTTCCCGGGTGTGTCGCTAAGTCTTGTACGGTGGGATCGTAGTTCGCTACGGATCTTTATATGCAGAGTACACTGCATAAGTTTAGGGCATAAAAATAATCTAAAATATGATCATATAGGTTCACAGAGTTCCTTATAAATGAAAGAGTTAAGGAAGACTAGAATATAGTCTTCTAGGAGTTATTCTTTGGATGCAATATTTACATTCTTTGTTATTTCAATTATATTGTTTTAGAACTGCTCAGTGTAGTATTTATTGTTGTTAAATTTCATATCGTTTACTCAAATTATATCTGTAATCACATTAGTGCATTAGTCTGTTTCCTGGAAGTACTCATTCACTGAGCGAGTAGGCTCACCCCTCTACTCAAACATTTTTAGGGTTAACCGCATGGACTTGGAGATGGTCAGAGCATCAGTGTAGACCTGCCACAGGAGTCAAGTATGAGATTAGTTGAGTCAGTCGGTCCTTGTCACTCTAGGTCCTCAGTAAGAGATAAGAGAGAGAGTTGTAATTATGATGTGTAATATTGTTCCTCTTTTGATATGTATGCTATTTAGCAAGTTTTATGTGCATAAGGTGTGAGAGACATCATGAACGTTTATACATGTACCTTTACTATTAAAGTCTGATCAGTAAAAGAAATGTTCAGATTCCTTTGTTAAGATGTTATGTGGTTCAATGCGGGGAATCAAGAGTTTTAAAGGAAAAGAAAAGGTTAAGGGTGTCCTTTGTGTTAAATATAAATCATATCTTACGCCCTAATCTCATGATTTGAGGAAATTGTGAGATCGGGGTGTAACAGCTTGGTATCAGAGCTTAGGGTGAGTTGTCAAGGACCATTAAGTTAGTAAGTTAGAGTCCTATGTGTGGCGGATAGGAGATGTTTGATGTTAGCTTTGGGGATTTGAGTATTTGGATATCTTGGCCCGATATCTGAGTACTTGGATCAACCAGTACAAGCTACTCTGTCTATTTTCTCACGTATGCCCTGGCCAGGTATACAGTGGAAGAATGGGCTAGAGATGAACCCTAGAAATGTTAGGGTTAGAAAACGAGAAAAGAAACAAGAATTAAGAGCATAAATGTAAAAGGAGATAGAACTTGCATTTCATAATGTTGTTTTTGTTGGAAATGTATAGAAATGCTCTTATATGTTTGAATTGAAATATTCAATACTTTGAAATATGGGTCTTTAATATCTGTTGTACACTATTCAATTGTAGCATTTATTGATTTTATTCTTTGTAACAAGTAGACTAGAATTGACCTTTGAATGGGCTTTTGTTTCTATAGTTTTGCCCGCTGATTCGAGTGAAATTGACATCAGCAGGTCTGTTTAGGTTTTCAGTATGTACGCGATTCGGCCGAGTTGTATGTGATTCGGCCGAGTTTCCTTAATAGGCAATCAAACAGCAAACTGATCGGCCGAGTTGTATGTAATTCGGCCGAGTTTCCTTTTTCAGGAAATCAAACAGCGAGTTGATCGACCGAGTTTCAAGCGGATCGACCGAGTTGTGAAGCAATCGGCCGAGTTTCTGACCAATCGGCCGAGTTTCTGAGCTGTGAGTGGCAGTTTAGGAAGAATGTAATCCTTTGTAGTTCTTGGCTTCAGGATTTCAGGTTTGGCCTGGTTCGGTTGGCAGGATGCGTTATTAGGATCTAATGAATCCTATCAATAGCATAATAAGAATAGAATTTGAATAATTAGACCCACATCAGAGTAAGAATGTACATACAGTAAGATGTTGAAACATATGGGCAAGATCAGAACAACTAAGAATTAGTTGAAACTGATATCTGAGGTTCAATTTTGGGGCCTCATATGTGAAACCCTTAATTGGGAATAATAGAACATGATATGAAGCTCATAATCAGTTTATTGATTAATTTTGCATGAACTATACATAGGAAATATAGAAAAGATATGCGAAATGTATGTATGTATGTATGGTTCAAGATAACAAGAATTAATCATGAAGAACGAATCATATAATAGTGTATAATGCTTTTATGAACTCTAAAGCAAAGGCTAAGTAGAGAATAGGGTTGAGCTTTCAATAGGTCCATAGAAGTGAAGAGTCTTCAAAAGAGTAAAAGTGAAGAGAATCATATGATCATATAATTCATAAGACTAGAACAACAAACTAATTTCTAAGCAAAGAACATAGGTGTAGTTTAACGAATGAATAAGTCATACAAAGGTAGACTGTATTCAGGAGAGAAAAACTTGATTGAAAAAGAAACTATGTTTGACCCATGCATGATCCACTTGATTTAAAAATAAAGAATATGTAATGTATTCAACATGAGGAAAGAACTAATAGGAAGACTATTAATTTAGAACATTAACTTCACAATAGTATAAAAAATAAAGGAGGAAATATGTGCAACATGGTATACATGACCATACATATGAATAAGCAACATGGTCATAAGAGAAAAATTTAGAATTAAAGATGACGGGTTAAAGAGTAGTATATGGTAAGAGGACTATGGAACATAAGAAAGGGTTTGAAATACGATGGAGAAATTATAAAATAAAGAGGTTGTGAAATTCAGGCAAGTGCTAATTAATCAAATATCTCTAGTGATAACTAAGTAAATCTGCATACGAGAATGTATTAAGGGAATGTTTGAATACAAGAATTCCAAGTCTTAAAATCATCTTCTCTTTCATATATTCCTTAATAAGAGCAAGGTGGGAATGAAATGATAAGAGAAAATGAATCATATATGGTGCATAACTACCTTGGTGGGGTCATCTAGTGAATGTAATAGTGACATACTATATGATGAAGTGCGATAAGAAATAAAATTCTTGTGTGATAGCAAGAATGATGAGTAATCTATTCCTATCTTAAATGCTTCAATGTTAATGATGTTTATTGTATATAATCATATGAAAAGGATAGGTAGTAAAAAGTAAAGAAGTAATGAATGAGCAGAGAGATATGGGAAAACACTAGCTTTGTGTAATATGTGAATTTGTTTTTACATGTATGATTTGTTGAAGGCATATTAAGGTATGAAAGTTGGTTCTATATATGATTTCAGTGTATTTGTGCAAGCTATATGTTAAATTAAAGGCATATGATAGTTGTAGTAATTCATACCAGATATGCATCCTAGTATTGCGTATTTGTAATATGGTGATATGGTTTGGATGATGTCAGAACACATGGAGAGATACCCTGAACAAGGTAGTCATACTTATTCACTTATATTAATAGAAAGGGATGATAATCAGATTGTCTGGACAAGTAACCCTAATGAGGTGTAGCTTGTTATACCTAGCTCTAATATAACTGAGTGATGGTAATTGAGTATGATTAATGCTTGAATGACTGATACAATTGTGGATTACCTTATTACTGTTGTTGAAATCCTAAAATGATATAATACGATGGTTACACTTTGAATTGTGTGTGGGCCCATAACCCACAGGTCCCAGGATCGAAACGGGATAGTATAGAATGAGGTGGTAATGCTTCACCTCATACATCCATGACCCAATGAGGATGCCAAGAGTAGTATTGTGCAATTGATTGTTGAATCTATTCTTTTAATTCAAGACTGTTTTGCTATTTGAATAGCACTTGATTAAAGTTTAAAACAGTATGGTGAACTTGCTTTTATCACTTAAAGGTGATACAGAACAATAGAACTCTCTGAGCAGCATAAGTTGAGATAGTTGTATCAGAGTATCAGAGTTGCACAGTGAAAGCGTGGTGGTTTATCTTTGTATTCTATGTTTGACTGTGGCATAAAGAATTTGCTTGATATCATTGATAACTATTTGAAATATGTTGTGATTTAGTAAAGAATTAAAAGATCTAATGTTGAAAACTACATTCAGGTATGAAATACAAGAATATGATGACATGGAAGGCTTTAGAAGCTTAGAATAACCTTGAATGTATCTTTCTTGTAGGTTTATGTTTCGAGGACGAAACATTCTAAGGGGGGAAGAGTTGTTACGACCCCATCTGAGCTTAATTGGTAAACTAGGGTTTACCTAGACAATTGCAAAGATTAATTAGAATAATCATTCTTGAAATCTAATTAATGACGATAACACAATTAGGATGTTTTAACTATGATAAGAAGTCTAAATGTTCTTTTGTCTTGAGAATTAGGGTTTGAGAAGCATAGACCCTAATCGGCCCAAAATAGGGTTTTGATGATACATGAATACAGAATTTGATAAGTAGAATGTCTCACTAAATGATTTTTAGTATTTTATGTGTAACTCGGATTTACTTCAAATTTGGATATGATTTGTATATATAAAATTTGAACAATATTGGTAAATATCAGAATTTTTGAAGAATGTTCTGACCTGTTTATCGGTCGAGTTTCAAACTCGGCCGATCACATTTCCAGAATTATACAGCAGTGCGGTAATTGAATTTTATATTTTTATTGGTATATCCAATTGATCTCAAATTTTAATTGTGCCTTTAAAACACAGTTTTAGACACTCTGTTAAATTGGCATAATTTTTGGATGACGTTTGAATCCCTACAGTAAGGGTGTCGGTCGAGTTTGTGCAGGACAAACTCGGCCGAATATTTTGCAGACTGCAATATAGCAGTGCACTGTTCTATTTTTAGTTATTTGTTGTTAACTCCAAATGATCTCAAATTGTAACTGAAGCTTTATAGATCAATTATAAACAACTTGATAAATTTCCATAATTGTTGGAGAATGTTTGATCTCTGAAATAAACGAATTACAGTAACTTTTGTATAACTGAATATTCAGCCAATATAATTAAAGTTAAGTGTTGGGTCAATATGCAATTGACCCAAGCAGCTCAATTGACTTATATGATTGACCACACACACACACAGCTCTCATTCTTCGTCATCCATCCCAGAGAAACGAAAATCTAGAGAGAGAGGGAGAGTTAGGGCTTGAGTGGAGAAAGAGGAGGAATTGCTGAATTAGGGTTCTGCGGTTCAAGAATGGTGAAATCAAGTAAGTTTGGATCCTTTGCATAGACTTTTATGGTGAATCTTCTCTCTCATGTCAAGATTCCGTCCATGCTCTGATTTGATCCAAGATGATGTCGAAATTCCCTCTTTTCTCACCCTTTCTTCATAATCCCTCATTTTCAAGGTTCCCGAGTTGAATGGAAGAAGAATTGGGAGATTTGCTAGGGATTTGATAGGAATTCGAGATCCCCTGAGTTGAGCTGCGGTTTTGAGGTGTTTTCACACCTTAGGGTGAGTGGGTTCTTCCTTCAAACAGTGTAATGCACGAATTTGATTATAGCATCCAAATCCCTAAATGCTTAGCATGAAATTCTAAATCCTGAAATGTCCGTTTGATTTAAGATTGTTGTAAATTGATATGATATGGATTCCTTCTCTATTTGAATGATTCCTAAATGGTAGATTCATATCAGAAACGTATACAACACTTCCTTGTGAGAATGCTTTTCAGATTTATATCAAATGATGTAATTAGGGTCTAACCTAATTGAGACATCACTAGTGTTTCAACATTATTGAAAAGGACTAGTAATCCTATAAGTGGTTAGGATGTATCTCATGGGTTATTTAATTGAATTTTATTCTTGATACATGAAATCTCAGTAAATGGTATGGAAAATCTAAATTTAGTTAAGTCTCCGTGGTTTCATATCTATATAGATTGTATATGATTTGTTGGAAACAATCTTTATATAGTGAATGTTTATATCTTATGAGATCATTATGAAAGCCATGTGACAAGTGAATGAGGCAAATGAAAAGGTGAATGAGGCAAATGAAACCCTAAGAGTAGGGTGTTGGCATTTGATGAATGAATAAGGCAAATTAAACCCTAAGGATAGGGTGTTCAATGAATCATGTTAAGGTGATATGAAAGGTTTCGATATGAGATGTGGTGATGCTTAATTGTTGAATTGTATGTTTCTAGTGCATTTAACTTTAT
Source organism: Alisma plantago-aquatica (assembly GCA_963693085.1). Taxonomy (NCBI): domain Eukaryota; kingdom Viridiplantae; phylum Streptophyta; class Magnoliopsida; order Alismatales; family Alismataceae; genus Alisma; species Alisma plantago-aquatica. Next base: position 1,018,202,166 of record OY856410.1, read on the forward strand.
GTGCTTGTTCTCTCTGAAATGATATCTACATACTGCAGGGCTTCTTATATTTCAATACATATCTCGTAAATTGCAGGTGATGAGATATGACATGCCCTAGAAAGGGATGTTACTGAGTCATGTTGAAAATGACAAATGATATATATGTGTTTTCAAGTGATACCCATAATGTGAAATAAGTATGATATGTGATATTCCTGTTTAAATGGTTATATGTTAATCAGTTAATAGGCTTAGGTGCCCTAACACCGTAGAACCCCTTCTGAGAGGTCTGCACCAGGGGGGTGAAACTCGTGTTGCAACAATAACTGTGCGGAGTCACATGCACGAGGATAGAGAGAGGCAGTGTTCAACAACAACGCGTGCTTGTGTCACGGTGGCACTGGAGTAAATAGGGGTTATTCAACATTAATCCGTGCTTGTGTCACGGTGGTAACCCGGTGAGACTCTCCGCCTGTGTGCTCAGGTTTGAGGAGGAGTCTAGAGTTCACTCTTTTGAGAGTGTAGTGAGGCCTTGTGAGCCTGAGAGTCCTGCAGCAGACCAGGGCTGGCAGTCAGACTTAGCATTTCCCGGGTGTGTCGCTAAGTCTTGTACGGTGGGATCGTAGTTCGCTACGGATCTTTATATGCAGAGTACACTGCATATGTTTAGGGCATAAAAATAATCTAAAATATGATCATATAGGTTCACAGAGTTCCTTATAAATGAAAGAGTTAAGGAAGACTAGAGTATAGTCTTCTAGGAGTTATTCTTTGGATGCAATATTTACATTCTTTGTTATTTCAATTATATTGTTTTAGAACTGCTCAGTGTAGTATTTATTGTTGTTAAATTTCATATCGTTTACTCAAATTATATCTGTAATCACATTAGTGCATTAGTCTGTTTCCTGGAAGTACTCATTCACTGAGCGAGTAGGCTCACCCCTCTACTCAAACATTTTTAGGGTTAACCGCATGGACTTGGAGATGGTCAGAGCATCAGTGTAGACCTGCCACAGGAGTCAAGTATGAGATTAGTTGAGTCAGTCGGTCCTTGTCACTCTAGGTCCTCAGTAAGAGATAAGAGAGAGAGTTGTAATTACGATGTGTAATATTGTTCCTCTTTTGATATGTATGCTATTTAGCAAGTTTTATGTGCATAAGGTGTGAGAGACATCATGAACGTTTATACATGTACCTTTACTATTAAAGTCTGATCAGTAAAAGAAATGTTCAGATTCCTTTGTTAAGATGTTATGTGGTTCAATGCGGGGAATCAAGAGTTTTAAAGGAAAAGAAAAAGTTAAGGGTGTCCTTTGTGTTATATATAAATCCTATCTTACGCCCTAATCTCATGATTTGAGGAAATTGTGAGATCAGGGTGTAAAAACCTCTCTCATTCCTCCCCAACATGACCTTATTTGGTAAAAACCATAATTTCAGCCGACTAGGGTTTATATATCTCAAACCCTAATTATACAAAGAGATATCATACTTGGGGTTCTCATTAGGTTTAACATATCATAATTGAGATATCATCATTAATCATGTTTAAGTAATTATCAATCTAGTAAAGCATGTAATCATCCACATAAACCCTAACTTACTGATTAAGTTCAGATAGGGTCATAACATGTTACTTGTCATAAAAAACATATGATTAGAATTGTTCTAAGTCATATACATACTGATTTTGACCCAATTGGATGACTGGACATGCCATTTATAAGGACTGGGTAGGCCAGTCGGTTGACATTATGGTTTGGTAGAGCTAGTTGGATTGAGTGTGAATTGATCGATCAACCATCAATTGGGAAAGAGATCAATCGACCTACTAGATAGTCCAATTGGGATATTGGGTGAAATTAAGATTGAATTAGAATCAGAAATACTTGATTGTTTTAGAATTGAATTGAGCAATTCAAATCAGAATTTCACCGCTAACTGAGCGGATTGGGTGATTGGATAGTCTAGTCAGTCGAGTTGGTTAGCAAGTTAGCATATTCATTAACGAACCCATCGACGGGAATGTCTGTCTGAGTTTTATAGTTTTTAATATTTATGAGTTATGGTTAGGCAATGAATTAGATTTTAGGAATTCTAACCACATGACTCTCTTGTATAAAGGGTAATGCCTCTAGAGGGTGAGAAACACCTTGAGAATGAAAAAAAGTGTTGTAAGAGATTTTTATCTTAAAGAGAGAGAAAACCACCCCAACGATGACATCTCACCATAGGAGAGTAGGAGTTTGGTGACCCCAACACATCCAATAACTCTGGTTCCACTTTCTCTAAGAGACCAATGTGGCGCATCAAGGATTCTTGCATCCACATTGGTGACGTAGAGATTGAGGCACATGTACAGAGGTTTGGAGGACGAGTGAACAAGGTGCTGCTGCAAAGACGACAACCAAACAATAAACAATTCAAGATCTTCATCGTCATAAGACATGTCTAGTTTTTTGACAACTGTTGTATGTTAAGGTACCAACTTTTTATGATTAAGACGGATCTATTGTCAAAGATTTTTGTTAGGAAAAAATTGTATTCCCATTACCTAAGATCCTAGAGGTGCGCCATTATGTTACCTTTCTATAAAGAGGGTAGATGTGTAGAATATTCGCTACTCTTGTTGACACTTCACTTCATTAATAAAGGTATCTCAAGTTTGACTACTATCTTGGAAAACCATCCACATTTCTAATATGATGTGTTCATGTCAACTCAAACCGTTTTCCCGATCTGGTCCCCCACCTGCTCGAGGAAATGTTCTGGCAAAGACTCAGAAGCTTGGGAATCCGGACCTAGGCAATGAAATGAAAAGGTGTAGCATCATCTAGGGAGAATAAGGGATCCCACTGATGAATAACCATATAGGACCCAAGCACACGCCACTTGCCTCTAGTTAGGGCGTTGAGATAATCTTCATTCATATGCAATTATACAAATAAATAATCATTTTCCGGATCTATTAGGTTAAATCGCGCCGATGGTCTCTACAATAGCCAGATTTTATCCTTGAGCGTCATGAATCCAATGCCTCTCGAAAGAAGTTTAACCACCATTGTGAACTACCTGGCCCACAATGGATTTGAAACAAAGTGGTGGTGATTGTTCGGGCAGCGATGAACAACTACAGTGTCAATCACGTTGCCAAACACGGTTGCCCACCGCTCTGATTTTATATTGTATTTTTTTATTTGGAGCGTTTGGTAAACTTTACCGGCCGTCTATTTCTCACTGTAAGAAATTGTTACAACGAGTCATCTGTGGTGGGCCGTTGCCAAAAACTGTATATATCTTTTTATACTATGTGGGCGATGGACCTTATATTATGAATTCCGGTGAAATTTGGAATGCTTCCTTCCGAACAAGGAGTAAATGGATCATTCCTTTATCTCTCTCAATTCCCAATTATTTTTTGTTTATTTAAATATTATGATATTTTCTCTTTTGTCTACGTCTACGAGCATAGTATAGCCTTAATAAATGATGAAGTCCCATGTCATTTGGTTCCCTAGACCCAAACCCTGGCCCGTGACCCGCTCCGCTAGTCTGCTCGCATAGGGTCGCGCCTCGCGCTTGAAATGGTGGTCGTTTTCCCTCCCAGCGAAGTAGCGAACCACGACCGAGCGGAGGCCGCACTCGCCCTCAACCTCGCCGCTCGGTTATCATCGCAGAGTAACTACCTCACACTTTCTCCACTTTTCTAAGGGAGTTGCTTGCCTCAGGTTGCTTACTACTCACTTGTTCAAAGCCCCATTCCAACCGGTGACCTGCTTTCTTCCTCCTCTCTCGAACTCTGCGTTTCCTCTCTTGTTAAAGATGAAGAATCCCAAGCCCTCGCTTGCCGTCTTGTCGTGGTTACTGCCTTTCATCCTCACTTCCCTCTTCCTAGCATGTACCCGCAGTGATACTGGTTCGTCGGTCTCTATAATTAAGAGTCCCTTTACCAGTTCTATAGCCTCTCTTGATACATGTGCCCTGCTTTTCCTCTACCATTCTACAGCATGCGGTTATAATTTTGGTTGGACGTGACTTGCACCATTTCTTTTTGCAGGGCCTGGAGTCCCGAAATTTTCTGTGTCCTGGGCCGACGACAGGAGCTCCTTCCGTGCCGGGGAGACAGCCACCGTCAAGGTGATACCTTGGTTGGATGCACCCGTCGACGAGGGGAAAGTAACCGCTTGGGCCCGCGACCTCGACCCGGATTTCTCACTCTCAGTTAGAGGGAAGAAGGGGAACAGCACGTTCATCACCGGTGTGGTACCGCTGACGGACGGGGACCCTGCTACCTGGGCCATCACGTTCATCCCCATAAGGGTAGGGAAGTTCAGCTTGATCGTTACCGAGGAACGGTCCGGCGGGTCGGACTCCACCCTCAGTTTCGACGTCGCGGCCGGTAGGTAGAAAATGACGATAACTGCTCCTTCTGTTTTCACGTGTTAAGGCCACAAAAGTTAGACATTTCCGTGTGTTCTGATGAACCCTTTTCTATTCTGCTTTTCCTTACCGTGTGTCAAAAAAGCGCAAGTATACCCGTCCGCATGCATTGCCGAGTGGAAGAACGGCGAGGATGAGTTCCTGGTCGGAAACAAGGCTGCTCTCGTCGTACTTCTAAGAGATGCTTTCGACAACGATGTCTCTGCCACGGCGGATGGGTTGGTCTCCTTCCTGGCTTTCACCGCAGCCGCCCACTACGAAAACGGTTCCCTGGCCAATGTTGTGGATGTTAACCGAACAGCTGGCGTGGATGAAGGCAATCGTGTTGGGATCGAGTTTGTCCTCGGGACGGCCGGGAGGTTTCTATTGCACTTGCTCGCTGATAACGTCATTCTCAGGGGTTCTCCTCTTTCATACACAGCAAAACCAGGTATATTTCGGTTATTAGCATCGGCAGCATGCTCTCATTCCCCACCCCCTCTCCTCTCTCCTCTACCAGTAACGCTATGCTTGGTACATCTTTTGTTTTATATCAACAACACGATATGCAAGTACTTCCCTCATATTTCAACTCTAAGCACTTGAGTTGGTTATATATACTAATATTCCCTCTAAATTGGTTCCAAATTGCCATCCAATTATAAAAAAATCTTACACATTTTTAATTCTCTGTTCAAATTTCCCTTAAAATTTTGAAGCTTCCTGAAAATTCTCACTCAAAGTTCCTTATATGCTTTAATTTCTCCTCCATGTCGCCTTCCCCATCATTCACTCCTACCAAACAGACCCTATGAATTTTCCTACAGTTTACTTGTTGTCGGTAGCTTAAAACCATCCTTAATCCACTAACATTGGTACCTGTTTGACTAAAACCCTGCAGTTTACATCCCCGTTGTTGTGTAAATCTTCTTTAGGTATCTATTTGTTAGTGTTTTCTCTCTATACCCCTCCGTTAGAAGAAATATCAACAAGCCCCCTGCCATTTGTGTTTTCTTTGCTTCCTTTATCTCTCTAATTAACAATATGGGAGAAGGAGACAACCTGATCTGTGGTCTGTCCCATGTAGCTTTTATATATATATATGAAGAATACAATCACATATTTACAAATAGATCCCCGACCTTAACATATAAGTCCCGATACTTTACATATAAGTCCATGTACACTAACACTCCCCCTCAAGTTGGAGCATACATATCATATGTGCCCAGCTTGGTACATAAGAAGTGAACCCGACAACCATTTAGGGACTTTGTGAATAGATCAACGAATTGGTCTTCAGACCTGACAGGTGACAACTGAATCAATCTCTCCTAGACCTTCTCTTCCAGAAGATGGCAATCAACCTCAATACTTTAATTTTTTCATGGAAAATTGGATTCTGAACAACAACTTGGTTATCACACTTCAAATCCGTAGGAGCATCTTGGACAAATCCAAGTTCCTCCAACAAATGCCGAATCCATAGCAACACACATGTTGCTAATGCCATAGCTCTATATTTGGACTCTGCACTCGATCTGGCTACAACTGTCTATTTCTTGCTCCTCCATGGTACTAGATTTCCTCCCACAAACACACAATAACCAGAAATAGATCTTCTGTCAATGCTAAATACTGCCCAATCCGCATCAAAAAACCCTTGTACTTCAGGTGATCATGATTTTGATACAAGATTCCTTTTCCAGAAGACTTCTTCAAATACCTCAAAATGCGCATCACAACCTCTAAGTGACCTGTACATGGCTTCTCCATAAACTGACTCACAACACTAGTAGCAAATGCAATATCAGGTCTAGTGACTATCAAATAATTCAGAGCCCCATCTATATCTCTAAGGATCATCAAGCAACTCCCCCTGTTCCATGGACAATTGACTTTAGGATCCATTGGAATGTCACTGGGTCTAGCCCCAAGCATCCCTGTCTCTGTGAGCAAGTCAAGGACATATTTCCATTGCGAAATTACTATCCCAGATTTTGACTTTGCAACTTCAATTCCTAGAAAATATTTAAAATTTCCTAGGTCCTTTGTATGAAATTATCCCTGCATAAAAGTCTTCAATTGTGCAATGCCTGTCTGTCATCGCCAGTAATCACAATGTCATTAAAATATACCACAAGAAATATACATATGAACTCTGTCGCCTATACAAAACAGAATGGTCCATAGTACATCTCTGGACCCCAAGCTCAAAAAGAGAACTGTTGAGTCTACCAAACCAGGCACAGGGTGACTATTTCAGACCATATAGAGACTTGTGCAGACAACACACTAGATCGCACTCCCCTTGAGCAACAAATCCTGGTAGTTGCTCCATATAAATCTCCTCATCCGGGTCACCATGCAAAAATGCATTCTTAATATCAAGCTGATGTAGAGTCTAAGAATATATGGTAGCAAGAGACGATATGAACAGATGCCATCTTTGCAATAGGAGAGAAGGTCTCTAAATAATCCTCACCATAGACTCGAGTGTATCCCTTAGCTACTAAGCGTGGCTTAAGCCGATCAACTAATCCATTTGCACCAACTTTGACAGTGAAAACCCAAAAAAATCTAACCACAGACTTGCCCGACTCGCGCTGAACAAAAGACCGTGTATGGTTCTGGGCTAGTGCTTCCATGTCTTCTTCCATAGCATGACGCCATCCTGGGTGATCCAAGACAACTGAAAGAGATGAGGGTATAGAGACACAGGCCGTGAATGATAAAAAGGCATGAAATGAGGGTGAGACGTGGCTATATGAAACAAAATTAGAAATGGGATGAAAGTGCAAGACTAAGTGCCTTTCCTCAAAGCAATAGGACAGTTGTCTATACCTGTATCTACTTGACTTTCAGACAATGAAGCAGCTGGAGAAGGAATTGAACTAGCAGGAATCTATGTACCACCTGTACATGACGACGAGTATACACTTGATTGATAAGAGGTCTAGTAGAAATGGGTGGCACACTATCAGGATGACCATCATTACTTAGACAAGTGGGAACAGAGGACTCAACAACAATAATTAGAGGCAAGAGCTCTTGCACAACTACCAATGTCATTGAAGAACTGTCACCAAGCAATGACGCGTCTTTAAAAAAGGCGACATCATCCGAGACAAAAAGACGATGTAAGGTGGGACTATAGCACTTGTACCCCTTCTGAACTTGAGAATAACCTAAGAAAACACACTTGGTGGACTTTGGACTCAATTTGTCCATACCATGTCCCAAGCAATGAACAAAACAGACACATCCAAACACCTTTGGTGGGACATGGTACAATGACTTTATAGTTTATAGGATGAAGAATCTGAACAACTATGCGGTTTTGGATTACAGATGATGGTATACGATTTATGAGGTAAGTGGTGGTGAGAACTGCATCGCCCCATAATTCTCTTGGGGCATGCATGTAAAGAAGAAGGGTACGTGCAGTCTCCACAATATGTCAAATCTTTCTTTCGGCCACTTTATTCTGTTGCGGCGTATGTGGCCAAGATGACTGGTGGATGATGCCATGGGTGGAGGTGAAATGGGTGAAATCACGGATGAGGTATTCTCTAGCATTATTTGAACGGAGAGTACATACTTTCTTCTTAAAATGGGTTTCCACTTCCGCACAAAAGATTTAAAGATAGACAAAAATTCAGATCTTTCTTTCATCAAATAAAGCCATGTAGCACATGAATAATCATAAAAAAAGATAACAAAATACCTATAACCAAGCTTAGAGGTTACACGACTCGGACCCCAAACATCTCAGTGAACTAACTGAAACAAAGACTCTGCTCTTTAACTCTCTTTAGACCTAAAAATGGACCCCGTATGTTTCCCTAATTGACATGACTCATACTGCAACCCTTCTAGGTGGGATGGCTCTCTAACGCTGCATCACGCAGCCGTCAATCTCCTGTCTCCCGTGTCTTCTCGTTTCCGCTTCGACATGGTATCAGAGCGACTTTGATCCGCCACCCCGCTTCCTCACCAAGCCGCCACAGCCGTCCCGCCTCCTCTCCCCTTCTCAGCAGCCACCGCCGCCCAGCTTCTCCAGGCGCCACTGTCGTTGGGTCGGCAGGAACAGCAGCCAGCCGCCGGCGCTGGTGCTGCTAGGCTAGCAACCGCTAGCCGTCTTCATCGCTGGACCGATAGCAGCTTTTCCCTCGATGTTGCAGGTCTAGCCACCAAGGACTGGAGCTGCCAACAAGCTTCCAGTTGATTTACAGTAGTTTTCGGCTAGTTCTTGGGAGCCGGAACTGCTGTTTGGGAGTCTTAGGGTGATCCAACATCTATCTAAAGTCCAAACCGAGGGACTCGTCTCTTCCAGAGTGCTCTCCTAATAACATCTCCATGTGTGATTAGGAAAAACAGTTTGGAGGCTGTGGATGCGTCAGTAACGCATTAGTCGTTTTTTTCAGTTGTGACGTGTATCTCTCCGTCACTTTAGCCTTCATTGTGATGTGTATCAGTCCGTCACAAAGCCCCGTTATATCATGGAGGACACCAAGATGTCTACGATCTACAATGAGATGTCGCCGATCCCCTCCATCAAGCTAAACGGGAAGAATTATCTCCTATGGATGAATGTTGTCCATATTGTTTTGGAGTCTCGTGACAAGGCGAGATATGTTGACTCTGCTCCCCTGGCTGCTACTGATGAAGGACACGCTGAGTGCAAGCGTCATGAAAATCTTGTGAATACCTGGTTGTGGGGTAGTATGGAACCGACGATTGCTGTAAGGTTCATGTTTTATTCTACAACCAAGGAGATATGGGACGCAGTGACGAAGCATTACTCTCAGGAGAAGAATGCTCTTCGCAAGTTCATGATCTATGATCGTCTTTTTACAGAGAGACAGGGTGACAGGTCACTAGAGGAGTATTTTGGAGCGATTCAGGCCATTGCTCAAGAGCTGAGTTACTATCATTCTGTGACAGCTGCTGAACAGGTCAAAGACAGAGATGACTTGATTACTGCCAAGTTCTTATCTGGACTCAATTCTTCTTGCAGTTCTGCTCGGAGTGTCATCCTTGCTTCTGATAAACTGCCTAGTTTTGAGGAAGCCTACTCGAGAATTCAACAATCCAATTTTGAGTATGCTGATCCTATTTCTGTTGTATCTTATGGGAAGTCTCATGCATCTATAGCTGCTGCAGTGAGAGGAGGACGATCTGGTATGGGCAGAGGATGCGGGATCCGTCCTAAGTGCACCTTCTGTGACAAACCAGGACATACAGTGGATAAATGTTGGAAGAAACATGGGAGACCTGCTGCACCACCAGTGGGGGCAGCACATTATGCCAATACTACAGAGCCCTCTCCGTCTTCTGCTGTGGGCTCTAGCTCTTCAGGCATCACTCTTACTCAGGAGGAGTATGATCGGTTCATTCAGGCTACACAACACATGAGTATGGGATCGTCATCCTCAACAAACCTGGCATCTACTGCGGGTAATCAGGCTACATCTCTTATAGCTTCTGGCTCTACATCATCTTGGGTGGTTGACTCTGGCGCATCACAACACATGACTGGTATGAGGAGATTGCTCCACTCTATTGACTCATATATCCTCACCAATCTGTTACACTGGCAGATGGTTCAGTGAGGAGAGTGTTAGCTAGTGGATCTGTTTCTCTAACACCCAAGATTGATCTTAAATCTGTACATTTTGTGCCCGAGTTTCCATTTAATCTTCTTTCTATTGCAAAATTGATTGACACTGTAAAATGTACAGTAACATTTGGGCCTTCTTGTTTTGTATTACAGGATCTCAAGAGTATGCAGACGATTGATGGGGGGCCTAGGAAAGGTGATCTCTACCTTTTCCATGGTGACAGTCTGCCTCGCCCAGTACCTGCTCCTGCTCCAGCCGTCCTGTTGAGTGGTTCCCCCTTACTATGGCATTGCAGATATGGACATCCTTATTTAGAGAGCCTGCGGAAGTTGGAACCAAAGTTGTCCCATGTGTCGTCTTTAGAGTGTCAGTCATGTCAGTTGGGAAAGCATCATAGATTATCTTATCCCAACCGTGTCAATAAACGGGCATCTTGTCCTTTTGAGTTGGTTCATAGTGATGTATGGGGCCCTGTTAAAGACCAGAGTTATAATGGTTTTCGTTATTTTATTTCCTTTGTGGATGATTTTTCCCGTATGACATGGATCTATTTACTAAAAAGCCGAGAGTCTGTGCTATCTATTGTTAAACATTTTCATAAAGAAATAAAGGTTCAATTTGACTGCAATATCAAAATTCTTCAATCTGATAATGCTTTAGAGTATGTTCAAAAGGCCATGTCTGATTTTTGCAGTTCTGTGGGCATGATCCATCACACGTCTTGTCCTCACACCCCTCAGCAAAATGGGGTGGCTGAGAGGAAAAATCACCATCTCCTTGATGTTGCTCGATCTATCATGTTTCAGTCTAATGTGCCTAAGAAATTCTGGTCTGAAGCCCTTTTAATTGCCTGCTTCTTAATTAATAGACAACCATCCTCTATTCTTAAAGGGCAGACCCCTTTCTCTGTGCTACGTCCCATAGATCAACCCTTCTTTGTCCCCCTTAGAGTGTTTGGTTGCACTTCTTTTGTCCATAATTTTGACCCTAAGGCCGAAAAACTTTCTCCTAGGTCTATTAAAACCTTGTTCCTTGGGTACTCCAGTACTAGCAAAGGATACAAGTGTTACTGCCCTAGTCTTCATCGCATGTTTGTGTCTAGGGATGTTACCTTCCATGAGACCACTCCATATTTTCCCGATGCTATGAGTAAGGGGGAGCAGTTGAGAGAGGGAGTGCCACCAGCTTTTCAGAGTGAGAGAGTGGCACCATCTGTGCAGAGTGAGGGAGTGCTACCAATCATTCTTGATTATACTTTTATTCAGGAAGAGCATGCAGCAAATGGGCCAGTTATTGAGCACTACCCACATGTTCATAGTAGGCGAGGCAGACAAGATCTAGAAGAGGTAGAGACACCCAATGTTTTAAAAAGCATGAAGCGGGAGGCGTGCGGACAAGACCTTGTAGCCGATTAAGCGGCAGGCGGGCGATTTTTGAAAAAGCGGATGCTTAAAATCTTATATATTTATATACAAAATTACATGTATGTGTATATAAAAAATATATTTCTAAGATAATCAATAATACTAACCAGTAGTACCAATTAGTAATGAACGAAATCTGCAAGAAAATCAGTAAAATCAGTAAAACCATTAGAAGTATAATAGAGTAATATGATATTTACTTGGATATATTACAACAGTACCCTATTATATACGGCTTACATACAAAGTTTGCATTCTAAAGTAGGACTAGGTATATCATAGAACATTTAATGTATACAAGCTTCATATATTATACTCAATACTACTTGGATTATATAATTAATTAACATTACATGCTTACAGCAACATTTTTTTCAAAAAGCGGGAAAAAGCGGCAAAAAGCAGGCAAAAAGCGGGAAAAAAGCGGGTGAAGCGGGAAAAAAGCGGGCGTTTTTTGAAAACCCGCTCAAGCGGGCGCTTAAGGGCGATATTAGGCGGATGGGCTTTGCTGCCCGCTTAAGCGGCCGCTCAAGCGGCCAGGCGGCCATTTTTTAATTCACTGGCGACACCAGTCTCCGAGCCTTCCTCATCGTCCTCTACTCACGAGATTCCTGCAGAAGCATCAGATCTTGATATTCCTATTGCTGTCCGGAAAGGTACTCATTCTTGTACTATTAGACATCCTATTACAAATGTGTGTTGTCTGTCCCACTTATCTAAACAGGCTCACGCATTTGCTATTGGGATTGATTCTGTGGTTATACCGAGAAATCACTATGATGCTATAAAGGACAGTGGCTGGAAACAGGCCATGCAGGTTGAGATGTCGGCTTTATTGAATAATGGCACTTGGGATCTTGTTGACTTACATGTAGAGAAGAAAGCAGTGGGCTGCAGATGGGTTTTCACCATCAAACACAATCCTGATGGGTCAGTTGAAAGGTTGAGGTCCAGATTGGTAGCAAAAGGCTACACACAGACTTACAGTGTTGATTTCTTTGAGACATTTTCTCCAGTTGCTCGTCTGAATTCTGTGCGGATTATTATTTCTCTGGTTACTACTTTTGATTGGCCTCTGTTTCAGCTTGATGTCAAGAATGCATTTCTTCATGGTGACTTGCAGGAAGAGGTGTATATGGAGCAACCTCCTGGTTTTGTTGCTCAGGGGGAGTGTCAGAAGATGTGTAAACTGAAGAAAGCCATATATGGACTGAAACAGTCTCCTCGAGCTTGGTTTGACAAGTTCAGTGATGTTGTTCTACAGATGGGCTTCTCTCGTTCCATGACTGATCACTCTTTATTCTATTCTAACTCTTCTTGTGGTTCAATCATTATTGCTGTATATGTTGACGACATAGTGATTACTGGCAGTGATTCTACAAGCATATCACATGTGAAGGAAGGTTTGCAGAGACACTTCCACACGAAGGATCTGGGTAAACTGAGATACTTTCTGGGCATTGAGGTACTTAAATCTCATGCAGGTATCAATCTGTCACAGAGGAAATATGTGCTTGACTTTATGAAGGAGACAAGCATGACTGATTCTAAGCCTGTATCTACTCCCATGGATTATCACATCAAGGAGACGGTTGATGATGTTGAGTACTCAGATCCAGGATATTACAGGAGGATAATTGGTAAGCTGATATATCTGACTGTTACACGGCCTGGCATTTCTTTTGCTGTAGGCATAGTGAGTCGGCACATGAGCTCACCACGACAGTCACACTGGATAACAGTTTGCCAAATTCTGAGATATCTGAAAAGTGCTCCTGGAAAAGGTATCACATATTATAAACCTAAGGTGCCCCCATCTACTGTGGCCCTTACAGGTTATGCAGATGCAGACTGGGCTGGTAATCATATTGATAGGAGGTCTACATCAGGGTACTGCACGTTCCTAGGTGATCATTTGATTACTTGGAAAAGTAAAAAGCAGCATGTGGTAGCAAGATCCAGCACTGAGGCTGAATATCGTGCTATGGCTCATGCATGTTGTGAGCTATAATGGATTAAATATGTTCTTACTGAGTTGAAGATTCCTATTTTATCTTCCATGGAGCTCAAGTGTGACAACCAATCAGCCATACACATTGCCAGGAATCCTGTCTTTTATGAGCGTACAAAGCATATAGAAGTTGATTACCATTTTATCAGAGATCAGATCAAGAATGGTACTATTGTGATGCCATATGTCAAGTCTGAAGAACAACTGGCAGATATCTTGACAAAGCCATTAGGTCCATCAACATTTTAAAATCTATGTGGCAAGCTGGGCATACACAACGTGTACACTCCAACTTGAGGGGGGTGTTAACATGCCTTTTATTATATGTTTTATTAGTTTTGTTATTTCTCTATTACTGCAGCACACAGCCGTCAATCTCCTGTCTCCCGTGTCTTCTCGTTTCCGCTCCGACACTTTTCATTAAAAAATGTCAATATCAGGAATTTTCCTATAAGAATGCATTGTCATGAAACTTTTGATAAACAAACATATACGGTATTACATATCTATTGACTATATATATGACATTTTGGCGGTCCTTTACAAGGCATATTGGCATGTCTTTATGATATTATTGAGCTTTCACCACTTGCTTAATATTGAAAAAAGTTGACATTTCTAAACCTAAAATAAAATTTGTGTTCAACTATTATATCTTGTATGCATGTCATACGAGTCTCTTACATTATTCACACTGTCTCCATTGAAAAGCTTATGAAAGTAATTTCTTCTTTAGTTGTTGATATCATCACCCTTCACCAACACTCTACCATCTTCGTTCTTGATGCATTTTACTTGACTTTAGTCTCTTCCCTTCCTTTCTCTTATATGAGCCATTTAATGTATATCTTTTTTCCCCTTTTCTTGTGTCTAACTTATAAATCGCTTCAAAGTATCTAGACCTTGCCTTTTGAACAACCTTTTTAGCTTCTTTCTTTGCTTGCTTGTATCTTTGAAAGTTGCATCATCTCGATATTTGGACAAGCTTCTATAAATCTCCTTTTTGAGTTTAATAGCCTTCTTTACTTTATCATTCCACCACCAAGTCTCTTTCTGTAGAGGCTCATGCCCTTGGGATTCCCCCAGAACCTCTTTTGCGATTTTATTATGCATTAACTCATATTATGCCACATAGTGTTAACATCAGACTCCAAGTTCCAGGTACCCTCCGTGATGAGTTTATCATAAAAAGCTGATTTCTTTTCTCCTTTAAGATTCCACCACTTGATCTTGCTATCTTGGTTTATGTTATGCTTGCTTTTGTTGATCTTCATGCTGATATCCAAAACCACGAACCTATGTTGGGTGGTGAGTTCTTCGCCAGAGACCACTTTACAATCCTTGCATACTTTACGATCCACCCACTTTGTAAGGGAGTAATCAATTTGGCTACAAGTGTGCCCACTCTTGAAAGTAAATCATTACTTAATTGTTTTTGTAAAATAGAAATCAACATATGGGAAACTTGTCTGCCTAGATCCAAGATATTTCATACGTTGCATGTTGTAGCTTATAATATAAAAAATCCTCAACAATGTCAAAGTTGTCGACACTTTCCTGATTGCTGTCAGTTAATTAGAGAAAATGAATAGAGTGGGTGTCGTTGGCGTTTGTTTGAAGTCGGGTTAAAATGGTTGAATCTAGAAGTCAAACAAGGTTTGACATCACTAGGTAGATGTCGAGAAATTTTGACAATTTTTGCCTAATTTTTGATGAATTTTATTATGTGAATGTTGTTGAACTTAACCCTAATATGTTATGGTTGAGGCTAAGAAAACCGCAGTGTTGGTGGCAATTGCGATGGAATGATTGTTAAGAGTTTCCAACTCTAGCAAGATGTAAACACCTGAACTGTCCACTAATTTAACAACCCTTGGAATATATATCCCACAACCCATGGAATTAATTGCTGTACTAGTCTACTTAGCCATGAACATGACCATGACCTCCATAAGTGCTGATCTTCAGAGCAAAGTTATATTACTTGCAGTTTGGAGTGACTCAGAGGTACTTTATCCAATCACAAAGCTAGGTTAGTCCCTGATCATCCGTCTAAGTGCTTGTGAGATACTCCTATGAGCTATTGCCACCATTTCATCTCTCTTCTTTCTAGCTGATATGAGCCTAAAGAACAGGGATACAGGCGTATAGTTTACATACATCAGGACTTTATTGAATTTAATCAGATTTAGGATCAATATATGCTTGGCTGAATGACTCAACTACGTTGTTGTTGGCCCTTTTTTCTTTGGGATCTTTTGAATCATTCCTTCTATGCATATGACTACTTTAGTGGTCAACATTAATAATTTATAAGCCATGTTCTTGTGAGCTTCTCTCATTAGCAAATGCCGCCATTACCACTGTAAATACCTATGAGATAGGGATAGAGGAAGAAGAAAAAACTGAAGATTTCTATGCTGGATCAAAAATCAATTGTTTGAGCTAAAAGTAATCGATCACAAATTGTGAGGATACTCTTATTGATTTTGCGACGGATGATGGGAAAGGCTAAGTGAAATGAATCGCAGAAATTTCCTCTTTCAATTCTGTAATCCTTCTAATTAATATGAGCCTAGAGAACAGGAACACAGGAGTATAATTTTAAACCATAACACAATGTTGAATTCAAATCAGATTTAGGATCAATATATACCTGTTTGACCGTCTCTACTATGCTGTTTTTGATCCTTTTCTGGATCCTTTAAATAATTCTTTCTATGCATGACTACTTTAGTGGTCAACATTGAATAGTTATAACATACCTTCTTCTCAACTTCTTAGACAAAATTAGGAAAGATGACAAAATAGGTTCTCATAGTATTGCAGCATATTCATGGTTCAATTACACATGTTTTTGTGATTAGCCATAGTGGATATGGTTGAAGGGTTAAATACTTTTATCATTATGAGGTATTAATGCCTGCCATCTTCTACTAGATGATAGACGAGAACAGTTACGCTTTAGAAAGTGCAAAACCAAGCTCTCAAACAATGCTATGATGTATGAATGTAGTCTTATTATCAGTGTTTTGCAAAAATGGTTGCTCCATTTCAACTAGCATGTTATATTCAGCTTGAGTATTAGACCGGGCTATAACAACTTGCTTCTTACCAGACCAGGTAAACAAATTCCCACCAACAAATGTAAGAAAACCTGAGGTTAACTTCTGATCAACATGTTTTCCTGCATAATTGAAGTTGAAAAAAACAATAACATTGCAGTGACCGTACTTGAGATAACAGTCCTTTTTCTGTACAACCCTTGAGATTCCAAAGGATATGACATACATCACACAATAGCATTATTCAGGCTTGTTAAGATACTGGCACATAAGTTCAACAACCATAGTAATACTAAGTCAACCGACTGTCAGCTATATAATTTGACCACTGCTCTACATACTAATAATTATTAGGAAAGAAAGGAGAGGAGTCATCTTCCCAAGGGACATTAGGATCTAATGGAGTATTTTCTGATTTTGCACCCAACATGCTAGTGTCTTTTAGAAGGCACTGACAATACTTTCTTTGGGATTAATTGACAACATAAGAGGTACGAGCTACCTCAATTCCCAGAAAATATCACAATGTCCCTAACCCTTTACGGAATGTTTGGTTTGCTGGAAAGGATTGAAAATGGATGTACAAGAAGATAAGATAGGAAGGCATAGGTGAAGGATGAGAGATTTGATGATCCTTTCCTACGTTTGGATACAACACATGATAGGTGAGAAAACTCGAGCAAAAAGTGGGAGAATCCCTCAACTTTCCACGGTTGAGGTGCTTCTATATTTATATACATGAGAATTTACACATAGATCCCTGACTTTTATCACACTTACAAGTAGGACCCTATACACACATATTAACACTCCCCCTCAAGCTGGAGCATACATATCATATGTACCCAGCTTGTTACATAAGTATTGAACCCGACAACCATTTAGAGACTTTGTAAACAAATCAGCTAACTGATCTTCAGATCTGACTTGTGACAATTGAATCGAATTTTGTTGAATCTTTTCTCGTATAAAATGACAATCAACTTCAATATGTTTGGTTCTCTCATGAAAAACAGGATTTTGGGCAATGTGGATAGCAGCTTGGTTGTCACATTTCAGATCAATGGGGGTTTTCTGAATAAAGCCAAGCTCCTCTAACAAGTGACGAATCCATAGTAACTCACATGTTGCTAGGGCCATAGCTCTATACTCTGATTCTGCACTAGATCTTGCAACTACTGTCTGCTTTTTGCTTTTCCATGACACCAAGTTTCCTCCTACAAATACGCAATAGCCAGAAATAGACCTTCTGTCAATACTAGATCCAGCCCAATCAGCATCTGAGAACCCTTGAACCTGTAAATGTCCATGATTTTCATATAGAAGCCCTTTACCAGGAGACTTTTTGAGAAATCTCAGAATGCGCATCACAACCTCCATATGACCAGTGCATGGATTTTCCATGAATTGACTAACAACACTAGTAGCAAAGGCAATGTCAGGCCGAGTGACAGTCAAATAAATTAACTTCCCAACAAGTCGTCTAAATCTCCATGGATCATCAAGTAACTCCCCCTGCTCCATTGACAATTTGACTTTAGGATCCATTGGAGTATCAATAGGTTTGGTACCTAGCATCCCTGCCTCAGTGAGAAGATCTAAGACGTATTTTCTCTGTGAGATAACTATCCCAGACTTGGACTTGGCAACTTCAATCCCCAGAAAATATTTGAGACTACCTAAATCCTTTGTTTGAAATTGGCCTTTTAAAAATGTCTTCAACTGTGCAATGCCATGCCTGTCATCACCAGTAATCACGATATCATCAACATATACCACTAGAAAAATGCTCCCAGAACTATGTCGTCTATAGAAGACTGAATGATCTGTAGTACATCTCTGGAGACCAAACTCTGAAAGAGCACTGCTGAATCTGCCAAACCAGGCACGAGGTGACTGCTTTAAACCATAGAGGGACTTATGAAGACGACATACTAGATCAGACTCCCCCTGAGCAACAAACCCAGGTGGTTGCTCCATATAAATCTCTTCATCTAGATCACCATGAAGGAATGCATTTTTAATATCAAGCTGGTGTAGAGGCAAAGAGTGAATAGCAGCCAGGGATAAGAAAATGCGAATAGATGTCATCTTTGCCACAGGAGAGAAGGTCTCTAAATAATCCTCACCATAGATCTGAGTGTAGCCCTTGGCTACCAACCGTGCTTTGAGTCGATCAACACAACCATCTGCACCTACTTTGACAGTGTAAACCCAACGACATCCAATAACAGACTTACCATGTAGGCGTGAAACAAGAGACCATGTATTGTTCTGGTTAAGAGCTGACATCTCCTCATCCATTGCATGACGCCAACCTGGGTGATCAAGTGCAACTGAAACAGACGGAGGTATAGAGACTGATGACATAGAAGAAATAAAAGCATGATATGAAGGTGATATGTGGCTATATGAAACAAAATTAGAGATAGGATGTTGAATATTTTTAAGTGTGCATGATCTGACGCCTTTACTCAGAGCAATAGGAAGATTTTGTTCAAAAGATGGAGGAATGGTCTCTACCTGACTTTCTGACAAGGAAGCATCTGGAGGAGCTGAATTGGTAGGACCAGACGTACCACCTGCATTGGTGCCAAAACTAGACTGCCCACATGTACTTGTACGACGAGTGTAAACCTGAGTGACTGGTGGTCTAGCTGGGCTAGGTGGACTTGCATCACGAGGACCATCATCACTAGGGGACTCAAAAATAGGAGACTCGACAATAATGGGAAGAGGCAAGAGTTCTTCCATAACTACGGGGGTCACTGAAGAGCTACCATCAAAATAGGATGTGTCTTCAAAGAAAGTGACATCTGCAGATACAAAGAAACGATGTAAGGTAGGACTGTAGCACTTGTATCCCTTTTGAACTCGAGAGTAACCTAAGAAAACACATTTAACAGACTTTGGACCTAACTTATCCAAACCTGGACCAAGACAATGGACAAAACAAGCACATCCAAACACTCTTGGTGGAACATTATACAATGGCTTCATAGGATGAAGGATCTGAACATGTATGCGATTTTGAAGAACAGATGATGGCATACGGTTGATGAGGTAGGTGGCAGTGAGGACGGCATCCCCCCAAAATTCTCTAGGAACGTGCATGTGAAGGAGAAGAGTGCGAGCGGTCTCAACAACATGACGAATTTTTTTCTCAGCTATCCCATTCTGTTGTGGTGTATGTGGGCAAGATGATTGGTGAATGATGCCATGGGTGGAAGTGAAATGGATGAACTCACGACTGAAATACTCTCTAGCATTGTCAGAACGAAGCCCACAAATTTTCTTTTGAAATTGGGTTTCCACTTCTGCAGTAAAGGATTTAAATATGGACAAAAGTTCAGACCGTTCCTTCATCAAATAAAGCCATGTAGCACGAGAATAATCATCGACAAAAATAACAAAATATCTAAACCCAAGCTTAGATGTAACACGACTCGGACCCCATATATCAGAGTGTACCAACTCAAGCACAGACTTTGTTCTTTGACTCTCCCTAGACCTAAAGACAGACCTTGTGTGTTTTCCCAGTTGACATGATTCACATTGCAAACTCTCCAAGTTGGACAAACTTGGAACCATAAACTTGAGTTTTTCTATAGATGCATGACCAAGACGACTATGCACTACCAAAGGAGACGCAACTACACACACTGTGGAAAGTTGTTGCAAGTAGTAGAGTCCAGCCAATTCATATCCTTCACCGATCGTCTTCCCCGTCTTCAAGTCCTGTATAAGACAAGTATCTGCTAAGAAAGTAACGGAGGCTTGAAGAGAACGAGTTAATTTGCTAATTGATAACAAATTAAAAGGAAATTGAGGAATGAATAAAGTAGATGGAAGGGATAAATGTGGGGTTGGTGAAACTGTCCCAATTCCCTTAACAGAAGCAACAAAGCCATCTGCAAGGGTGACACCGGGTAGGTTGGGTTTATGTATGTAGGTGGTGAACATCTCTCGTACCCCAGCGATGTGATCAGTTGCACCGGAATCAAGAACCCAGCCTGACTTGGACGTCGATGCTTTGGATCCATGTGAAATGCATGCTGACAAATCGAGACTTTGTGCATTGAATACTGAAGTCATTGCTTGTTTTGAAGCTCGAAGACGCATCAAATGAGCATATTCTTCTTTGGACAAAGACATCTGATATATAGCTGCCTCCCGGGTATCATCTACAGTTTTCATGTTGGTGGACTTCGCAGGGATTCCATAAGACTCATTACGGATTGTCGCACAAGATTGGTGAACAACAAACTCTTTATCAACCATGTTGACCAAATAATGCACCCACAAATGAGATATTAATTAAATCAGCACAAGATGGACCGGGAACAGAAGCAAACTTGATGGCAAAGATTCAGATTTTTTTTTCTTCAAGAAATCAGACTTGTTCCTCAACAAATCAGACTTGTTCTTCAAGAAATCAGACCAATATACAATAGAAGACCTTAAATCCGACTATTGCACACTTTGTAGAAGCTGGAGACCTTGAAATAAGACTGTTTGGCCTTGAAAACAGAACTTTCCAAAGTCGGTAGCAGACGTGCTACAGTACTCCGCGGCTACAGTACCTAGGGAGAATGATCGAAGCTCCCTCCTTGGATTACCAATGCCTGTGACCTTCTAGGGCAAGGTAATAGGATCAAGGACGCCCCTTATAGACCAGATTTGAGTAGGAAAAACAGCCCTTAAAACCTTTTATTGAAGCCAAACTCTTGCTGCAATAGAAGCCTGTTCAAAGCAGCCAAATACAAGATGATTTCGAGAAGCACGTAGGGGAGTAGCAGCCAGCCACCACCACCGTGGAGCAACTAAGACCAAGGGGATACAACACCCAAAACGAATGATCTGAAATCCAAGTAAAGAAGGAGCAGCAGCCACTCCAAGGACCGCCGTGCTACAGTACGGTACTGTAGCAAGCGGGAAAGCATGAGGTTTTGCTGATTTGGGTGACTGAAGACCTTACGTTGGGGATGACAAGTTCCTTGGAGAGAGTGACGTTCCCTGTTGCTCTGATACCATGAGAAAACTCGAGCAAAAAGTGGGAGAATCCCTCAACTTTCCACGGTTGAGGTGCTTCTATATTTATATACATGAGAATTTACACATAGATCCCTGACTTTTATCACACTTACAAGTAGGACCCTATACACACATTAACAATAGGATTAGTGAAAACTTCATGTTAGCCTTTTTTAGTTATTTCTCTAATCTTGTATCATGTTTTGATGGTCATCGAGATCTGTAGATGTTACAAAAAAAATCTTTGTAGTCATTAAATTAACAACCGTACTATTTTTTGATTAAAAAGTCGGGGATAATAAGGCCGACCATAATTTTTTATTGGTACTTTCGTCAAGACGTTCAAGTAGATCAGTAATTTATGCATATGCCTAGAAACAAAATACATAAATTTTGATAATGTCAAACATATTAACCATGATTTAACATTGTCTGCTGATCCTTCCGTCTAAAACAGAAAATGCAATTTCATAACATACCTGCTGTTGTTTATGGTCGTGGAGGAAGAAAAGCCCAAAATTGCTAGTGATCCAATGAGTATTTTCACAACTGTATTGGCGTAAAAGTCAATTGCGTGATAGTAAATTGATTTTTAAAGCAGTTCTTGCATGGAGAAAGACATCTGTGAGCCTGGAATCAAATTTGGGAGAACTGCGGCCGTGAACCTGGAATGAACTTTTTAATTGATGAAAGCTCTAGCAATGGCCTTCAAGGACATATGTCATCCACGCTTGTGACAAAGAATACCACAAGAATTACGTTAGTCGTGATGAGAAGAAAAAAGAATGCTTGTTGGTTGTCACAGAGAAGAATATAGAAAAGGTGCCAGCCGTGATGAGGAAGATAGCAGGAAGAAACCACAGTCGTCGGCTGTCCATTGGAAGGGTGGCGTACGTATGTGTTTTGTTCACCCGGGGTTGGAGGCATCGTTGAAATAGAATTTCGAGAGTCGGGGTCGAATGGGGGTGAAGAGATTTATACCTCTTAATACCTAGGGGGCTTCGGAACTCAACAATCCTATTCAAGTGGGATCCCTGTTCCACAGGGATTAGTATCCTTGTGCCAATTTTACTCAAACAAACATGGGACTGGGAGTACCAACAGGATAATAATCCTTTCCTACACATAATACTGCAAACCAAACATACTGTTAGTACCAAAATGCTTACACAAGTATTGGTTGTTGTTTGAATGCCAACAACAACATTTCATGAGAGAATGATATCAATAATGCCCTCTTTGCTCTTTGTAAAACATGAGAGTGATCTACTTGAGAGCGAAGCGAGTCTTCCTTTAGAAGGTACTCCTCAAAACATGTTTGAAGGATCTGTTTGAGATGATATACAAATTTTTGTAGGTGAAAAACCTTGTGGCACTCCTAAGCTACAAATCTCGAAGGCTGCTCTATGAGAAACACTTTCATCCATATCACCATGTAGGAAGGCATTTTTAACATCGAGTTGAAGTAGAGGCCAATTTCGATTTACTGCTATAGATATCAAAATTTGAATAGAATTGAGCCTTACAACTGAGAGTGTCTCAAAATTATCAATACCATAGGCCTGAGTATAGCCTTTAGCAACAAGGTGAGCTTTGAAGCGTTTAATAGTACCATCAGGATGATATTTAACAGAGAAAACCCATTGACAATCAATATGTTTGCAGTTGGCTGGAGGATAATACCTGGTATGTCCATCCTGATGTAGTACCACGAACAACTTAGTGTGGTAGGTGCCTATGCTACAGTACCATGTAACAGAGTAGACAACATGCTCTGACAGGCTTGACCGGTGTCAGTAGTAACAACACGTGTGGTCGGTGGCTTTGCTGTAGTACCACGAACAACTTAGTGTGGTAGGTGTCTATGCTACAGTACCATGTAAAACCAAACCTTATGTCATTACAATGATGTTCTCTTGATTTTATGAGCTATAACCATGTTATAAACAATTTTTAACATGAATGACGCAAAAAGAAAACTATTTACATTTTTCATCTAGAATTCCTGCCTACACATTTACTAGTGAGGTTTCTGTGTTTCCCTTATGCAACATATCTAAAATTGTCATTCTCGCAGGAGCTTTGGTCATCGGTAACTGCTTGGGAAAATGGAAATATGAAACAAATGCCTTGCAGATATTTTCCAGATTGGAGTTCTTTATCTATCAATATGACCAGTTTCTTAATATGGTTTCTGGTTTTCATTCTTTTGATGCTATTATTATTGAAAAAGCTACAAATTTGTCCATACCAGTTCCTGATATGACATTTTCTAAAGTGGAGCCTGGAATTCAGTTACTCTCATATGCTGTTACAGATCCCGGAGAGTTTATGCTCATAGTATTCGACCGGGATCTGAAGCAAAACATCTCTAGTGTGCCTTATAACTACAAGGTTTTTGTAGGTATGCTGTGGTCTTTAGGCCATCCAGATTCTTGCCTTTATCTAGTGCTGAAAACTAACAAGACCTGCTATCTAATTTGCATTTCCATGCCGGTAAATAAGCTGTGTCTGAATGTACTTGGTTCATTTTCATTTCCAAATGAGAAATATAAAACTTGAAATGTACAGAACAGATCCTTTTTCTTGAAAATTCATCCCCGTCTTGAAGTGATTTCTATCTCTTAGTATCCTCAAGAAATAAAAGCCTGCACTAACTTTTTTTATTTTTGCTTACTATGTATGGTAATATTGTAAAAAAATCTTTAGATTAAACTCTTATGATCATTCATTCATCATCATCATCTAAGTCTCAACCCCAACCATGTTGGGGTTGGCTACATGGATCCTTCTTTTCCAATCAGCTCTGTTATGGGCCATACTCTGGTCAAGATGTAAAGAACTTATGATCATTTTAAATGATGATTATTCATTAGTATAGAAAATGTTTAGAGAAAAGGTTGTTTTCATCTTATATAGTAAGAAACAATTAGAATTCTTTGTGTATGTAATATTTACCCTAGCTATCACACCAATGCTTATTAGTTGGGAAAAGAAAGTCAATATTGTCTAATATAGTTCTAGGCGGCATATGTATCACTATACCATTACGTCAAAAAAAAGAGCAACTATTAAAATACTTGCAAGTTGCAACATGTTTGATTTTTGCACCGCAATAATGAAACAAGAGAATAACTATAATGTATCTCGGTAACAAAGTAGACACAATTCCTTATATAGGAAGAAAAGCAATTTCATGCACAATGGTATCAAACTATATATTTGTTATTTTGATTTGGCCAATGGTCTTGGTCAAAATATTGTACCATATTGAAGAATTAGAAAGGGAAAAGAACACACCTCATGGGATTTATTGAAAAGCTGCTGCACCCAATATAACATTGGTTCAGGGAGCACAGAAAGTAGAATCATCGACAATGTAAAATGACCATTTACCATACCAAAAATAGGACCAATTAATTCTCAAATATATGTATTTTATATAGTAAAAAAAATTGTTGTATTGGTAGTTAACATGAGTCTATGGTACATGGTTATACAATAATCATAGATACAATTCGACTAAACATGTATCAAACTCAAAAACAAAGCTAGGACCAACAGGCCCACTAATACTATGAATATAAAATAATTTTAACACTTCTTTCAAGCAGGAGCATATATTTTAATCATGCCACATTATTTACTAGAATAGAGGAGGTCTTCTTTCCCAGATTCTTGGCGAAAAGATCGTCAACTTGTCCTCCAAATCTTGTGAAGTGTGTGCAAAAGAGTCTTTGTCTGGTCTGCTTCTCGAACAAAGTGGCAGTCAACTTGTATATGCTTTGTCCTCTCATGGAAGGCTGGGTTGTTGGCTATAAAGATGGCAGTAGATTGCCACACTGCATTGGCATAGACATATGCATAAATGGAGATAGCCCATGTTCATGAAGGAAAATCTTGACCCACTTCATTCCACTGACAGTTTGAGCCATTGCCTTGTTTTCTGCATCAACACTTGATCAAACAATGAAAACCAAATTTTTTCTATGCCACGTAAGGAGATTTCCTGCAACAAAGGTACCAAAGATATTTTATCAGCTCAGCTACTAGCATATTTAGAGTCAGAAAAGCTAGTGATATTGCAATGACCGTGTTTTTCATAACAGTCCTCTAGATAGAAAGAGAATTGTTTATTCAGTGAGTAAAACATGTTACAGGATAGTCTCTAATATAGCTAATGAGAGTAGAGACATAAGTACAAGTGAGCAATATGGGATTAAAAGTAAAACAGTAAAACAACAAGTAATAACAAAGTAACACAGTATATCTATACTCCCCCTCAAGCTGGAGCGTAGATGTCAAACAAGCCCAGCTTGTCAATCAGAGTCTAAAACCGAGCTTTAGGCAAGATCTTGGTGAAGATATCCGCAAGCAGCTTGTCAGTGCCAATGTATGGAGTGCAGATATGTCCAGACAGAACTTTCTCCTGAACAAAATGGCAATCAACCTCAATATGCTTCGTGCGTTCATGAAACGTGGGGTTGCTTGCAATAAAAATCGAGGCTTTGTTGTCACAGAACATAGGAATGGGACTAGAATAAGCAATGTCAAACTCTTGAAGAAGGCCACGGACCCACAAAAGCTCACATGCAGTATGAGCCATGGCTCTATATTCGGCCTCGACACTAGATCTAGCAACCACAGTTTGCTTTTTGCTCCGCCAGGCAACTAGGTTGCCTCCCACAAAGGTACAATATCCAGAAGTGGACTTTCGATCAGATCGACTACCTGCATAGTCAGAATCAGAAAATCCAGATAGATTGCAATGGCCATGCTTTTTATACAGAAGTCATTTCCCTGGCTAGCTTTTAAGGTATCGTAGGATGTGACACATAGCGTCCTAGTGGCACTGCCGAGGTTTATCAAGGTACCGGCTTATGAATCCCACAGCAGCTGCTAGGTCAACCCTAGTGACCGTCAGGTAGATAAGCTTGCCTACCAGCCTTCGAAACTGGTGACGATCATCATAAGGTAGAGAATTATCATCATCCCAATCCATGTTGGGATCTAGAGGAGTGTTGGCTGGCTTGCAGCCCAGCATGCCGATTTCTTGCAATAAATCCAGAACATATTTTCTTTGTGAAAGACAGATTCCTGTAGATGATCTGGCAACTTCAATACCTAGAAAATATCGCAGTTTGCCAAGATCCTTGGTGATGAAGTGTTGTGCCAAATAATGTTTGGTTGCCTGGATGCCCGCAATATCACTGCCAGATAAAACAATATCATCTACATATATAATCAGAATAACAAGCCCTGTTGCTGACTTACAAATAAATACAGAATGATCAGATTGTGATCAAACCAGGCACGCAGGCTCTTCTTAAGACCATAGATGGCCTTTCTGAGTACATATTTTGAAGGCAGACTCCCCCTGAGCAACAAATCCCGGCGGTTGCTCCATGTATACCTCCTCCTGAAGATCTCCATAGAGAAAAGCGTTTTTGACATCAAGTTGATATAGAGGCCAGTCTTTATTACAACAATAGAAATCAGAATACGAACAAAATTCAGGCGTGCAACTGGAGAAAAGGTCTCAAAGTAGTCAACACCGTATGTCTGTGTGTAACCTTTTGCAACTAATCTGGCTTTCAGGCGTTCAATGGTACCATCCGGTTGATATTTTATAGTAAATATCCAGCGACATCCAATGGTATGGCACAAAGAGGGACGATCAACCAGATCCCAAGTGTGACGATCACAGAGTGCTTGCATTTCTTGCTCCATAGCATGTTTCTAGGCAGGAATGCGAAGGGCCTCTTTGGCTGATTTAGGAATTGTCACAGCAGACAAAACAGAATTGAAGCAAGCAAAGCTACCACATAGATTGTCAGATGAACAGAAATGACTGATAGGATGCTTAGTACATGATCGAACGCCTTTCCGTAAACTGATAGGAAGATCCAGGTCAGAAAATACCTCAGTGGATGGTGGATCAACCGCAGACGCAGGAGATGGTTCAGTCGAGGCTTTAGAAGCATTGTGGTCCATTGACCTGCGTTGATAGACTTGCAATGGGCGTTCTTTAGGCACACCAGGAGACGGTAAATCCTCAACAATCACCGATAACGGTGTGGTAGCCATAATATCAGCAGACAATGTTGCACCATCAGTAGAATAGTAAGACATATGCTCAAAAAAGGTCACATCCACACTAACAAACCACTATTTTTTAATAGGATCAAAACAGCGGTAGCCTTTTTGTGTACGAGAATATCCCAGAAAAACACATTTGACCGAGCGAGCATCAAGTTTGGTGAGCCCAGGACGAAGATTTTTCACAAAACAAGTACTCCCAAAGATGCGAGGAGGCAGAGAGAATAAGGGTTTATCAGGAAACAAAATGGCATACGAGACCTGATTTTTCAAAACAGAGGAAGGCATGCGATTGATGAGATAGCAAGCCGTAGAGACAGCTTCAGGCCAGAAATGATGGGGTACTTTGTAGTGTATGAGAAGAGTGCGAGCAACCTCAAGTAAGTGACGGTTTTTTCGTTCAGCGACGCCATTTTGTTGAAGAGTATAAGGGCAAGTGGTCTGATGTATGGTTCTTAGGGCAACACAGAAGGAGGTAACAAATTGTTGCATGAATTCAAGTGCATTATCAATACGAAAAATTTTAATAGGTCTGTTAAATTGGGTGTGAATTTCAGCAAAGAAGGTATGAATAGTATCCAATACAGTATCTCGACCTTTAAGTAAAAAAACCATGTGGTGCGAGAATAATCATCAATAAAGGTCATAAAATATTTCACACCCGAGTGACTTGATACGGAGCACGGTCCCCAAATATCAGCATGAACAATGTCAAAAATTTCTTTAGAAGCAATAACTTTCTTAGTAGGAAAAACAGACCGAGTTTGTTTGCCTAAAACACAAGTTTCACATGTAAAACTGTTCTCAGATAAAGTAGGAAATAAATGCTTTAATTTGGTAGCAGATAGATGACCCAGGAGAAAGTTCCACTGTAGTCCCGTCACTGAAGTGGATAGCATAGCAGAAGCAACAGGAGGTCCATCCAGATAATACAACCCATTTGGTCCTTCATGACCCGAACCAATCCTCGTCTTTGTGCGGAGATCCTTCAAAACACAGCCAGAAGGATCAAATTTAACATAGCACTTGAGTTGTTTTATCATCTTACTGATTGACAACAGATTAACAGGAAATTTTGGAATATATAAAACAGAATGCAATTGCAGTTTTGGTGAAATAGGAACCGTGCCAGTGCCATGAACTGTAGTTTTGGAGCCATTTACAACAGTAACAGATGATATAGTAGTAGTTTTATTTAGAGCAGAAAATAGACGAAGATCACCAGCCATATGAGTGGATGCACCCGAGTCAATGCACCACTGTTTGTTACCAAATGATGGAGAAGCGAGCATGGCAGAGGATCCTGGTGTAGACGAGGATGGCAGCTGTGCGAGACGCTCCTGGAACATCTTCTCGAACTCAGAACGTAACCATTCCGCGTTTGCAGGAGCAACAGGTGTGTCAGCAGTAGAGTCAGTAGCAGTTTCTGTAGCCACTTGGTTAGCCCAAGCAGGCTTGCCGTGCTCAATCCAGCATCAATCTTCAGTATGATTGTCCCGGCCACACCAATTGCAGTAGCGAGGGCCGGGAGGAGCACCACGTCTAGGAGCAGATGATCCTCGACCTCCCGAGGGAGGAGGGCGACCACCACGGCCACGACCAGAATCAACAGAGCGAGCAATAAGCGCAGGGTGTTCAACAACAGGAGTAGGAGTCATGGACGGAAGGCGTTGGACTCATTTAAGAACATCCCAAAGGGTAGGCAGCGGATCACTTGACAGGATCTGGTCAACCACACCAGAAAACGAGGCAGGAAGAGCAGCCAAAAACTGAACAAATTACAGTTCGTTGCGTTGCTTTCTGACCAATTTTGATATCCGCCGTCAAGGGGTGGTAGAGTTCAAACTCATTCCATAGAGCCGAGTATTGATTGTAGAAGTCATCAATGGAAGTGTTAGGGGCGAACTCCTTTTTAGCCAAGTTTTTGAAAATTTCAAAAACTCGTTTAGGATTCTCCTGATGAGAGTAGACGTGGGACAGTTGATCCCACATAGCCTTAGCATCATGAAGGCAGAGAAGAGATTGGCTGATCCGGGGCTCGGTACTGTTGAGGATCCAAGACTTGACGCCAGAGTCATCCTTGGACCATTGTGCATAGCTTTGTCAGGTTTTGTCATCCGCATCAGCAGTAGGAACAACAGGAGGCTCCACCGTAAGATGGTGATACCGACCTTATGCTTTGACATATAGAACAAATGATGCCGACCACAAATGATAGTTGGAGCCGCCGTCGAGCTTCACCGTGGTGACACACAGAGAGCGAGGTGGCTCAGATAAGGCCATGGCAGAGGCAGTAGTCGGCGCAGCAGCAGAGTAGATCAGAGACCTACAAAGGGGTAGATAACAGCAGCAGGGATCTGACGAGTCAGATAAGAAAACGCGTATAGGGCAGAATATGCATATATATAGAGAAACCTACGCCGTCATGAGGAAAACTCAATGTTCCTTCATGAGGCGCAAACAGAGAAGACGGTGAGACGAAAGACTCTTAACTTAGACGGCCAGTGGATGTCCGAACTTGGATAAGAAGATCACCCGGACGTAGAGAAGAGAAGAGGTAAAAACCAGTGGCAGCCGGAGCAGGGATGGGAAGAGGAGGCGAAGGGGAGGAGGCTTGGAGGGAAGGAGGAGGGGCAGGAGGGTGGCTGCGGGGAAGAGGAGGGAGGGGAGGGGTGGCGGCGGTTGGGAAGAGGAGGGAGGGGGTGGCGGTGGGGAAGAGGAGGGAGGAGTGGCGGTGACTGGGAAGAGGAGGGAGGGGGGTGGCGGTGGGGAAGAGGAGGGAGGGGGGCGGTGGCTGGGAAGGAGAGGAGGGGGGTTGGCGGCGGGAAGGGTAGAAGGAGGGGGGGAGGGCAGGGGCTGGCGGCGACCGGGGGGGGGTGGGGCGTCGGGCGGGGGGGGGGTCTCACGTCATTTCAGACAAGTGGGTGGGGAAAAAAAGGAACCTGTTCTTGATACCATCTAGAGAGAAAGGGAATTGTTTATTCAGTGAGTAAAACAGGTTACAGGATAGTCTCTAATATAGCTAATGAGAGTAGAGACATAAGTACAAGTGAGCAATATGGGACTAAAAGTAAAACAGTAAAACAACAAGTAATAACACAGTATATCTATAAGTCCCTTTCTAGGAAAACTCTTAAGGTAGCATATAATACGAAAAACAACATTCCAATGATATCGTCGCAGCTTGAATGAATCTACTCACCAAGCCAACAACTGCAGTTATATAGGATGAATAACTATCGGGTACACAAGTTTCCTAACATTTTTGCAATCTCCTTGATTATCAAGAAAAGCACTTGAGGAGTTTTTGTCCTATTAAACACTGACATCTAGTTGGGTACTTGCAAGTTTTGTACCTAGCATGCTAATTAAATCAGATATACAGTGTATTTCCTTTCAGATATGATGGTTGCTAATGAGGTACATGCAACTCCCATTCAAAGGAAGTACCTTAGCTTTCCTAGATCCTTAATGATGAAGTGCTTGTACAAATATTATTTTTAGCTTGGATGCCAACCAAAGCACTCACAAAGAGTATAATATTATCAACATATACCACTTAAACGAAAGATCCACAACATTCTTTTGAATAAAGAGAGAATGGTCAACATGAGATTGGTACATGTTTTGAGAATAATTAGAATTAGCTTTTGAAATCATGTCTTGGAGCTTTATGGCCATATATAGCCTTCTGCAAGAGACACACTTCATTGCACGCCCCTAAGAAACCATGTCTGGAGGTTTCTCTATAAAAACGGTCTCATCCATATCACCATATATGAAAGTTAAGATCCAAGTTGTTGAATAGACCAATATGGATAGTAGCAAGAGAAATCAGAACACAGAGCATGAGTTAAGCATGGAATTGGAGAGAGTGTCTCAAATTAGTCAACGTCACTTCTGGGTGTAACCTTTGTAAACAAGTCTAGCTTTGAGGTTTTCAATAGTGCCACTAAATGGTGTTTGACATCTGGGTTCCAATTCTCTTCTGGCATTTCTTCTTCCATTGCATCCTTCCACAAAGGGTGTTGTAAGGCCTCAAGGTGATCGCAAGGAGCATGCTTGTTAGCCACAAGAGAAAACTTTCACATGGAAAATGTCATGAATTGATATGAAGAGAATTTCTGATTTGTCATAGAGAAAGTAGGGTTACAAAGAGCAATTGGAAAGTGTAAATTAGACGATTGTTCAATAAAAGGTACTTGAGAGGGATCTTCATAGATGAAACAAGATTGTCAGTCGATGAAACAACCGATAGTGGTAAGTGGTTCTACATGATGATGGGATGATGGTATGTTAGTTTGTTTGACGTGATGTTTATACACACAAAGGAAGGAACTGGTGGTGGTGATGGAGGTGGTTGTGGTGGGGTTAATGGTGTTGGGGTAGTTGGTTCACATGACATTGGTAAGGGCACAGGTGGAGTTTTTTATATTTCCTTGCTTTCAGTTGAGAAGTAAGGTTTGTCAAAGGGTAACAACACTAGAAATATAAGTTAGATTAGTGATTAGGTCATAGCATAGGTTGCCTTTTTGAGTTCTTAGATATCCCAAGAAAACACACTTAATATAACAAGCAACTAGTGTATCAAAACCAAACAGATGAACAATTTAAACACACCCAAAAACATGAGGCGGTAGAGGAAAAAGTTTTGTTTTTGGGAGTCGGCCATTGTCCAAAACTTGACCCCCTAAGACAAAGGAATAGAATATTAAAAAGATGCGGAAGTGAGTACCACATTAGTCCAACTAGAGGTCGGTACATTCACCTAGAACATGAGAGTGCGTCCAACTTCAAGAAGATGAAGTAACTTGTATTTGATCACACCTTCCTATTGAAACATCTTGAAACATGATGTGTGGTGAACCACACAAGCAATTGAAACAAGAGGATACTTCTTTTGACAAACTCCAACCCATTATTAGTTTCGTAATACATAATTGTGGTAGAAAATTGTCTTTATTTCCTGAAAAGAAATTTAAACAAGAGGTGTTGCAGACTTATCTCTAAGAAGATACACCCAACATATTCTAGTGCGATCATGTAATGAGAATAAAAATGAATAAATCTTTTGAATCTTTTGATACAGCACAGACTCCAAAGATCTACATAATCTAAGTCCGAGGTATGATGTTCCCTATTATTTTGCCTAGGTGAGAAAGTGACTTGATGATGTTTCTCTACATGATATGCATCAAAAGTGTCTTGGTGGAGGATACTTATGGTACCATCTTCGTATAACTGGAAGATTGGGGTAAGGCATTTGAAGGTAGAGCTGGAAGAAGGGACTGTGAGTACAAGTCAAAGGTGGAGTTGCTAGGAGGGACTGAATGGAGGGTTTAGGTCCATTGCATTCAAATCTTACACCAATCTTCTTTGTTGTTTAAAGATCCTATAAAAAGATTTTCTTATCAAATTGCTTGACAATTCAAGGACTAATCATTTTGCTGATGGATAAAAGACTTAAGAGTAAACTGTGAGGCATGCACCACATCCTAATGAGGTAGAGATTTGTACAAAGAAACTTGTCCTCCACCAGTAATCGGAGATAAGTTCCTTCAGCTACACAAACATGGAATGGACTAGAAAGAAGTTGTAAAGACTCAAACAAAGAGGTATCACTAGTAATGCGAGAAGAGCCACCATACTTTGCAACCCAATATTTATGGAATGCATAAAATCCGTGTGAGGTAGAGATTTTTCCTATGAAACATATCCTAGACCAATAATGGGGGATACAGATATGTCAGTAACATGAACATGGAATGGACAAGTAATAGGTTGTAGAGACTCAAATAAAAAGCATTACCAGTTAAGTTGAAAAAGGCATCATAAAAATGCAACCCAGTCTGAAGACTAGGGACAAATGAACAAGAGTAAATACCAGATAGGTTCAACCTAGCTACTATAGTAGACTGAAATGTGTTGAGGATGTTTATAGACTGCAAATGAAGTCTTTCATATCCTCTTTGGAGATAGTAACTTCCTAAGTGTCTTCAATAGATGCTTGATTGAATATGGGAGCAAAACATCTAGAGGGATAGTCATTTGATCCAACATCAATCTGAAGAATAATTTTTGTAATGACAGTGATCACATAAGAGTTTACAACTTCCTTGTTCACGTCTAGGAGGCAATTGACAACATTTCCATCTGCTTGATGAATGTCGTTGCTAACAACCTCCAGTAATAGCCATAGAAGAAGAGTCAAATTTTGGTATAGAACTAAACATGTCTAGTATAGATAGATAAGCATAATTTGTACAGTTAGAGGAATTTCCTCAGAGTCATGATTTGTCCTTCAAAATTTGTATTTAGGACAAAGACTAGAAAGAAAGTGAATAGATTTGATGCTGTTAGTATATATACTTTATGCTTTATGTTTTAATGCGTGCTTTATAATTATCTTCTGTTTAGATTTTCTTGTATCCCATATTGCTTAATTCTATTTCTCACTTACTCTCTTGTCCTATAGAAGAGATTGGCTTGTATTTGTTTTAGTCACATCAAATAAAGGTTTTCTAATTTTATATGGTATCAGACGACTACGATCTTCCTTAATCCCTTCCACCAATCCTAATGCTTCCCATCCCTCTCTCACCCTAGCCGCCACCCACTCCCTCCTTCCTTGCCACCGCTATAGTCCCCTCCCTCACCCGCCGTCGCTGCTGCTCCCCCTCCTTCATTTGTTAGTGCTAAAACCTCCTCCCCCACCTGCCACTATTTCTCTCCCTTCCTCTCTCTTCTCACGTCACCACCTTCCCATCAACCTCCTACCCCCCCCCCCCCCCCCCCCAAATTGCCGCCGCCACCCTCCTCTTCCCCTCCTCGACTACCCAACAACACCACCCTCACTCCCTGCAATCACCACAAACAACCCCCATCCCATCCTTCCATGACCCACTACCCTCCTCTCCTCCACCAATCAGCCTCCCTCTCTTCATTTTTCCTGCATTTTGTCTTCCAACACTTCCTAAAATAGCACGTTGAAAATCTAAAAGTATCATCGTTTGTTGCCTACTTACGCCACATGTGGAGTAACTCACATCGTGGTGGGTTAGGTCTTTTCTTCTCTCTACTTCCCCTATGCGGGGTTCTTAGATCTGCTAATCCAGATTTTCTACTGCTCTCTACTGTCCCTATGCAAGTTTTTCAGATCTGCTGATCCAGATCTACTGCTACTTTCGGCTGCCCCTATGTGGGTTTCTCAAATCTAGGGATCCATATCTGCTACTACTGTTACTGCTACTTCTTTGAGCATGTTATCTCTTCGCTTCCTATGGGGACTAAAGATCCTCCTTGGTCTTTGTGTGTTACGACCCTGAAGCTTGATGAATCGAACCATCATCTTGGTAGGCATTGTTTGAACTCTATGTCAAATCCCAAGGGCATTATTCATAGATCTCTACTGCTGCTAAAATCCCTCCCGATGACTCAACTGATGACAAAGCCAAGCAAGCTTATTCTCAATGGTCTAAAAATGATTTTGAAGTAATGACATGGATGGTAAATAGTGCCAAATTCAAGATTAATCAGTCTCTCCTCCATCTTCAGAATGCCAAATCTATGTGGGATCAACTATCCATGCGTACTCTTACTAACAGAATCTAAAGGTTTTTGAGATCTTTAAGAATCTGGCGAAAAATGAGTATTTGATTGATGGATCTGTCGAAGACTATTACACCCAATGCTTGAAACTCTGGGATGAATGCAAAGTATATCATTCTCTTTCTTTAGACATCAAAGAAGTTCAACGACAACACATCGACTTCAATTCGTTCAATTTCTGGCTGGACTTCCTCGTTCCTTCTTTGGTGTTGTTGATAAGATCTTATCCAGTGATCCCTTACCAACCCTGAGGGATGTTCTCAAGTGCGTTAAACGCCAACTTTCTATGACTTCCCTACCTTCTATCTCTTCTGACCATTGGGTTCTTGCAGTCCGCTCCCATGACTCTAGTCGAGGACGTGGACGTGGTTGGGGTCACGATCGCGGTGGCCGTGCTTCTGGTACTCGTGGATGTGGTCCTTCCCCTGGACCTGGACGAGGACAACCTCAACCTCCTCCTGCCAACCACTTCTACAACATCCGTGGGCGCACGAACCACAATGAGGACCATTGTTGGTGTGACAGAGTCAGGGTTTTCAGAAAGCTCAGGGTTGAACAATGTGTGCACCCTCATATATATAATACTGAGAGAATTACAGAGAGGGCCATATATAAAAGAGAAATAACAAAAAGAAATAACAGGCTATGTAAAATAGGAAATATATAATGTAACACTCCCCCTCAAGTTGGAGCATAGATGTCAATCATGCCCAACTTGTCCATCAGTGTGCAGAACTGTTTCTTCGCCAGTAGCTTGGTGAAGATATCAACAACTTGATCTTTTGATCTCGTGAATGGAGTGCATATCTTGCCAGTAAGAATAGATTCTCTGATGAAGTGGCAGTCAACTTCAATGTGTTTGGTGCGCTCATGATAGACATGATTATTTGCAATGAATATGGCAGCTCATTTATCACAGTGCATAGGAATGGCCGAAGAAGACTCAAACCCAAACTCTTTCAGAAGAGAACGCACCCACAGTAACTCACAGGCAGTATGGGCCATGGCCCTGTACTCATCTTCAACACTAGATCTGGCAACGACATTCTGTTTCTTGCTCCTCCAGGTAACAAGATTGCCTCCTACAAACGTACAATAACCGGAGGTAGATTTTCTATCAACTTTGCTGCCTGCATAATCAGAATCAGAATACCCTTCAAGAACACAATGCCCATTCTTTTTATAATGAAGTCCCTTGCCAGGTGACTTTTTTAAGTATCTCAGAATGTGACATACAACATCCCAGTGACACTGTTTGGGTTTGTCAAGGTACCTGCTAAGAAGACCCACTGCAGTAGCAATATCAGGACGAGTAACAGTCAAATAAATCAATTTACCAATCAACCTCCTGAATTTTTTATGATCAGCAAACACAGAAGAGGAATCATCATCCCAATTCACATTGGGATCTAGAGGAGTATCCGCAAGTCTTGCTCCAAGCATACCAGTCTCCTGCAAAATATCAAGAACATACTTTCTCTGAGAAAGCACCAGGGCATTAGAGTTTCTAGAGACCTCTATGCCAAGAAAATACCGAAGTCTGCCCAAATCTTTTGTAGCAAAGTGCTTGTCCAGATGATCTTTGGTAGCCTGAATACCAAGAGAGTCGTTGCCAGAAATAATAATGTCATCAACATATACAATCAGAACAGTAATACCTGTTGAAGTCTTTTTTGTAAACACAGAGTGGTCAACCTGTGACCTCAGAAAATCAAAATCAATCATGATCTTACTCAGCTTATCAAACCAGGCAGGAGGACTCTGCTTGAGCCCATAGATAGACTTCTTAAGCCTGCATACTTTGTGAGACTCCCCCTGAGCAACAAACCCAGGAGGTTGCTCCATATACACCTCTTCCTGCAAGTCACCATACAGAAAAGCATTTTTCACATCAAGATGCAGAAGAGGCCAGTTCATATTCACAACAACAGATAGGAGAATCCTGACAGAGTTAAGGCGAGCAACAGGAGAAAAAGTCTCAAAATAATCAATGCCATATGTCTGAGTATAGCCCTTTGCAACTAACCGTGCTTTCAATCTCTCAACCGTACCATCAGGTTGATATTTTACGACATATACCCACCTGCAGCCCACAGGCTTACACTGAGGAGGTGGATCCACCAGCTCCCAAGTGTCTCTGTCAGTAAGAGCAATCATTTCTTCTTTCATAGCAGATGTCCAAACAGTACTTTTCAATGCATCCTGAACATTCTTAGGTACAGCCACAGCAGATAAAGCATATACAAAATTGCTAGATTGAGTATTCAAATGAGCAGTAGATACAAACTGAGCAATGCTATGAGAAGTGCAGGAATGAGTACCCTTTCTGAGTGCAATAGGTATGTTAAGGTCAGAATGTACCTCAGGTGCAGCAGAACCTTCTGGAGGAGAAGATTGGTTGTCTTGGGGGGGTACTTGTGTAGAAGGTGCTCTATTCCTGCGCTGATAAACAATAAGTGGAGGATCTTGATTTTCAGTATTCACAGTGTCAATAATGTCAGGCACACAGTCAGAAATAACAGGCAAAGGAGAGGCAAGAATGTCTGTCTGCAAACTGTCTCCTGCTGAAGAATAATACAGTGTATCTTCAAACAAGGCAACATCACTACTAGTAAACCATTTCCTCGTATTGAGATTATAACACCTGTAACCCTTTTGAGTTCTAGAATAGCCCAGAAAAATGCATTTAGCAGCTCGAGGAGACAACTTATCAGAAGTGGGTCCAAGTAATCTAACAAAGCAGGTACACCCAAAAATTCTAGGAGGCACAACAAACAAAGAAATCTTAGGTTACAAAACCTGTATAGGAATCTTATTTCCAATAACAGACGATGACATTCTATTAATTAGAAAACACGCAGTCAAAATAGCCTCATGCCAATAGGAGCGGGGCACATGAGAATGCATCATAATGGTCCTGGCAACTTCTAATAAGTGTCTATTTTTCCGCTCAGCGACACCATTTTGTTGTGGGGTATAGGCACATGAAGTCTGGTGTAGCGTACCAACAGATTTACAGAAAACCGCCACTTCTTGCTTAACAAATTCTAAAGCATTATCGGTGCGGAAAACTTTAACAGGCAAACCAAACTGTGTTTTTATTTCAGCAAAAAAGTACTTGATAGTAGACAGCACTTCGGACCTACTTTTTAATAGAAACAACCAAGTAGTCCTAGAAAAGTCATCAATAAATAGAATGAAATACTTGTAACCAGACAAACTCG
Source organism: Alisma plantago-aquatica (assembly GCA_963693085.1). Taxonomy (NCBI): domain Eukaryota; kingdom Viridiplantae; phylum Streptophyta; class Magnoliopsida; order Alismatales; family Alismataceae; genus Alisma; species Alisma plantago-aquatica. The sequence goes on from OY856410.1 coordinate 1,018,240,659, forward strand.
GTGCATGGCATGGGCCCCATACATCAGAGTGAACTAAATCAAAAATGTTTTTACTGCTCACAGTACTACGTCTAGGATACACAGTACGAGTTTGTTTTCCCAGCTGACAAGATTCACATTGAAAATTACAACTGCCAATATCAGAAACTAAATGACGCAACTTCTTTGACGATGGATGTCCCAGCCTGTAGTGCCACTGCAATGCAGAAACAGAAGCCGATAAAGCATATACCACATCAACTTTCTCTGATCTCGGTAACTGGTCCAAGTAATATAGTCCATCAGCACCTTCATACCCCCCACCAATCTTCGTCCTCGTGCGAAGGTCCTGAAAAACGCATGAACCAGGAACAAATGTCAGGCTACATTTTAAACTTCATAAAATTTTGCTGACTGATAATAAGTTCAGAGGAAATCTAGGCACATATAAGGCAGACTTGAGCCAAAACTGAGAAATAATGTCGCCTACTCCAAAAACCGAAGACTTTGAGCCATCAGCAAGCATAACAGATGAGTTACGGGCAGGTTTAGATAGAGTTTTAAACAGAGATCTATTGCTAGATATATGTGCAGAGGCACCATAATCTATCACCCATTTTGTTTTACCAGAAGTAGAAGGTGAGGAGGAACTCAGGAATGCAATATCATAACCAGAGTATGCAACATGTGCTCCACTAGTAGAAGCAGCAGACGAAGAGCCAGCACGCTCAAGGAGGCGTTCCACCTCAGCACGAATGTAGTCTGCGGTCGCTCCTGTAGTCTCTGGCTCAGGCGTCTGAGCAACACCCTCAGAAGCAGTAGAAGATGAATCTGCAACAGCATTGGCCCAAGCCGATTTACCATACTTTTCCCAACACTTTTCTTCAATATGATTAGACCGGCCACAGAAGGTACAAACGTGCTGTCTTTGCTGAGGACGCGCAGCAGCAGGAGGTGGGGCAGCAGGAGGAGCTCCTCGTCCAGCAACAGGTCCACGTCCCCGTCCCGTACTCAGGGGAGGACGACCATCAGTGGAACGGCCACGACCACAATCACGGCCACGCCCGGCCCAAGCAGCCAGGGCAGTAGAATCTCCAGTCTCAGTAGTATGAGGCGGTGTGGATGAAGAAAGGCGCTGGAGACGCTGGTAGGCACTCTGCAAAGTAGGGAGCGGATCACTTGCCAAGATCTGATCCACAACGCCAACATAGGACTCTGGCAAGCCACTCAAAAACTGTATCAGCTGTAGTTCCGCCCGCTGTTTCTGCATAGTCGCCATATCAGTAGACAACGGGTGGTAAGTCTCCAACTCACCCCACAGGCTGGTGAAGGTGGAGAAGTAGTCGGTGATGTCAGATCCCGTGAAGTGGAGTCGCCCCAGTTGCTTGGTGATGTCGAAGACCTTCTTGGGATTCTGACTGTGAGAGTAGGTACTGGTGAGCTGATCCCACATCTGCTTCGCCGTAGGTAGCCTAAGTATAGTGACACTGATCTTCTCAACGATGCTGTTGAGAATCCATGTCATCACAGTCGAGTCATCACGGACCCAATCATAAAAAGCTTTGACGTCCTTTGCATCCGCGTTCTCTGCAGGCTAAGGCGGACCAGTGCGAATCAGATGAGAGTACTTCCCTTGTGATTTGGCATATATCACAAAGGAGCACACCCAAAGCTAGTAATTGCGCCCGTCAAGTTTAACAGTGGTAACTTGACGGCGCGAGTCTCTCCAGAAGTCATCTCCAGAAGACGCCATGAGGACAAGCAGGAACGCAGGCACAGGCAAGCAGACACAGGCAGTAGACGGACTATGCCGTCAGGCAGAAGCAGGCACAAAATCACCAAGGACCTCTCACATACGAACTGCGCCGAAGCGTAGCAGGAAACTCGGAGGCCGAAGCCTACACGGGCAGGCAGGCATAGACGAAAACAAACTGAAAGTTGTCCCTCAGACGAATAACTCTCCGATCTCCCCCTGAAGACGAAACTAGTCCAGATCTACAGGCGGCTCAGTGGTCCCGTAGAAGACGGCCACTCGGCAATGCACCTGCTGTGCGAACAACTACCAAAAATTGGTTATGTTGCTCAAGCGGCACACCGAGCCAGGAGGCTAGACGGAGCCACGATCGGGAGAGGACCGGCGGCGCGAGGAGGGCGGGCTGCCCCTACGTGGACGACGACCTGTGGCGCTAGGCGGCGGCGTCCATCAGTGTTGCCGGCGGGCTACTGCCGCGCCGCAGCGCGGAACGCGAGGCGGCGGAAGGGAGGAGCGTGGCGCGCGGGGCTGCGGCGGCGGGCCGGGGGGGGGGGGCGGCGCTGACGGAGAGGGAAGGAGAGAGAGAAGGGAGGGAGGGAGGGAGAGACGGCTAGGATTACCATGTGACAGAGTCAGGGTTTTCAGAATGCTCAGGGTTGCACAATGTGTACACCCTCATATATATAATACTGAGAGATTTACAGAGAGGTCCATATATAAAAGAGAAATAACAAAACAAATAGCAGGCTATGTAAAACAGGAAATATATAATGTAACAGTTGGGAAAAACATGGTGCACCTGCATGGGCAAACCATGTCACCTCTGATGCCTCTAAAGATTCGACTGTTGCTACCTCCAGTTCAACTCAACCCACAATTGAGTGGATTCGCTTGGAGTTTGAAAAACTTCTCCAAGCTCGTCTATACTGGATAACAACTGCTCTAGATAGAGGTTCTTCTACTTTACTTGCATCTCCAACTACTTATGGTAAAATAAATGGGTTGTCAACTCAGGAGCATCCACTCATATCTTTGGCTGTTCTGCCCTTTTTACTGCCTTATCTAAAATGGCTCGGGTCCTCCTATGATAGTGGCTGATGGGACTCAGTCTGCAGTACATAGAATTGAACTATATATCTATCTAAAAGTCTTCCATTTAAATATGTCTTATACATTCCTAGATTTTCACTTAATCTGTAATCTGTAAGTAGATTTGTAAAGAACCTTTAGTGGTCAATCATTTTTGACCCCGAGGATTGTGTCTTTCAGGATCTCAGCACGAAGTCAAGGATTGGTTCTGGCCATGAGGGACCCGACAGACTGTACTACCTGGATGTGCCACAATCTGAGACTGCTCTGCTATCATCTTCTATGACTGGTCTACAATGGCACTACCGTCTAGGACTTCCTTTTGCTATAAAATTGCGATGTCTATTTCCTAAAATTTCTAATAATCAATTTTTGTGTGAATCTTGCTGTGAGAAGAGATGAGGAGAGGAGACGAACACTGAGAGATTTGTCGACTGCAAGGAGCAGCTTTCTTGAGTGGGCAATATCCGTCTCTCCTTGTTTTTATATATTAGGGTAAGATACATTGTGGTATAAAGAAGAAAATAAGAGAAAAACAATAAAACAAATAATATAATAAAGATAGAACCAGGAGACGGGTCGTCGATTTCTGCCGCTGATCAACTCTCGATACCATCGACAGGACTGTCGATGGTATCAACGGAATGCTCTTCTGTTGCTGTGATAAAGTCGATACCATCGACCTCCTATCGATAGTATCGACGGGGATGCAGGTTGTTTCACACTCCCCCTCAAGCTGGAGAGTACACATCGTGTATGCCCAGCTTGCCACATAATCTCTGAAAAGCTGTTGGTCCTAAAGGCTTTGTCAAGATATCCGCCAGTTGATCTTCAGACTTGACGTATGGCGTCACAATAGTACCATCTTTGATTTGATCACGAATAAAATGGCAATCAACTTCTATATGCTTTGTACGCTCATGAAAGATAGGATTCTTGACAATGTGTATAGCAGACTGGTTGTGACACTTGAGCTTGACAGAATAGGGATCTTTAACTCAGAAAAAATAGATTTGACCCATTGTAGTTCACAACATGCATGGGCCATAGCACGATATTCAGCCTCAGTGCTGGATCTAGCTACCACATGCTGCTTTTTGCTTTTCCAGGTAATCAAATGATCACCTAGGAAGGTACAGTAGCCTGATGTAGACCTTCTATCAGTATGATCACCAGCCCAATCTGCATCTGAATACCCTGTGAGAGTCAAAATAGATGGAGTCACATTGGGTTTAGAATAAGTGATCCCCTTACCAGGAGCACTCTTCAGATATCTCAGAATCCGGCAAACTGCTATCCAGTGTGACTGTCGTGGTGAGTGCATATGCTGACTCACAACGCCTACAACAAAAGAAATGTTAGGTCGTGTAACAGTCAGATATATTAGCTTGTCAACTATTCTCCTATAATATCCTGGATCTGAGTACTCAACATCATCAATCGTCTCCTTGATGTGATAATCCATAGGAGTAGATATCGGTTTAGATTCAGTCATGCCTGTCTCCTGTAGTAAGTCAAGCACATATTTCCTCTGAGATAGATTGACACCTGCATGAGATCTAAGCACCTCAATGCCCATAAAATATCTCAGTCTACCTAGATCCTTCGTTTGGAAGTGTCTCTGCAAACCTTCCTTCACACGAGATATGCCTGTAGAATCACTGCCAGTAATTACCATGTCATCAACATATACAACAATAATGATAGAGCCACATGAAGAGCTAGGGTAGAATAAAGAGTGATCAGTCATGGAGCGAGAAAAACCCATCTGGAGTACAACGTCACTAAACTTGTCAAACCAAGCTCGAAGAGACTGTTTCAGCCCATATATGTTTTCTTCAATTTACACACCTTCTGACACTCCCCCTGAGCAACAAACCCAGGAGGTTGCTCCATATATACCTCTTCCTGTAGGTCACCATGTAGAAAGGCATTCTTAACATCAAGCTGAAATAGGGGCCAATCAAAGGTAGTAGCCAGAGAAATAATAATCCGCACAGGATTTAGACGAGCTACTGGAGAAAAGGTCTCAAAGAAATCAACTCCATAGGTCTGTGTGTAGCCTTTTGCTACCAATCTGGCCTTCAACCTCTCAACGGATCCATACGGATTATGTTTGATGGTGAAAACCCATCTGCAACCCACTACTTTCTTTCCTGCAGGTAAGTCAACAAGATCCCATGTGCCATTATGCAAAAGAGCTGACATCTCAAGCTGCATTGCTTGTTTCCAGCCACTGTCCTTCATAGCATCATAGTGATTCCTTGGTATATCAACAGAATCAATCCCAATAGCAAATGCGCGGGCCTGCTTAGATAAGTGGGACAGACAACACACATTTGTAATAGGATGTCTAATAGTACAAGTACGAGTACCTTTCCGAACAGCAATAGGAAGATCAAGATCTGATGCTTCTGCAGGAATCTCGTGAGTAGAAGACGATGAGGAAGGCTCAGGGACTGGTGTTTCTACCTCTTCTGGATCTTGTCTGCCTCGCCTACTATAAACATATGGGTACTGCTGAATAATAGGCCTGTCAGCTGCCTACTCGTCCTGAATAAAAGTATAATCAGGAATGATGGGTGGCGCTCCCTCACTCTGCACAGATGGTGCCACTCTCTTGCTCTGAAAATCTGGTGGCACTCCCTCTCTCAACTGCTCCCCCTTACTCATAGCATCGGAGAAATATGGAGTGGTCTCATGGAAGGTAACATCCCTAGACACAAACATGCGACGAAGACTAGGACAGTAACACTTGTATCCTTTGCTAGTACTAGAATAACCAAGGAACAAGGTTTTAATAGACCTAGGAGAAAGTTTTTCAGCCTTAGGGTCAAAATTATGGACAAAAAAAGTGCAACTAAAAACTCTAAGGGGAACAAAGAAGGGCTGATCCGTGGGTCGTAACACAGAGAAAAGAGTTTGTCCTTTAAGAACAGAGGATGGTTGTCTATTAATTAAGAAGCAAGCGGTTAAAAGAGCTTCAGACCAGAATTTCTTAGGCACATTGGATTGAAACATGATCGAACGAGCAATATCAAGAAGATGGCGATTTTTCCTCTCAGCCACCCCATTTTGCTGAGGGGTGTGAGGACAAGACGTGCGATGGATCATGCCCACAGAACTGCAAAAATCAGACATAGCCTTTTGAACAATCTCTAAAGCATTATCAGATTGGAGAGTTTTTATATTGCAGTCAAACTGAACCTTTATTTCTTTATGAAAATGTTTCACAATAGATAGCATAAACTCTCGACTTTTGAGAAGGTAGATCCATGTCATGCGGGAAAAATCATCCACAAGGAAGTAAAATAATGAAAACCATTATAACTCTAGTCTTTAATAGGACCCCATACATCACTGTGGACTAACTCAAAAGGACAAGATGCCCGCTTATTGACACGACTGGGATAAGACAACCTATGATGTTTTCCCAGCTGACATGACTGACACTCTAAAGATGACACTTGGGACACCTCAGGTTCCAACTTCCGTAGGCTCTCTAACGACAGATGTCCATATCTGCAATGCCATAGTAAGGGGGAACCACTCAATAGAATGGATGGAGCTGGAGCAGATACTGGGCGAGGAAGACTGTCACCGTGGAAAAGGTAGAGATCACCTTTCCTAGGTCCCCCACCAATCGTCCTCATACTCTTGAGATCCTGTAAGACAAAACAAGAAGGCCCAAATGTTACCGTACATTTTACAGTGTCAATCAATTTTGCAACAGAAAGAAGATTAAAAGGAAACTCAGGCGCAAAGTGTACAGATTTAAGATCAATCCTGGGTGTTAGAGGGACAGATCCACTAGCAAGCACTCTCCTCACTGAACCATCTGCCAGTGTGACAGATTGGTGAGGGATATACGAGTCAATAGATTGGAGCAATCTCTTCATACCAGTCATGTGCTGTGACGTGCCAGAGTCAACCACCCAAGATGAAGTAGAGCCAGAAGTTATGAGAGATGTAGCCTGATTACCCGCAGTAGATGCCAGGTTTGCTGATGACGAAGATGAAGATCCCACACTCATGTGCTGTGTAGCCTGAATGAACCGATCATACTCCTCCTGAGTGAGAGTGATGCTGGTCCCAGAATTGGTGCCCACAACTGAAGACGAAGAGGAATCTGTAGAGGTGGCACAATGTGCTGCCCCCACAGGAGGTGCAGCATGGCTCCCATGTTTCTTCCAACACTTCTCCACTATATGTCCCGGTTTGTCACAGAATGTACACTTAGGACGTATCCCACGTCCTCTTCCCATACCAGGTTGTCCTCCTCTCACCGCAGAAACTACGGATGCATGAGACTCCCCAGAAGATATAGTAGAGATAGGACTAACAGACTCAAAAATAGACTGTTGAATTCTCGAATAGGCTTCCACAAGACTTGGCAATTTATCAGAAGCCAGAATGAGACTCCTGGCAGAACCACAATTGGGATTAAGCCCAGATAGAAATTTAGCAGTAACCAGGTCGGCTCTGTCTTTGATCTGTGCAGGAACTGTCACAGGATGATAGTAGCTCAGCTCTTGAGCAAGTGCCTGAATAGCTCCAAAGTATTCCTCAAGAGATCTATCACCCTGCCTTTCAGCAAATAGACGATCATATATCATGAATTGCCAAAGTGCATTCTTCTCCTGAGAATAGTGCTGCTTCACTGCGTCCCATATCTCTTTAGCTATAGTATAGAACATAAACCTAGCCGCAATGGCAGTTTCCATACTATTCCATAACCAAGTCTTCAGAAGACTGTCATGATGCTTCCATTCAGCGTATCCTTTATCAGTAGAGTCCAGGGGACCCGAGTCAACATGTCTCGCCTTGTTGCGAGATTCCAAGACAGTGTGAACAACGTTCATCGATAGTAGATAGTTTTTCTCGTTGAGCTTGATGGAGGGGATAGGAGACGTCTCGCTGTAGGGAGTCTTGGTGTCCTCCATTGTAGACGGGAACTTAGTGACGGATTGATACACGTCACAGAGAAAGCTGAGGTGACGGAGAGATACACGTCACGGAGAGATACACGTCACAACACAAAAACACGGATAAATGTGTTACTGACGCATTCATAGCCTCCAATTGATTTTCCTAATCACACATGGAAGATATGTGATTAGGAGAGCACTCTGGAAGAGACGAGTCCCTCAGATTGGGCTTTAAATAGCCGTTGGATCAACCGGAGACTCCCAAACAGTAGTTCCGACTCCCGAGAACTAGCCGAAAACTGCTGTAAATCAACCGGAAGCCTGCTAGCGGCTCCGGTCCTTGGTGGCTAGATCTACAATAGCGAGGGAAAGCTGCTATTGATCCAACGATGAAGATGGCTAGCAGATGCTAGCTTAGCAGCACCTGCGTCGGTGGCAGACTGCTTTTCCTACCGGCCCGACGACCAAGGTGACTGTGGCGCCTAGAGAAGTTGGGCGGCGGCGGCAGCTGAGAAGGAGAAAGGAGACGGGGAGGCTGTGGAGGCGGCTTGTTGAAGAAGCGGGGCGGCGGATCAAAGCTGCTCTGATACCATGTGAGAAGAGATGAGGAGGAGAAGAGACGAACACCGAGAGATTTGTCGGCTGCAAGGAGCAACTTTCTTGAGTGGGCAATAGCCGTCTCTCCTTGTTTTTATATATTAGGGTAAGATACATTGTGGTATAAAGAAGAAAATAAGAGAAAAATAATAAAACAAATAATATAATAAAGATAGAACCAGGAGACGGGTCGTCGATTTCCGCCGCTGATCAACTCTCGATACCATCGACAGGACTGTCATCGAAGGAATGCTCTTCTTTTGTTGTGATAAAGTCGATACCATCGACCTCCTGTCGATAGTATCGACGGGGATGCAGGTTGTTTCACACTTGCCAATGTGGTAAATAGTATCAGGCTCTATTTCATAAGAAAAAAGAGATTAGTTCTAAAATCTGTTTGATATAGTTCATGGTGATATCTGGGGACTTTGTTTAGTTACTAGTCTGTTCGAATTTCACTACTTTGTTTAGTTACTAGCCTGACCAAATTTCACTACTTCATGACTTTTATTGATGACTATTCTAGGGCAACTTGGTTGTTTCTTTTAAAGGGTTGCAGTAATATTATGAACACTATCACCACCTTTTTCACTGAGATCCAAACCCAATTCAATACAATTGTCAAAATCTGTAGAACTGATAATGCCTTTGAATTTATGCAAAAATAGTGAATTAATTTTGTACCGCTCAGGGTACAATTCATCAGACTTCCTATTCTTTACACACTGCAAAAAAATGGTGTGACAGAGAGGAAGAATCGTCCCCTCTTTGAAGTAGCACACACTATTCTTATTAACTATCGTGTTCCTACAAAGTTTTTACCCAAAGTTGTTTCTACTGCATGCTACTTAATTAACTGCATGCCTTCTTCTATTCTGCACAATCAAGTCCCTTTCTCTCTTCTTTATCACGATGCACCTTTGTTTTGTATACTGTCACACATCTTTGGCAACACTTGTTTGGTTAAGAATCTTTGTCCTGTAATATCTAAACGTGACCCTTGCTCCACTATGTGTGTTTTTATGAGATATTCACAAACTCAATAAGAATTTTAGTGTTATGATCCTGCTAAAAGACAAAGGTTTTTTAGTGCATATGTCATCCTTTTTTGGACACATGCCATACTACTCTGAAAAGGAGTCTGCTTTATCAAGTGTCTATTGGATCACACTCCCCTACCTCAAGTTGTAGAACATGATCACATTGATGCAACTGAAGCTCTTACTCCTATCAAGGTATACAAGAGAAGACCCAAGGTTACAGTCCCTTCCATACCCCCATAACGACCAACTCCTCCTCGCTGAACACAACACCTCCCATGTAACTTCTGACCTGTATCTCTTCACTAGTCAAAGGAAGGGTGTTCGTTCCTGTGCTCAACATCCGACTAGTAATTTCTACTCTACAACTAATCTTGGTGCTAGCTTTGCCTGTTTTACTGCTGCTATTTCTGTTGTTTCTGTACCAAAAACTGCCGCATAAGTTCTTAAGCATCCTGCCTGGCGTCAAGTTATGGAAACTGAAATGGCCGTCCTTCATGATCGCCAGACTTGGGATTTGGTCGACCACTCCGAAAGCTACTCTCCTGGTGGTTGTCATTGGATTTTCACTATTAATTACCAGCCAGATGGTTCGATTGAACAAATGAAGGCTCATCTCGTAGCAAAAGGTTATACGCAAACTATTCTGAAACCTTTTCCCTTGTTGCCAGACTAAATTTTGTACGGGTGCTTATATCTGCTGTTGTATAATGATTGATCTCAACTTGATAATAAAAACACCTTCCCATATGGTGATTTGCATGAGGAAGTCTACATGGAGCAACCACCTGGTTTTGTTACTCAGGGGTGAGTGTTCCAAAAGTTTGCAGACTCAAAAAAGCAATTTATGGCCTGAAACAAAGCCCACGAGTTTGGTTTGATAAATTAATCCAGATTATTCTTGTGGAAAAACGATATGAGTGGGGAGAACCCCAAACGTGTAGATTTTTCTTATTTCTTGATAGATAGGAGGCAACCACCCTTTACTATAAATAGGATAAGGGGAAGCATACATACACTTAGACAAACCCTAATGGGCCAATACACAATTGGGCCCATGTTACAAATAGACTAAACAAAACTTAAGTAAATAGACACTCTAACAATTCTAAAGTTTCAATTTTGGCGCTCACATTTGGTCACTCTGTTTTCATCCAGTTCCTGGCTTGTTATTCTTATTGTCTATGTGGATGGTATATTTTTTTTTGACAGTGATAGTCATGGTATTTCAACTACTAAAAGATATCTAGAACAACACTTTGTTACTAAAGATCTTGACAGACTCATGTACTTTTTTGTCAAACAAGCACGAGTCTTTATTGATTACTAAACTTTGGGTATAAGATAGATGTGCCCTGAAAACCATTCTTAGAACAGACGACTCAACATCCTAGTGCCACAACAGGATAGAGTCCAAACTTAAGCAATATACCTCCACGCAGGGGGTGTAGAACACAAGCAAAAGCCAAAAAACCAACTCCTAACAAGAGCACTAGCAGCACAAACTCCACTGTTAGCCAAAGAAAACACCTTGCACTCCTAGAGTACATAAAAAGCAATCTAAAGAAGCTGCAAGAGAATCTTCAAACACCTGCAATCCAAAGAAATTCAAACACCAATTCTGCCGTTGCGGTTCGTTTAGGTGACCCTGGTCGAGGTCGTGGCTAGGGACACGATCGAGGCCGAGGTCATTCTTCTGGAGGTCCTGAACGTGATCCTTCTTCACATGGATCTGGATGTAGACATCCTCCTTCAGGAAACAAATTTGTAACTTCTGTGGTCATACCAACCGCACTGAAGACCGATGTTGTGCTAAGCATGGTGAACCCACATGTGTGGACTAAGTCACCACCGACATTTCTGAAGATCCATCCACTTCTGCCTTCAGTTCTACCCTGCTCACTATTGAGTGGACCCGCCCTGAGTTTGAAAAACTTTGTCAAGCACGATTGCCTTCACAAATTACTAATCAAGTCAGAAGTTCTTCTGCATTACTTGCTTTTTCTACCACTTATGGTAAAAATAAATGAGTTATTGACCCCAATCCAACTGCTCATATATCTGGTCGCTCTGGCTAATTTCAAGACCTAACTAAAACAACAAAAGTTGCATCAGTTGTAGTGGATGAAGGAACTCAGACTCATGTGTAAGGCATTAGGAACAGTTCTCTATCTCACAATTTACCATTGAAATCTATGTTATATGTTCTAAGATTCCCTATGAATCTTTGGTCTGTGAGTAAAAATTTAAGAGCCTTCACTGCTCTATCACATGTGATTCGAGGGTTGAATGTTTCAGGATCTCCACACAAAGACGATGATTGGTTCGGGCCATGAGGGACCAGATGGACTGTACCACCTGGATGTGCCACAATCTGTTAGTGCTCTGTTGTCTTCCTTAGTGACAGGGCTACAATGACACTATCATTCGGGACATCCTTCTATTGCTAAATTGAAGTGCTTGTTCCTACGCTATTAGAGAGTTTTTCATTGTGAAGCAAGTCACTTGGAAAGCAAACTAAAAGACACCAGTTATAAACAGTTGTTTGATGTGATACATGCCATACTTGTTAAGGCGGCAAGGTGACACGGCGCCGAGGCTGGACGCCTTGCGCCAAGGTGCGACTAGGCGTCGCTTAGGTGGCTTTAAAAAATTAAATTCTTTTGTACAATTTACTTATGCATATACATGTGTTATGATTTTTATAACACCCCCCTTCATATATATGTTATTTTTACCTATATCTATACAAATGTTATGATCATTACATCAATTCCCCTTCATATATATTTATATTTCGGATATATAATTGTAGGTTAATTCATAAAGTAATGATGAATCCACTGATATTCATGTTTTATGGGGAGATAACATATTTTATTGTTTTATACATAGGTATATATGTACATATTGAACACAACTAAGCCTGGATATATACAATTTTATTGTTTCATACATAGATATATACATAATTTTAAAAGTTATACTTTGATGCATAGACGTTATTGTGGTAATATGGGTATTTGAGTTTCTAATTATATACAAAACAGACTCTTCTATAAGTTCTGTAATCCACTATACATCAGTTTTCGACTTGAGAAATTAAGGCAGCAGTAGATAATTTTGTTTCAGTATATATTTTTCATTATTTAGGGTTACTTTCAGCTTATATAAATATCTTTTGCAGCTAATATGGCTGCTTGAAGTTCCTAAAATAAGCAAGATAGGATTTGGTATAAGTAGTATTGCATTTATATTGCAATTGGCTAGCTATCCAGTGGAAGAAAATACCTAAACATAAAGATCAGATTTAACCAACTACCCAGAAAAACAGTTATATAATTATCAAGAGTATTATCCAGAATATAATGATATTGTACACCAAACACAGATAAATATACTTTATTCGTATATTAGAACGCGTGTTTAGCATATAAATACCTATATATAGGGCAGGGGTTCATAAAAATACTTAAGGCGACATATTGGTCAAGGCGCACCCCTTGGGACGTCTTGCCGCTTAGGCGCGACTAGGCGCTCGCCTTGACAAGTATGATACATGCTGACATATGGGGACCATGTTTGGTAACCAATATCTCTAGATTTAGATACTTTGTGATTTTCATTTATTGTTACTCCATCACAACAACATTTTGTATACTACTGCTACCTTTTTTTGCTGAAATTGAAACCCATTTGATAAACTTGTCAAAGTCTTTCGCACTGATGCCTTAGAATTTATGCAAAAATCTGTTGGCTTATTTTGTACTAATAGGGGCACCATCTATCAGACTTCATGCTCCTACACAGCACAACAAAATGGTCTGGCTAAGAGGAAAACTTTCCATCTTGTGCAAGTTGCTTGTACCTTCCTGCTTCATTATCATGTCCCTAAAATGTTTTTGGCCTGAGGCTGTCTCTACTTCCTGTTACTTGATTAGCTGGATGCCCTCATTGGTTTTGAAAAATCAAGTCCCATACACACTTCTCTATCCAGATGCCCCCCTGACTATGTGCCTCCCCACATCTTTGGCAGTACATGTTTTGTTAAAAGTCTTCACCCAAGGTTAACAAAACTTGATCCCAGATCTACTAAGTGCATTTTTTGGGGTACTCTGTAACTCAAAAAGGCCATCGTTGTTATGGTCCCTCTACCTGAAAATGGTTTTTTAGTGCTGATGTGATATTTTTTGAACATATGTCGTGCTATCTTTAAAGCGGTTCCTCTTTATCTAGTGATCTACTAGGTCCCACTGCGCTCCCCCAGATTGTGGAAGATGTTTCTTCTGAAGACACAAATGTTCTCACTCCAACTCTCAAAGTCTAAAAACGAAGACCTAAGGTTACAGTTCCCTTTATGGCCCCTCAACGACCACATCCTCCGTCCACAGATCACAAAACCTCCTTAGTAACTCTTGTTATGGAACTTCTAATAAGTCTTCGGAAAGGTGTTCGTTCATGTACTAAGCATCCTATTAGGAATTTCTGCTCTACTGCTAACCTTGGTGCTAGCTTTACATGCTTTATGTTTTCTATCTCTGCTATTTCTGTTCCTAAAAATGCTACTGAAGAATTGCAACATCTTTCCTGGTGTCAAACTATGGAGGCTGAAATGGACGCAATATATGGAGCAACCTCCTAATTTTGTTTCTCAGGGGGAGTGTTCCAAAGTCTACAGATTTCATGAAAATATCTATGGTCTGAAGCAAAACTCGAGAGCGTGGTATGGAAAATTAAGCCAGATTCTCCTTAAATATAATTGTGGATGCTCTCACTCTAATTTATCATTTTCATTAGAGTTGATGTTATTTCTACTGTAGGACTTGTCAGTAGGTATCTGGATAAACCTCGACAACATCACAGGAATGCTAGTTGTCACATTATTAAATATCTGAGGAATGTCCTAGGGAAAGGCTTACTGTACCGACGAAATGGACACTATAAACTTAGTGGTTACTCTGATTCAGACTATGTTGGTAGCAGAAGTGATAGAAAGTCCCACCTCTGGCTAATGTACTTTTTTTGGAGGTGAGACAAAACATATTTGGTAAGCGTAGGGTTACACAATGTGTGTACCCACATATATATATATTAGTGGAACAATTACATGTAGGTCCAAATAGAAAAGGAAATTAACAGAACAGTAAATAAAGACATATTAACACTCCCCCTCAAGTTGGAGCATGGATATCAATCATGCCCAACTTGTCCACAAGCGAGTTGAAATGCTTCTTGGCTAGCAACTTGGTAAACATATCAGCAACTTGGTCTTCTGAGCGAGTGAAAGGAGTGCAAATCTTGCTAGATAAGATAGTCTCTCGAATGAAATAACAATCAACTTCAATATGCTTTGTGCGCTCATGATATACAGGATTATTAGCAATGAAGATAGTAGCTTTATTGTCACAGTGCATAGGTATAACAATAGAAGATTCAACCCCGAAGTCTTTCAGAAGAGATTGTACCCATAGGGGCTCACAAGCGGTGTGGGCCATCGCCCTGTATTCAGCTTCGACACTAGATCTGGCAACAACATTTTGCTTTTTACATCTCCAAGTGACCAGATTACCTCCAATATAAGTACAATAGCCTGAAGTAGATTTCCTGTCAATCTTACTTCCTGCATAATTAGAATCAGAGTAGCCTTCCAGAGAACAGTGTCCATGCTTTCTATAGTAGAGGCCTTTGCCACACGATTTCTTAAGATATCTCAGAATATTACAGAGGACATCCCAGTGACACTGTCTAGGCTTATCCAGGTATCTGCGAAGAAGACCAACTGCAGTAGAAATATCGGCCCTAGTAACAGTCAGATAGATCATCTTACCAATCAGTCTCCTATATTTTTTACTATCTGGAAACATAGGAGAAGAATCATCATCCCAATTAATATTGGGATCTAGAGGAGTATCAGCAAGACGTGCACCAAGCATCCCAGTCTCCTGTAACAGGCCAAGAACATACTTCCTCTGAGATAATACAAGAGCATTAGAGGTCCTAGACACCTCAATGCCCAGAAAATATCGTAGCCTCCCCAGATCTTTAGTTGCAAAATGTTTGCATAAGTGTGCTTTAGTGGCCTGAATCTCAGAATAATCGCTACGAGATAGAACAATATCATCAACATAAACAATCAGAATGACAATACCAGAAGAAGTCTTTTTTGTAAAGACAGAATGATCAACCTGTGACCTTAGAAAACCAAAAGCAGTCAAGATTTTACTCAACTTATCAAACCATGCCCGAGGACTCTGCTTGAGTCAATAAATAGATTTTTTTAACCTGCAAACTTTATGTGACTCCCCCTGAGCAAAAAACCCAGGAGGTTGCTCCATATAAACCTCTTCTTGAAGATCCCCATACAGGAAGGCATTTTTAACATCCAGTTGAATAAGAGGCCAATTAAGGTTAATAGCAACAGAAAGAAGAATTTTGATAGAAATAAGTCTGGAAACAGGCGAAAATGTCTCAAAATAGTCATTTCCATAAGTTTGAGTATACCCTTTTGCAACCAGCCGTGCCTTTAGACGTTCCACCGTTCCATCAGGTTGATACTTGACAGCATAGACCCATCTGCAACCAACAGGTTTGCACTCAGGAGGTGGATCCACCAGCTCCCAAGTTCCTCTATCAGTAAGAGCAGTCATCTCTTCTTTCTTGGCAGTCATCCAGGCTGAGCTTTGTAAGGCATCATGGACAGTCTTAGGAACAACAATAGCAGATAGAGCAGCCACAAAGTTACTAGCATGAACACTCAGATGTGCAGTAGAAACATGATTATCAATATTATGAGAAGTACAGGAACGAGTGCCTTTTCTGAGAGCAATAGGCAGATCTAAGTCAGATTGTACCTCAGCAGGAGTGGGACCTTCTTGAGGAGAAGATTGGTGCTGCATGGGGGGTCTTGAGTACTTTGGGACCTGTTCCTGCGTTTATACTCAATAAGTGGAGGAGTAGTAGTTTTAGCAGGTGAAGTGTCAGAGGTGCAATCACTCATGATAGGTAATGGTGCTGTGATTATATCAAAATCCAGAGTATCTCCTTTAGCAGAATAAAAAGGCGTATCCTCAAAAAAGACAACATCACTACTTGTAAACCATTTTTTCCCAGTAGGACTATAGCACCGGTACCCTTTTTGAGTACGAGAATAACCTAGAAAAATACATTTTTCTTCTCTAGGAGATAATTTATCATAGTTTGGTCCAAGTAACCGCACAAAACAAGTAGAGCCAAATATCCTTGGAGGTACAGAAAATAGGGTTACATCAGGCTGGAGAACCTGATCAGGTATCTTATTGCCAATAACAGACGACGACATTCTATTAATCAGAAAACAGGCAGTCAGGATAGCTTCTGGACAAAATGTTTAGGTACATTAGAATGCAACATTATGGTTCTAGCAACCTCAAGTAAATGCCTATTTTTTCTTTCTGCAACTCCATTTTGTTGAGGTGTATAAGCACAAGATGTCTGATGAATAGTACCCACAGATCGACAAAATAATTCAACTTCTTTCTAAACAAACTCCAAAGCATTAAAGGTTCTCAGAATTTTAATAGGCACAAAATATTGGGTTTCTATTTCAGCAAAATAGAACTTTATTGTAGATATCACTTGAGACCAATTTTTCAACATAAACAACCAGGTTGCACGAGAGAAATCATCAATAAGCATAATAAAGTATTTATTGCCAGACAAACTTGGCACATGACACGAACACCATACATCTGAATGAACAATATCAAAAATGTTTTTACTGCTAATATGGGACCTTTTAGGAAATAAAGTTCTAGACTGTTTCCCTAACTGACATGACTGACACTGAAAACTGTGCGTCCCTACACCTGAGATAACATGCTTTAATTTTTTAGAAGATGGATGTCCTAGTCTGTAGTGCCACTACAGAGCTGAAATTGATGAAGATAGAGCAGAAGATAGCGCCAAGTTGTCAATTTTTTTTAATTCATCCATATAGTATAGGCCATCAGGTCCTTCATGCCCCCCACCAATCTTCATCCTCATGTAAAGGTCCTGAAAAGTACAAGTACCAGGAATGAATGTGAGACTGCAGTTCAGGCTACGCACAATTTTGCTAACAAATAATAAGTTCAGCGGAAATCGAGGCACATATAGAGCATATTTTAACAAAAATTGAGAAATTATGTCTCCAACCCCTGCTACAGCAGTCTTGGAGCCATCAGCTAGCATAACAGAAGAATCAGAAACCAGTTTAGATAAGGTTGTAAACAAGGACCGATTTCTAGATATATGAGACGATGCACCCGAATCAATCACCCATTTTTTATTACCAGTACTAGGCGAGGGGGCACTGATGAAAGCATAATCACAACCAGAATATGTAGCAGCATGAGCTCTAGAAGCAGCTCTAGAGGATGACCCAGTACGCTCGAGCAATAGACGCTCCACCTCAGCACGGATGAAGTCGGCAGTAGTAGAACTGGATGCATCAGTAGCAGTAGGCTGGGACAATACCTCAGTGGTAGCATGGGTATCAGAAGCTGCATTAGCCCAGGCAGGCTTTCCATATTTCTCCCAGTATTTTTCTTCAACATGATTGGACCGACCACAGAAGCTGCAGAACCGTTGACCAGTCTGAGGGCGTGCAACATTAGGAGGACCAGAAGGTGCTCCACGTCCAGAAGAACTCCTCCCCCCCAGCACCAAGAGGAGGACGAGTTTCATGAGTACGACCACGACCACGACCACGACCAGACATGGAAGCAAGAGCAGTGGTATCGTCAGTATCAGAAGGTGACTCAGATGAAGATGACAGCAGGGGCTGTAGACGCTGAAAAGCACTCTGTAGAGTAGGTAGTGGATCACTAGCCAGAATCTGATCCACAACCCCAGCATATGAGTCAGGTAAGCCACGCAGGAACTGGACTACTTGCAACTCCTGGTGTTGACGTTGCATGGTAGCCAAGTCAGTAGACAAGGGATGGTAGGCCTCCAAATCCCCCCAAAGTCCCTTGAAGGCAGAAAAATAGTTAGTAAGATCAGATCCCGAGAAGTGGAGACGATTGAGTTGCTTGTTGATATCAAAGACTTTCTTCAGATTCTGGCTGTGAGAGTATGTACTAGCAAGCTGATCCCACATCGGCTTGGCTGTTTGCAGGTATACTAAGGTGACACTAATTTTTGTCTCACTGCTATTCAAAATCCAAGTCATAACAGTAGAATCTTTAACCCAGTCATCATATGCTTTGACATCCTTAGAGTTGGCGGTGGCATCAGGCACAAGAGGTGGATCACGCGTCAAATGTGACAGTTTCCCTTGAGATTTCACATAGATCTGCATGGAACAAACCTAGTGCTGGTAGTTTCTCCCATCCAGTTTAACAGTAGTAACCTGGCGACGCAGATCCTCATGTGAAGAGGCCATGATAGGTAGAGCACCACTCACCGATAGTGAGAAGAACAAGCAGGCACAGGCAGAACACAACTGCCTAGTTCCTCAGCTAGGCGGCAGTAGGCACAGTGGAACGACTGGACGGACCAGTTACATACGGGCTACGCCGAGGCGCAAGAGAAAACCCGGCGGCTCAACGGCCAACACGGGAAGGCAGAGAACGTGGCTGAAAAAAAAATACAGCACACGTAGGAGTCAACCAGACGGAAAACCGCGGCGGCTGGATCACGCCAGAGGGGCGGCGCGCTACCGGCCGTGCACAGAGCAGCGACGACGCGGCTACAGTAGCAGCGCGCCGGCTGCTGCGGAGGTTGCGGGCAGCGCCGAATGCGGGCTGGGCGGCCGGCGGTGGGGGCGCGGCGGCCGGGGGGGGAGGGAGGGAGGGAGGGGAAGAAGGGTGGCACCGAATCTACGCCTGTTCTGGTACCATGAGACAAAACAGATTTGGGAAGCGTAGGGTTACACAATGTGTGTACCCACATATATATATTAGTGGAACAATTACATGTAGGTACAAATAGAAAAGGAAATTAACAAAACAGTAAATAAAGACATATATTAACAAGAGGAAATCTGGTCACTTGGCGCAGTAAGAAACAAACTGTTGTTGCCCGGTCTAATGTTGAAGCTAGTATAGAACCATGGCTCATACTACATGTGAACTAATATGGGTCTAGGGACTCCATTTTTATTGTTATCCATAATCTATTCCTATGTTTTACGACAAAAAAGCCTCCATTTTATTGCTAGCAATCCGACCTTTCATGAGCACACTGAACACATAGAGATTGATTGTCACCTTGTCTGGGAATCTATTATGTCAAGTTGCATTTCCACTCCTTATATCCAGACATAAGATTCAAATTGTTGATATCTTCACAAAGCTTCTTCCGAAATCTCGATTTTCTACTCTGGTGGACAAGGCGGGCATGTACTTCATCTATGCTCCAGCTTGAGGGGGAGTATTTATATATATTCTTTATACTATTTATGCTTTAGACTTATCTTTGTCTTTTACTTTCTTTTATCTCATATCTACTGTATCTGTTTTTCACCTACTCTCTTATCCTATAAAAGAGTGCGCCTTGTAATTGTTTTAGACACATCAAATAAACTTGTTTTATTTACATAGATCATTAGGAAAGAATCCACATGTGTAATCACAAAGTTCTGAATATCAACAATTAAGGTTTCATTACATGATGTTTCTCAGCAATTTAAAGCAAACCTGGTTCACATAATATCAAGTATCAAATGTGAAATATTGCCAATACCATTCATGAATCCTTTTTTAAAATATTTAGATCATATATAAACATTAAGGGATAACATAAGCATTTCTAATGTATATGACATCAATAGAGCAATTAGTTAAAGTTTCTTACATATATATTCAAGTTTTCAAATGCGCACATTAACTCGACAGAGAGAAAGCAACGTGATATATTAGCCAATTCAGTCATAGAGAATCAAAAGAGTAAATCAACATCCAATATTTTTTTTTCTTTTCTAAAAGATCTAGTCCGTGACAGCCAGCTACGCGTGACTGACCTCCGTGCTCCAGCATGAATGGAGTATCAGATGAATTATAATTAGTTTGTTTTCTTTTTGATAGTTTTGGACCTCATTTGTATTTTCCTGTTTTCTATTCTACATAAACAAGGTACTGTAGCATCAATAGTACCCAGATCCTTAATACTTGGGCCACCATTCCTTAACACAATAACATTCATTATATAATCTTATCAAGTGCCCTTTTATTTGCATTGTTATGCTATTTAGTCTGATTTTTTAAAACTATTTTTTTTATCAAGTCATCAATGCTGAAGTATAGCAATGAACATCCACATACTTATATACTATTGTGGTATAGGGTATTGTCATGCTCTAAACAGCATTGTGAATGGATCCGGCTTGGTGGCTTCAGTTGCTGGTCAGATGTCTCATTTCTCTGTTCACTTGAATGATCTCTATGGTGATCCTTCTCCTCTGGAATTGAAAATGCTTGAGATACAAATTCTGCAAAAGAATGGTTCTGTTCGCGTTTCTCCAACGATTACTCCTCTAACTAATGTTGATGGTAGATTTACTGCTTTACTGATAATTGTTAGTATCCATTCACCCTTAGATTGTTTGTAATTGAGATTTTTTTAGAACAGATGACCGCAGAAGTCGTCCTGTGCATTCACATAATAATCCGATATCTGTAAGGACTGGCTAATGTTTTCTTTATTTGATCAACAAAGGGAATGCTAACTAGCATCTGAGAGCCTTTTTTTTTTCTTCACAGTTTGTTACAAATTTCTCAGTTCAGGCTAGTTCTTTTAATGTTTCCTATGCTCCAAAGAATGCGGGAACATATGACATCTGGGTTTCTTGTGGTAATATCCAATTAAGTAATGGCCATCCATTTTTAATGTCAGTTTCCCCAGGTACCTTTTGTTAATTAAGATGGTGCAAAATCACAATCTTGAATTCTGATATTCTGTCAGTAAATGTTAGCACTTTATTTTAAAAATACTTCTTTGATTGATTTTCCATTAACACTTTATGAAGCCCTACTTGATCCCAGCAATCCTCTTGCTTTTACTTTGAATGATTTTACTGTCCTTGGCATAAGTATTTTGTGTAATTTTTCCAGGCCCTGTTGATGTAGCATTGTCAAGAATTCTGGAGTTCATTCCTAGAGTAAAGAGACTTGATAAAAATGAAGTTCATGTGCAACTTGTTGACTCATTCTCTAATCCAGTTTCATTTGAAGAGGAAAAATTGACCTTTAAGTTTGATGGTAATAACAGTTCGAGATTCTTGGCGTCAAAATTTGTGGGTCAAACTGATGGCTTGTATATTGGGTACTACACTTCACAGAATTCTGGAACATACAATATCTGTGTTTCATTAGAATCTGTTGATCTGTCTCCCTGTCCTTTGGAGATTACTGTCTTTGAAAGTAAGTATACTGCTTCTGATGCATGCATTTAAAATTCTATCTGCGGGTACTTTAGATATATTACTTTAAATTTCAGTAGTTTTTCTTCTTCAAGGTCAATATTAATTTCACTCAATGTTTGAAAATTACCTGTTAGAAATAACTTCTTATTTCTGTACTTATGTATTTATGTACTTCTTTCTTATTCCCTCTATCTGTTGGGTCTAGTATGTAAATATTCCTTCTCTATATAATAAAGAGGTTCTGTCACAACCAGGTATCGTTATGTCCCAATACCTTTCACATGGTATCAGAGCAAACCTTGGGCTAGAAACCCTAGTCGTCACCCCCTCGTTCCTCTCTTTCTTTCTCTCCCGCGCCGCCAGGATGCACCACCGTTGCCGCTGATTTCGGCACCCACTTCTGCCGGTCTTGGTGCCCGCCACCGCCGGTTGATTCTCCTTTCTCCCACTCACATCATCGTGGACGCTTGAAGGAGAAGGGGAGGATCGTTAATTCTATCTAGTAGAAGAGGAGGATGGTCTTTCTTCTATGTCTCTCTCCTCTCCACGTAATCCCCATAGGTGGAGTGCCTAAAGGTCTTCGGGGCTGTTGATGCCTCAGTTTTGCATCATCTGTTGGTAATGGTGACGACGCTAATTCCCGTCACCCTCCCGGAGCGTCTTCTCAGGTATTCTTTATCTCAATGATTGCCCGACGCGTCTTCCCGGATAATTCCCTTAGATTGACGGCACAAATTCCCGTCAATTTGCTCATCACGACACTTTACACGGCGTGCCAGTCAAAGACACGACGTGTCAACATCAACTGGATCTTATGCCTTCGACTACACGGCGTTTCACTCACCTGCACAACGTAGTGCACACCGTCTGTGATTTTTCAGCCAGTGACCCCACATGCCGTGCTAGTGTGCCACACAGCGTGTTGCAGGTTGTCGGACCTTTTTTTCTGCTTAAAGTTACACGGCGTAGACACTCTTCTACATGGTGTGTTGTCTTCCTACACGACATGGCTCTCCTCTGCACGACATGTTGCAGATAGTCTGTGTCGTTCTGTCAACTTTGTTCTTTCTTGATCAATCATGGGGACGAAAAGCCTGCTATGCCAACTACAATTGTATACAATGATCAGCATTAGATTACTTCTGTGAAGCTCAACTCGCAGAACTATCTCCTTTGGATGAATGCTATCTATATCGCTCTCTAGTCTCGAGAGAAGGTGAACTTTATTGAGAAAGAACAACCTGATGAAACTAGCAAAGACTATTCTACATGGTGGAAACATAATCGGTTGGTGAAGTCCTGGCTGTGGAATAGCATGGAACCACAAATTGCGTCTATGTTCATGTTTTATCCCACAACAAAACAAGTATGGGATGCTGCGAAGAAACATTTCTCCCTTGAGAAGAATGCTCTCCGTCTATATACAATATATGATCGTCTTTTTGCAGAAAGGCAAGATAGTCGTTCTCTGGAGGATTATTTCGGCGCTAGAAAGTCCCTCTCTCAAGAACTCAACTTCTATCATCCGTTGAAGACTGATGACCAAATGAAAGATAAGGATGACTTGGTGACAACAAGATTCCTATATGGATTAAATCAAGAATATGCTCATGCTAGAAGTGTCATTTTCTCCACAGATAAACCTCCAATTCTTGAAGAAACTTTTGTGAGAATCCAACAATCCTCCTTCGAGTCCATATCCTGCTACCTTAGGAGGACAACCTTCTGAGAATCATGCCTCTATTGTTGCTGCAATCAGAGAAGTTGGGCGTGGCACAGGACGTAGACGAGGTTCTTGTCCTAAATATGTTCCTTCTGTGGGAAACTGGGACATATAGAGGACAAATGCTTTTCTAAGCATGGTCGACCCCTGATTGGCGTTGCAAATTATACAATTACCTCTTCATATGGCGCTTCTAAACCAGATGTTGCCATTTCAAAGGAAGAATATGACCGTCTCCTTCAGGGTACTGAACAAGCTTCCCTTGGCTCTTCTATTTCTGTCAATCTGGTTCCAATAGAAGTGACCAGGGAACTTCACTTGTTGCTTCACATCCATCCTCTACATGGGTGGAAAATTCTGAGGCCTCTCAGCATATGACGGGTATACGATCTATGCTCATGTCTTCTGACTCTTATATCCCACATTCTTCGCTAACCCTTGTTGATGGATCTATTAGGCAAGTACATGCTTGTGGAACTGTACAAGCATCATCTGATTTGACTCTACAGTGTGTACATTATGTGCCAGACTTTCCTTTCAATTTAATGTTTGTTGCTAAGCTAGTTGACTCTTTGAAATGCTTAGTAATTTTTGGAGACTTGTTTTTTGTGTTACAAGATCCCAGGAGTTGGAAGACGATTGGTGGAGGATCTAGGAAAGGTGATCTCTACTTCTTTGAAGGTGGTCGCCCAACTCGTCAGATTCCATCTACCGCATCTACTGGCTTCAAGTGATCTCCCTTATATGGGCATCCGTCTTTGTAGAGTCTTCCAAAGCTTGTTTCAAGCTCAACATCCGTAAAGTCCTTAGAGTGTTAGTCGTGTCAACTAGGCAAACATCATCGTATTTCATTTCCAAATCGTGTTGTTAAATGCTCAAAGCGTCCTTTTGATATAATCTATAGTGATGTTTGGGGTCCTGTTAAAGAGCCAAATTATAATGACTTTCACTATTTTCTTTCTTTCATCGATGACTTTTCTCACATGACCTGGGTGTAGTTACTTAATTCAAGAGATGAAGTAGCGTGTTTCATTCAAACTTTTTATCAATTAATAAAAGATTAGTTTTTGATGCCCATATCAAGATTCTTTGTACGGACGACGCCTTAGAATATGTTCAAATGGTTGTTTCCAATTTTTGTAATTTTGTTGGCATGGTACATCAACAAGATGTCCTCACACACCTCAACAGAATGGGGTTGCGGAATGCAAAAACCACCATCTTGTTGATGTAACATGCACTCCTTTTTTCAGATATCTGTACCGAGGAAATATTGGTCTAATGCTCTTCCCACTGATTGTTTTTTGATTAATTGTCAGCCGTCTTCTGTCTTACAAGGGGCCACCCCTTTTTCTGTGTTACGACCAGATGAGCAAGCTTTTCCTGTTCCCCTTCGTGTCTTTGATTGCACTGTGTTTATTCATGTGTTTGATTCACGTGCTGACAAGTTGTCTCCTCGTGCAATTCACACTGTCTTTTTGGGATATTCCCCCACACAGAAGGGATACAAATGTTATTGTCCTCGTCTTCGTCGTATGTTTGTGACGGCTGACGCTACCTTTCATGAGTCCACTTTGTTCTTTGCTGACTCTGTCCAGAGTAAGGGGGAGCATGTTCCTGTGAGTGACCATATCTTTGAGAGTGTGAGAGAGCCACCGCTTCCTGTGTCGTGTGATGAGAGTTTTCCAGAAGCCACTATACCACAACTGTTGTCTACACCTCCACCTATTGATCACTTTCTACTAGTTTACAATAGGCGAGAAGGCCACCATCCAAAGGATGTAGCGACATCGGTCCATCACGTTGGCTCACCGTCGTCTGATACTTCTGAGGTACCTGTTCATACTGAGAATTCTTCTGATGCTTCTGTTTCCGATTTGCACCTTCCTATTGTAGCTCATAAAGGTGTTCGATCTTGTACTATACGCCATCCACTCTCAAGCATAAGTTGCTTGTCTCATCTATCACCAACAACCCGCATGTTTGCTCTTCAGCTTGATGACCCAGTTGTTCCTTGTTCTTACACAAAGGACGCCAAACATGATGGTTGGAAAACGGCTATGGATAGTGAGATGGATGCTCTTTATGAGAATTCCACCTGAGACTTGATGGATCTTCCGTCCGGGAAGTCTGTTATAGATTGTCGTTGGGTTTATACTATTAAATAGAAACTGGATGGCTCTATTGATTGTTTGAAAACCCGGTTGGTGGCAAAGGAGTATACTCAGATACATGGCGTGGATTCCTTTGAGACCTTCTCACCAGTTGCTCGGTTCAATTAAGTGTGGCTCCTTATTTCTGTTGCTACACAATTGGATGTCAATAATGCTTCTTCATGGTGATCTTTTTGAAGAAGTTTACATGGAGCAACCTCCTGGGTATGTTGCTCAGGGGGAGTGTCAGAAGGTGTGCAAGTTGAAGAAATCCTTTTATGGGTTGAAACAATGTCTACGAGCATGGTTTGAAATATTTAGTGCCTCTCTTCTACAGTTTGGGTTCAAACAATCCTCTACTGATCATTCTTTATTTGTGTATAAATCGTCGAGTGGCACTATTATTCTAGCAGTCTATGTAGATGATATTGTCATTAAACGTGACGATTCTTTTGTATTTCTTAGCTCAAGGAGTGGTTACAAACACAATTCCAGACAAGATTTGGGCAATCTTCGATATTTTCTTGGAATATAAGTTCTACAGTCCAAGAAGGGCATAAATCTCTCTCAGAGAAAGTATGTTCTGGATCTTTCGGCAGAGACAGGCATGGCACAATGCAAGATATAGAGATATGTTTATGTTTCACTGAGTGACGTGCCTAGCATGTGCTTCACTTATGTTTTTACTGACATAATTTAGTCCCATATTGCTCATCTCTGTTTTAGTTTCTCCTCTCTTCTCCTATATAAGAGAATGTATTGTACACCTTTTTAATCATCCAATATACAATTTCTATTCACTCTCTATATGGTATCAAGAGCAAGTCCTTTTTTGCCCGTGCAAATTCCTACCCTACCCCCATGACCTAAACTCCCCCCCCCCCCTCGGTGCAATTTTCAAAACCTTGGCCAAGAAGGAATTTTCCTCTGACACTTCTGTAGAGGACTTCTATAACTAGTAATCTGCTCTCTGGAATAGTACCAAAGTTATCACCCCTTGACGTCCGACATCAAAGAAGCCCAAAAGCAGCGGAATGAACTACAATTGGTCCAATTTCTGGCTGCCCTTCCTACTTCCTTCTCTGGAGTGGCCGATCAAATTCTGTCTAGTGACCCCTTCCTACTCTTCGTGACGTCCTTAAACGAGTTCAAAGATTTCCATCGATGACCTCCACCCATGCCATTGAACATCCTGCTCTGGTCGTTCGCACTATTGAATCTGGATGTGGTCGAGGTCGAGGCCGTGGTCGTGGTCGTGGAGGACGTTTGTCTCGTAACGGTGGATGTACATCTTCTACTACTCCTGGTCGAGGGCAATCTGTTGGCCCTCGCTTCTGCAACTGGTGTGGCTGCGATAATCACAACCATTGTTTAAAATTTCGGTCGAAATCGCGAAATTTAGGTCGAAATTTCAGTTTCGACCACTACCAGACATCGAAATGGACCGGTCCAAGCCAAAATTTTGATTTTTTTATTGCATTATAATTTTTTTTGAAATCTTAAAAATCCTAAATAAATGTGGGAGACCCCCCTGAGTTAATTCAATCCAAAATATAAGATCTAACATGTTATTACATAAGAATATATGTATGTATACATTGCATCATCGAAATCCTGATCGAAACAATTGTGTTTTTTCACTCAAAAATGTAGGAGCCCCCTACTCTATACCAACATATGATATTATTGTATAATTAGGTGTATTTATGTATATAGATCATCATGGTAAAAAATTATGACTAAATTCCTTTATTTGGTCATCGAAAACGTCAAAATTTGCATCGAAATCTTGTGTCGAAAAAGCGTAAAATATCGAATATTTCGGTCAAAATTTCGGTAAATTTCTGTTTCTGGACCAACCGAAACGACATCAAAATTGACATTTTAAACATGGATCACAACGAAGACCAGTGCTGGATCAAGCACGGTAAACCGGCTTGGGAAAACCAAGCTTTTGCAAAAACCTCCACTGATACTACGTCTGACCAGCCATCTGCTACTCCGTCTACTGAGTGGCTTCGCTCGGAGTTTGAGAAATGTTTTCAAGAACGCATGACTCAGCTTCCCTCTACGTCTGCTGCTGGTTCCTCCGCCTTGCTTGCCTCTCCTTTTGCTGGTAACCATAAATGGTGTATTGATTCTGGTGCGTCTGGCCATATGGCTGACGACATCAACTTATTTTCTGACCTGACTAAAACCACAAATATTCGGTTTGTTACTGTTGCTAATGGCTCTTAGACTCATGTTCACGACATCAACACTATTCCCTTGTCTCAAAAGTTGCATCTGCAATCTGTTTTATACATTCCACATTTTCCTGTTAATTTACATTCTGTCAGTAAGACTGTAAAACAACTTCAGTGCTCCATTAAATTTGATCATTCTGGTTGTGTTTTGAAGGATCTCAACCGAAGACGAGGATAGGTTCGGGACATGAAGGACCAGACGGACTCTACTATCTGGATGGACCACCAACAACATCTGCTCTTCTGTTTACATCAGTCACAGGACTCCAGTGGCACTACCAGATTGGTCATCCTTCTGCAACAAAGATGAAACATTTCTTTCCAACATTATCTGAAAAAACCTTTTCTTGTGCATCTTGTCTGTTGGGTAAACAAATGCGGTCTGTATTTCCCGCTAAGAAAGAAATTGGTTCTAAAGCACTTTTTGATATTGTTCATGCGGATATATGGGCCCCGTGTTCTGTCCTAGTCATTCTGGAGTCAAATATTTTCTAAATTTTATTGATGATTATTCCCGTGCTACTTGGTTGTTTTCATTGAAAGATCGTCACACAGTTTTGTATAATATCAGTATTTTTTCTCTGAAATACAGACCCAGTTCAACAAACCCATTAAAATTTTCCGTACTGATAATGCTCTTGAATTTATGCAAAAATCTGTCACATACTTTTGTTCTGTCCATGACACCATCCATCAAACTACCTGCCCCTACACCCCACAACAGAATGGCATTGCTGAATGTAAAAATTGCCACTTGTTAGAGGTTGCTCGCACTTTACTTCTTCATTATAAAGTACTTCACCGGTTCTGGCCTGAAGCTGTTTCTACGGCGTGTTATCTTATCAATTGCATGCCATCCTCTATTTTATACAATCGCATACCTTACACCATTCTCTTTCCTGATGCTCAACTGTTCTCTGTTCTCCCTCGTATTTTTGGGTGTACCTGTTTTGTCAAAAATCTACGCCCGGGGCTAACAAAACTTGATCCTCGCTCCACTAAATGTATCTTTTTGGGATATTCTAGAACCCAAAAAGGTTATCGCTGCTTTGATCCTGTTATGAAGCAATGGTTTGTCAGTGCGGATGTGATCTTTTTGAGCATATGCCATATTTTCTCTGATGATGAGGCATCACTCTCCAGTGATATGTTAGCACCAACGCCACTGCCAGATGTTATTGAGGTTTTGCCATCTTCTGAACTGCCTGAAGCCCGCCCTATGCAAGTACACAAACGAAGGACTAAGACAAGCACTCCTTCCATGGCCCCTCCACAACCAATTCCTCTGTCTGCGGATGATCATACAACCACTAAGGTAACTTCTGATTTACACCTGCCTATCAGTCAGCGGAAAGGTGTTGGTTCCTACACCAAACATCCTATTAGTCATTTCTACTCATCCGCTAACCTGAATAACGATTGTGTATGCTTTACTTCTACAATTTCTGCTATCACTATTCCAAAGACTGCTGCAGAAGCTCTTCTTATCCCTGCATGGAAACAAGCGATGGACCATGAAATGCAGGCACTATCTAATCGCAAGACGTGGGAACTTGTAGATCGTCCTCCTTCCTTCCCTATTGTTGGATGCCGATGGGTTTTCACAATTAAGTATCAACCTGACGGTACAATTGAGCGCCTGAAAGCTCGTCTTGTGGCAAAGGGGTATACACAAACATATGGTGTAGACTATTTTGAAACCTTTTCTCCGGTAGCACGGTTAAAGTTTGTTCGCATTTTGATTTTTGTTGTTGTAAACAAAGAATGACCCCTATTTCAGTTGGATGTTAAAAATGTGTTTCTTTATGGAGACCTACAAGAAGAAGTTTACATGGAGCAACCACCGAGATTTGTTGCTCAGGGAGAGTCTGCCTCACAGGTCTGTAAGCTAAAAAATGCCATCTACAATCTCAAATAGAGCCCTCGTGCTTGGTTCGACAAACTGATTCAGATCTTAGTAACTTTTGGCTTTCGTCCTTCCCACTCAGATCATTCGGTTTTTATCTGCACAACAGTGGTTGGGCTAGTCATTCTTATCGTTTATGTTGACGATATTATCTTATCTGGCAGTGATACCTTGGGCATTCAGGCAACTAAAACCTACTTAGAAAAACATTTTGTCACCAAAGATCTCGGAAAGTTGAGATATTTCTTAGGCATCGAGGTATCCAGATCATCTCCAGGGCTGTACCTCTCTCAACGAAAATATGTACTTGATGTCTTGCAGGAAACTGGTATTCTTGGTTGTAAACCAGTCAACATCCCTCTTGACCCAAATATGGATTGGGACAGTGAAAACTGTCCTCCTTATGCTGATCACCACCAGTGCAGAAGGCTGGTTGGCAAGCTTATTTATCTTACGGTCACAAGAGATGACCTCACTGCTGCTGTAGGATTCATCATCAAGTATCTTGATAAACCATGACGGTGTCATTGGGATGTTGTATGTCACATCCTGCGCTATCTCAAAAGCTCTCCAGGCAAAGGCTTGTTATATAAGAAGCATGACCACTGTAATCTGTCTGGCTTTTCAGATTCTGACTATGCAGGAAGTCACTTTGATCGTAAATCTACATCGGGCTATTGTACATTTGTGGGCGGCAATCTAGTTACCTGGCGAAGAAAAAAGTAGATTGTCATAGCCAAGTCCAGTGCAGAGGCAGAATATCGAGCCATGGCTCATACTACGTGTGAACTTCTGTGGGTCCAGAGTCTCCTCCAGGAGTTTGACATATCCTATTCCAGCCCTATACCGATGTTTTGTGACAACAAAACCTCTATTTTTATTGCGAGCAACCCCACATTTCATGAAAGGACAAAACATATTGAGGTCGAATGTCACTTTGTTCGTGAGACATTTCTTTCTAGTCGTATTTGCACTCCATATCTCAACACTGAGAAGCAAGTAGCGGATATCTTCACCAAAATTCTTCCAAAAGCTCATTTTCAAACTCTAGTGGACAAGATGGGCATGTTCGACATCTACGCTCCAGCTTGAGGGGGAGTATAGAAATATGTTTATGTTTCACTGAGTGACATGTGCCTAGCATGTGCCTCACTTATGTTTTTACTTACATAGTTTAGTCCCATATTGCTCATATCTGTTTTAGTCTCTCCTCTCTTCTCCTATATAAGAGAATATATTATACACCTTTTTAATCATCCAATATACAATTTCTATTCACTCTCTATACAAGCCGCTCTCCACGCCTATGGATTATCATATCAAGGCATCTGTTTCTGGTGATACTGATTTTTCTAATGCAACAAAGTATAGAAGGGTTGTGAGGAAAACTGATTTATTTGACAGTTATGCAACTTGGCTTTTCATATGTTGTGGGAGTTGTTAGCCAGTTTATGAGTGCACCAAATTTGTCACATTGGATGGCAGTTACCGGGATTCTACAGTACATTAAAGGATCACTGGGAAAGGGTCTTACCTACTTCACTGGGAAAAGTCCTACACATACCTCGTTGAAGCTCACTAGTTATACTGATGCAGATTGGGCAAGTGATGTTGGAGACAGGTGGCCTGCCTCTGTCTATTGTGTGTTTCTTGGGTCACATTTGGTGACTTGGAAGAGCAAGAAGCAAAATGTGGTAGCCCAATCCAGCACAGAGGCTGCGTATTGAGCAATGGCACATGCTTGCTGTGAATTACAGTTGGTCATGTCTATTCTGTCTGAAATGGGAGTGTCTGTTGAGACGCCTATCTCTCTTATGTATGAGAATCAAGCAGCCATCCATATTGCCAATAATCCTGTGTTTCATGAGCGTACTAAGCACATTGAAGTGGACTGCCATTTTGTATACTTTAAGAAGATTCAGACTCCCGACATTCACACTGGATAACAAGTGGCAAACATCTCTACCAAGCTACTGATACCGTCAGTTTTTAATTATATGAATTCCAAGATGAACATGCATGATGTGTATACTCCAGCTTGAGGGGAGTGTTAGAAATAACTTCTTATTTCTGTACTTATGTATATATGTACCTCTTCTTATTCCCTCTACCTGTTGGGTCTAGTATGTAAATATTCCTTCTCTGTATAATAAAGAGGAACCCGTCACAGCTGGGTATCGTTCTGGCCCAATACCTTTCACAACACCTATATTGTTTCACATATTTTCAGAGAATCGTGTAATGCTGAATGGATTTAAAATTCCTTCACAATTTTTAAGAGAAGTGCTTTTCTTTTGCTCATGATAGAAACTGACATGTTTGGGCTGTTAATATTTTTTATCATACATGGATCTGTGCCAAGAATTGATAGATCCTTAGCTACATACAGGTTGCAAATATTACAAAACTTGTGCTGCTTTGGCAACAGACTCTAGGTTGAAGTAATCTATATAAAATACTCTTCTACTTTGTCTTTGAAATGCAAAAGAATTTCTATAGCATGAAAGGATTTGAAATCTTAGTGCAGTTGTTATTTGAATAGTTTCTGTCCAGCTCAGCAAATACCTGATTTTGCTTTAAACTTTATCCCGATTAATATAGGTGGATATTTTCCTGAAGCTCATGATGATAATGTATCTGCGTGGGAAGATGGTTCAGTTGCTTTTGATGTGTTTGCAAATGATTATTACAAAGGTCAGAGTGCTAGACTTATCAATTCCTCAAAAGTAAGTCTACTGCTCAAAGCAACCCAAGAAATTCCTTTATGCTCTAAACTTTACATTTTCAGTTACATACCTGAACTTCCTACAGCAACAAGGAGTTCCTAAAATTGAAAAAGTTCAGTGTTGTCATTTACTTTCTCCTTCAGTATATAAATGTGATTCAGTGTTGTCTTTGCTAACAATATAATTATGCATCACTGGTAGCGCGGAGCTACACAGAGTTGGGTGTTTGTTTACAGTCACACATAATCGTAATACTATCAATATTGTGCTCTGCTTATAGCTTTAAGAGATTATGCAAGTAACCCTTAACATATCTTTTATCTCGCTGCCCTTTACATTGTCTTATAACCATTAGTAGTAAAACTTATCATTTCATCTTGTGGGTCTATTGCATGAGGATAATTTCGTAGTTATCCTTTGGTTTCTTATCTAAATATGTTCTGGTTTACAAGTTCTGTAGCATGATTGGGAAACAGATGTGGAAGTGACGATCTTTTCTTGGTCTGATTTTGGTGTGTCCTTCCATATGCAATATAGTATATTTAGGAACCTGCTTTGTACGCGATTCCAAAAAAGTGGTCTACCTTGCTGTGTATGTAGTTCATCTAGTTTTTTGGCACTGGATATGCATACAGTACATTGCCCAATATATGGCTAGTGACTGCAAATGCAGCCATAGATAGATTTAAACATGTATGAATTTAAGCTGCACGTTTTGTTTTGGAATTCATTGGAACCGCTACATAACAGTATCTGTTGGATGTTTCTGTCTTGTATAATAGTTATTTTGCTTCCGTGTTAATTTGTTTTTCTTAATCATCCCACCTTTTTCACATAAGCTACAGAAGATGGGCTGGATACACTCTAAATGATTCCATATTCAAGAGGATTTGTGATTGTTCCCTATTGAGTAATGCAAAAAAGTAGGAATGTTCATTAACTCACAAGAATGCATTATGTGATTGTTTAATATAAAGCTATTGAAAAGAAATACAAAAGTATCACTCATGAATCCATTATCTACTGATTGTTAAATGGTGAGCAATTAACCAATCAAACTTGGACAACTAACAAGATATGGCTCAAGGACATCAAATCTATATATAGAATGTTGTTTTTAAAATTTATCACAAAACCTTGTGACCACATCATTGGAGATGTGTGCATTGTACGTGCTGGTGTTGTAGGCTGGTTTCTTCCTCCATACGAGCTGTATTCCTCTCCACGAGGGTTAAATTCAGAAGACAGTGGTAGTAACTCAAGAGCATGTGGTTTATTATAGATCTGTTAATACAATCGGTAAACCCCTTAAAAAGTTTTGCTTAGATGTGATGATATGTTTATGAAAAAGGAAGTGATGGTGGAGGAATAAAGGGGGATCAGATATTGAAGGATCAAGTGGGAATAAACATAACATTGAGTGGCCTAGAAACCACCGGTTCGAGAATCCGGGACTGGTTCAACCGATCACTTGACCGGTTAAGGTCTGTTCGAAGTCATTTTTGGGTCTGTCGGTGAGCCGAACCGCCCTAACCACCGGTTCCTGGCTCAACTGGATGGTTCGTTTATGACAAATCTGGTTAAACCATTTTTTCAATAAAGTATTAAAAATGACTAATTCCATAGAACACTTTGCTTCAATCCATAGAACACTTTGCTTCAATCTGATCCTTAATTCTCAAATGATTTGACTATGGTTCAAAACTGCTTATTTAGAATAGTGGCTGTCAATTTAAACTTTCTTCACTTTTTCATAGAAGGCAAGGATAAGAGCATTGTGTGATGATTTTGAAGCGTACTTGTAGAGGACAATGGAAGTTGAACCTAAACTTTCTATGTACTACGGGCCGTCATCCTGCAATTTTTTCACTTGATAAAGTAATTATCACGAATTTTTGCTTATTGGACCAAGGTTGCCTCCTACACAACATAGACCTTCTATAAAGTTTTAGAAAGCGTGAAGTGGGAGTCAGGCAAACAAGACCTTGTAGTTGCTTAAGCGCCAAACGAGCAATTAATAAACACCTTTCCAAAAGGCGGATGATTATAATATATATACAGGCTAGAATACACTCGAGTGTATAGATCGCACGCTACACTCAAGTCTTGTTTGCATATCAAGACTGTTTTTTTGCAAAATGTAAACCATGATCTTCATTGTTATACTATAATTAGGCTACATGCAAATTTTGAGCTCATTTGGATGAGTATAAGTCACTCATCTAAGGGCAATAAAATCGACGCATAAAACTAATTTGATATGCATAATTTTTGTGGTCTTCATAACATGACCTATAAATGTCCAAATGGGCTCAAATTTTATATATGAGCTATTCACATGATGTTTAAAAAGATCAACGGATTAGATTTAAAAAAGAAATATTGCATCATGGAAAACTACTTGAGTGTATTCCGCTCCGGATACACTCGAGTGTATTCTAGCCTGACTCTCTCTCTCTCTATATATATAGAGAGAGAGTATATATATATAGAGAGAGAGTCAGGCTAGAATACACTCGAGTGTATTCGGAGCAGAATACACTCAAGTAGTTTTTCATGATGCAATGTTTTTTTTAAAATCTAATCCGTTGATCTTCTTAATCATCTTGTAAATAACTCATAAAAAATTTGAGCACATTTGGATATTTATAGGTCATGCTATAAAGACTGCAAAAATTATGCATTTCAAATTAGTTTCGTGCGTCGATTTTGTTGCCCTCGGATGAGTGACTTACACTCATCCAAATGAGCTCAAAATTTGTATGTAACCTAATTATATTATGACAATGAAGATCAATGGTTTACATCTTGCAAAAAACAGTCTTGATATGCAAACACACTTGAGTGTATCTGTGCGATCTGTACACTCGAGTGTATTCTAGCATATATATATATATATATATATATATATAGATATA
The DNA here is from genome assembly GCA_963693085.1 of Alisma plantago-aquatica. NCBI lineage: Eukaryota > Viridiplantae > Streptophyta > Magnoliopsida > Alismatales > Alismataceae > Alisma > Alisma plantago-aquatica. Next base: position 1,018,276,099 of record OY856410.1, read on the forward strand.
TGTATATGTATATATATGTATATGTATATATGTATGTATATATATGTATCTATCTATCTATATATATATATATATATATACACTCGAGTGTTACAATACACTCGAGTGTACAGATTACGTCGTACACCTCAATGGTGTTTGCCTATCTAGACCTTGTCTTTCCAAAATCCAATCCATTGATCTTCATGGTTACAATAATAATAGACCACATACAAAATTTGAGCTTATTTGGATGAGTGTAAGTCACTCATCCAAGGACAAAAAAATCGACGCACAAAACTAATTTGAAATGCATGATTCTTGCCTCCTTTTAATGCACGACCTATAAATATCCAAATGAGCTAAAAAAATTTATATAGTAGTTCTTAAGATATTTAAGAAGATCAACGGTTTAGAATTTTAAAAAAGTCACTACATCTTTAAAATTGACTGAGGTGTACAGTGCCTCCGGTACACTCGAGTGTACACTAGCCTGACTCTCTCTCTCTATATATATAGAGTCAGGCTAGAATACACTCGAGTGTATTCAGAGCAGAATACACTCAAGTAGTTTTTCATGATGCAATATTTTTTTCAAAAATCTAATCCATTGATCTTCTTAAACATCTTGTGAATAGCTCATACGCAAAATTTGAGCACATTTGGACATTTATAGATCATGTTATAAAGACCGCAAAAATTATGCATTTCAAATTAGTTTCGCGCGTCGATTTTGTTGCCCTTGGATGAGTAACTTACACTCATCCAAACGGGCTCAAAATTTGTATGTAGCCTAGTTATAGTATAACGGTGAAGATCAATGGTTTACATTTTGCAAAAAATAGTCTTGATATGCAAACACACTTGAGTGTATTCGTGCGATATGTACACTCGAGTGTATTCTAGCCTGACTCTCTCTCTCTCTCTATATATATATATATATTAATAACCATAGAATATTACATTCGTAGCATATGCTATACAATAGTATAGTATTGTATAGTTGTAATATAAAACTTTTAATGCATAAATACATAGTTTTGTATTATAGTAATATAGTAGTATTATATTACAGAGATAGTAATTTTCTGTAGTACTATAGTACAATGCAATAGTAAAGTATTACACAATAGTTACATAATATCATTAATATATAAGTACATAGTTTTATGATATAGTATTATTATACTATAGACTTGGTATTATATATGAGTATAATGTTACAAAATATAACATTGTAACAAAAGTACAATATCAAACAACAATAATATAGTATGTATACTATAATATAATACAAATGTGCTGATACACTCTAAGGGCTTGTTTGGTGCTGTAGCTGGATGACAAACTGTGAATTTGCAATGTATATATTTATGTAGAAAACTCACAGTTTGCAGTCCAATTACATAAACCTTACGTAACTAGCCTTAAGCGGGCTTGTATGATATTTAAGCATACAGTTGAAAAAACAACAGTTTCATATGGTATCTGTATCATATAGTAGTATAATATTACATAGTACTATATGTTAGAAGAGGTGAGGAGAGAAGACGAAACACTGAGAGATTTGTCGGATGCAAGGAGCAGCTTTCTTGAGAGGGCAATAGCCGTCTCACTTCTTTTTATATATTAGGGTAAGATACATGGTGGTACAAAGGAGAAAATAATAGAAAAACAATAAAACAAATAATATAATGAAGATAGAACCAGGGGGCCGATCGTCGATTTCCGCCGCTGTGACCATCTCGATACCATCGACAGGACTGTCGATGGTATCGACAGACTGATGTTCTGTCACTGTGACTATCTCGATACCATCGACCTCCTGTCGATGGTATCGACAGAGATGCAGGTTGTTTCACACTCCCCCTCAAGCTGGAGAGTACACATCGTGTATGCCCAGCTTGCCACATAATCTCTGAAAAGCTGTTGGACCCAAAGGCTTTGTCAAGATATCCGCCAGTTGATCTTCAAACTTGACATATGGCGTCACAATAGTACCATCTTTGATTTGATCACGAATACAATGGCAATCAACTTCTATGTGCTTTGTACGCTCATGAAAGGTAGGGTTCCTGGCAATGTGTATAGCAGACTGATTGTCACACTTGAGCTCCATAGAAGACATGATAGTGATTTTTAACTCAGAAAGAACAGATTTGACCCATTGTAGTTCATAACATGCATGGGCCATAGCTCAGTATTCAGCCTCAGTGCTGGATCTAGCTACCACATGCTGTTTTTTGCTTTTTCAAGTAATCAAATAATCACCTAGGAAAGTACAATAGCCTGATGTAGACCTTCTATCAGTATGATCACCATCCCAATCTGCATCTGAATACACTGTGAGAGTTACAATAGATGGAGTCACCTTGGGTTTAGAATATGTGATCCCCTTACCAGGAGCACTCTTCAGATATCTTAGAATCCTGCAAACTGCTGTCCAATGTGACTGTCGTGGTGAGTGCATATGCTGACTCACGACGCCTACAACAAAAGAAATGTCAGGTTGTGTAACAGTCAGATATATTAGCTTGCCAACTATTCTCCTGTAATATCCTGGATCTGAGTACTCGACATCATCAACCGTCTCCTTGATGTGATAATCCATAGGAGTAGATACCGGTTTAGATTCCGTCATGCCTGTCTCTTGTAGTAAGTCAAGCACATATTTCCTCTGAGATAGGTTGACACCTGCATGAGATCTAAGCACCTCAATGCCCAGAAAATATCTCAGTTTACCCAGATCCTTCGTTTGGAAGTGTTTCTGTAACCCTTCCTTCACACGAGATATGCCTGGAGAATCACTGCCAGTAATCACTATGTCATCAACATATACAACAATAATGATAGAGCCACAAGAAGAGCTAGAGTAGAATAAAGAGTGATCAGTCATGGAGCGAGAGAAACCCATATGGAGTACAACCTCACTGAACTTGTCGAACCAAGCTCGAGGAGACTGTTTCAGCCCATATATGGCTTTCTTCAATTTACACACTTTCTGACACTCCCCCTGAGCAACAAACCCAGGAGGTTGCTCCATATATACCTCTTCCTATAGATCACCATGTAGAAAGGCATTCTTAACATCAAGCTGAAATAGGGGCCAATCAAATGTAGTAGCCAGAGAAATAATAATTCAGACATAATTTAGACGAGCTACTGGAGAAAAGGTCTCAAAGAAATCAACTCCATAGGTCTGTGTGTAGCCTTTTGCTACCAATCTGGCCTTCAACCTCTCAACGGATCCATCCGGATTGTGTTTGATGGTGAAAACCCATCTACAACCCACTGCTTTCTTTCCTGCAGGTAAGTCAACAAGATCCCATGTGCCATTATGCAAGAGAGCTGACATCTCAAGCTGCATTGCCTGTTTCCAACCACTGTCCTTCATAGCATCGTAGTGATCCCTTGGTATATCAACAGAATCAATCCCAATAGCAAATGCGCGGGCCTGCTTAGATAAGTGAGACAGACAACACACATTTGTAATAGGATGTCTAATAGTACAAGAACGAACACCTTTCCGAACAGCAATAGGAAGATCAAGATCTGATGCTTCTGCAGGAATCTCGTGAGTAGAAGATGATGAGGAAGACTCAGGGACTGGTGTCGCTACCTCTTCTGGATCTTGTCTGCCTCACCTACTATAAACATATGGGTAGTGCTGAATAACAGGCATGTCAGCTGCCTGCTCGTCCTGAATAAAAGTATAATCAGGAATAATGGGTGGCGCTCCCTCACTCTGCACAGATGGTGCCACTCTCTCACTCTGAAAATCTGGTGGCACTCCCTCTCTCAACTGCTCCCCCTTACTCATAGCATCGGAGAAATATGGAGTGGTCTCATGGAAGGTAACATCCCTAGACACAAACATGCGACGAAGACTAGGACAGTAACACTTGTATCCTTTGCTAATACTAGAATAACCAAGGAACAAGGTTTTAATAGACCTAGGAGAAAGTTTGTCAGCCTTAGGGTCAAAATTATGGACAAAAGAAGTGCAACCAAACACTCTGAGGGGAACAGAGAAGGGCTGATCCGTGGGTCGTAACACAGAGAAAGGAGTTTGTCCTTTAAGAACGGAGGATGGTTGTCTATTGATTAAGAAGCAAGCAGTTAACAGAGCTTCAGACCAGAATTTCTTAGGCACATTGGATTGAAACATGATCGATCGAGCAATATCAAGAAGATGACGATTTTTCCTCTCAGCCACCCCATTTTGCTGAGGGGTGTGAGGACAAGACGTGCGATGGATCATGCCCACAGAACTACAAAAATCATACATAGCCTTTTGAACATACTCCAAAGCATTATCAGATTGGAGAGTTTTTATATTGCAATCAAACTGAACTTTTATTTCTTTATGAAAATGTTTCACAATAGATAGCACAGACTCTCGGCTTTTGAGAAGATAGATCCATGTCATGCGGGAAAAATCATCCACAAAGGAAATAAAGTAACGGAAACCATTATAACTCTGGTCTTTAACATGACCCCATACATCACTGTGGACTAACTCAAAAGGACAAGATGCCCGCTTATTGACACGACTGGGATAAGACAACCTATAATGTTTTCCCAGCTGACATGACTGACACTCTAAAAATGACACTTGGGACAACTCAGGTTCCAACTTCCGCAGGCTTTCTCATGACGGATGTCCATATCTGCAATGCCATAGTAAGGGGGAACCACTCAACAGGATGGATGGAGCTGGAGCAGATACTGGGCGAGGCAGACTGTCACCGTGGAAAAGGTAGAGATCACCTTTCCTAGGCCCCCCCCCACCAATCGTCCTCATACTCTTGAGATCCTGTAAGACAAAACAAGAAGGCCCAAATGTTACTGTACATTTTACAGTGTCAATCAATTTGGCAACAAAAAGAAGATTAAAAGGAAACTCAGGCACAAAGTGTACAAATTTAAGATCAATCTTGGGTGTTAGAGAGACAGATCCACTAGCTAGCACTCTCCTCACTGAACCCTCTGCCAGTGTGACAGATTGGTGAGGGATATACGAGTCAATAGATTGGAGCAATCTCTTCATACCAGTCATGTGCTGTGACGCGCCAGAGTCAACTACCCAAGATGTAGAAGATCCAGAAGTTATGAGAGATGTAGCCTGATTACCCGCAATAGATGCTAGGCTTGCTGATGACGAAGATGTAGATCCCACACTCATGTGCTGTGTAGCCTGAAGGAACCGATCATACTCCTCCTGAGTAAGGGTGATGCCGGTCCCAGAATTGGTGCCCACAGCTGAAGATGGAGCGGAATCTGTAGAAGTGGCACAATGTGCTTGCCCGCACAGGAGGTGCAACAGGTCTCCCATGTTTCTTCCAACACTTCTCCACTGTATGTCCCGATTTGTCACAGAAGGTACACTTCGGACGTGTCCCACGTCCTCTGCCCGTACCAGGTCGTCCTCCTCTCACCGCAGCAGCTACGGATGCATGAGACTCCCCAGAAGATATAGTAGAGACAAGATTAGCAGACTCAAAAACAGACTGTTGAATTCTCGAATAGGCTTCTACAAAACTTGGCAATTTATCAGAAGCCAAAATGACGCTCCGGGCAGAACCGCAAATGGAATTAAGCCCGGATAAAAATTTAGCAGTAACCAAGTTGTCTCTGTCTTTGATCTGTGCAGCAGCTGTCACAGGATGATAGTAGCTCAGCTCCTGAGCAAGTGCCTGAATAGCTTTAAAGTATTCCTCAAGAGATCTATCACCTTGCCTCTCAACAAGTAGACGATCATATATCATGAATAGCCGAAGAGCATTCTTCTCCTGGGTATAGTGTTGCTTTACTGCGTCCCATATCTCTTTAGCTGTAGTATAGAACATAAACCTAGCCGCAATTGCAGGTTCCATACTATTCCATAACCAAGTCTTCACAAGGCTGTCATGACGCTTCCATTCAGCGTATCCTTTATCAGCAGTGTCCAGAGGACCCGAGTCAACATGTCTCGCCTTATCGCGAGATTCCAAGACAGTGTGAACAACGTTCATCCATAGTAGATAGTTTTTTCCGTTGAGTTTGATGGAGGGGATAGGAGACGCCTCGCCGTAGGCAATCTTGGTGTCCTCCATTATAGACGGGAACTCAATGACGGATTGATACACGTCACAAAGAAAGCTGAGGTGACGGAGAGATACACGTCACAGAGATAGATGGGGTGACAGAGAGATACACGTCACAACCAAAAGAACGGATAAATGTGTTACTGACGCATTCACAACCTCCAATCGATTTTCCTAATCACACATGGAGGAGATGTGATTAGGAGTCCAACAGTCGGGTGACGAGTCCTCCGATTTAGATTTTAGACGGCCGTCGGATCACCCGAAGATCCCCAAACAACTTGTGGTGGATTCTACGGTAGTGTTGGAGATCTACCGAAGACCCAACGTAGACGGAGATAACCCTACAAGCTCGCTGCCTCACTCCAGATCGGCGGATGGGCTGCAGCCGGACGGAGACCTTGCCGCTGCCTATCGGCGGCGCTGCCGGCAAGGAGAGAAAGAGAGAGAAGCGCCGCCGACAAGGAGAGAAGGGGAAGAAGGGGAAAGGGAGAAGCGGTGGCGGAAGAGGAGAGAAGCCCTAGATCGAGCTCTGCTCTGATACCATGTTAGACGAGGTGAGGAGGAGAGAAGACGAAACATTGAGAGATTTGTCGGCTGCAAGGAGTAGCTTTCTTGAGAGGGCAACAACCGTCTCACTTCTTTTTATATATTAGGGTAAGATACATGGTGGTACAAAGGAGAAAATAATAGAAAAACAATAAAATAAATAATATAATGAAGATAGAACCAGGGGGCAGATCGTCGATTTCCGCCGTTGTGACCATCTCGATACCATCGACAGGACTGTCGATGGTATCGACAGGACTGTCGATGGTATCGACAGACTGATGTTCTGTCGCTGTGACTATCTCGATACCATCGACCTCCTGTCGATGGTATCGACAGAGATGCAGGTTGTTTCACACTATACAAGTAGGTTGAACCACAGCTTACTAAGCTCAGGTTAAATTATGGCCTAGTCCATGCTATTCACAAAAAAAGGGTCTAGGAGGGCACTGAAGTTGAAGTGGAAGACATGCACTTAAGCGCTTACTTGCTTAGGCGGGCATCTAATGCCAGTTTTAGGCAGCCAGAGGGCTGGACCGCTTAAGCGCGCTCCTAGACAGTTCTTAAAACACTGGCCTTCTATAATAATCACTATACTATGATATGATTTAAGAAGTTCATGTATAATACATATTTTTCCTAGAACATATACTTGTAGAGGGACATTGTCCTAGACATTGGTTGGGAAACATCAAGGAAGGTCAGGAACTCATGGGATGTGTTGCGCTCCCTAAATTACTATATGAGCTTCCACTAACCTCTAGCAGAAGTATCTGCAGGATTCCTTTCAACTTTTTTTCATGTACCTGTGTGAATCTTAATTCCATCTTTGCAACTATCATATTGTTGATATTCTACTTTTCATAGATAAACCTGATTGAGCATAACTTTCATGGAGGTGTCATATTTTTCCTCCTTCCATGGCTAACTGTGCCAACAATGAAGATGTGAAATGATTGGGCCAGAATGATTTATTGCTGGATCGGGTTATCCTTTATTATAAGGTGTGAACATTTACATAATAGACCCAACATATAATGGAAATAAGAAAGAGTACATAAATAGACACTATTCTCTAACACCCCCATCAAGCTAGAGCACATACATCATGCATGCCTAGCTTGCAAATCATATGGCAATTTGAAGATATAAGTAGCTTGGTGAAGATATTTTCCACTTCCTCTACAATGCGAACATGAGGGGTTTGAATCTTCTTAGAGAGCACTAGATCACGAACAAAATGATAGTCCACCTCAATGTGCTTGGTCCGCTCGTGGAACGCAGATTGCTAGCAATGTGAATGGCTGCTTGGTTATCACACATGAGAGAGATTGGCGTCTCAACAGACACTCCCATTTCAGACAGTTTTGACATTACCCATTGTAGCTCACAACAAGCATGTGTCATTGCTCGATATTCAACTTCTGTGCTGGATTATGCTACCACATTTGTTTCTTGCTCCTCCAAGTCACCAAGTGTGACCCAAGGAACACACAATATCCAAAGTTAGATCGTCTATCTCCAACATCTCTTGCCCAATCAGCATCAGTGTATCCAGTAAGCTTCAAGGAGGTGTGCGTGAGATCTTTCCATGTGAAGTGAGACCTTTCCCTGGCGATCCTTTAATATAATGTAGGATCCTGATGGCTGTCATCCACTGCAACATGTTGGACACACTCATGAATTTGTTAACAACTTCCGCTGCTTATGAGATGTCAGGACGAGTAAGTATCAAACAAATCAACCTCCCAACAATCCTTTTGTACTTTGCTGGTTCAAAAAATCATTGTCATCAGAAATTGATGCCTTGGTATGATAATCCATAGGCGTGGAGACTGGTTCGCAATGTGTCATGCATGTCTCTACAAGAAGATCCACAACATACTTTCACTGAGAAAGATTTATGCCTTTCTTGGAATGTAGGACTTTTATTCCAAGGAAATAACAGAGGTTACCCAAATCTTTCGTCTAGCATTACATTTGGAGCCACTCCTTGAGCTGTGAAATGGCAATAAGATCATCAATTGTGATGACAATATCATCCACATAGACAACCCGAATGATAGTGCCATTTGATGAATTGTACACAAATAAAGAATGATCACTAGAAGATTGATGGAACTTAAACTGTATAAGTGCATCACTAAATTTATCAAACTATGCTTGTAGTGACTGCTTCAAGCCAAACAAGGATTTCTTCATTTTGCACACTTTCTGACACTCCCTCTAAGCAACATACCCAAGAGGTTGCTCCATGTATACTTCTGCATGCAGGTCACCGTGAAGAAAGGCATTCTTGGCATCCAATTTTAGAAGAGGCCAATCATAATGAGTAGAAACAAAAATAAGGATCCGTACAGAATTGAGCCGAGAAACATGAAAAAAAGTTTCAAAGAAGTCCATGCCATGTGTCTGAGTGTACCCTTTGCCACCGGATGGGCCTTGAAGCGGTCAATAGAATCATCCAGTTTTTGTTTAATATTATAGACCCATCGACAACGACCACCGACTTCCCAGGAGGAAGATCCACCAAGTCCCAGGTAGAGTTCTCATATAGGGCTACCATTTCATTGTCCATGGCTTATACCCCATCCATCATGTTGGGCTGCATATGTATAGGAGCGAAGAATAATCGTAATCTAAATGAAGAGAAAATGTGTGCGTTGCTGATGACAGATAAGATAAGCAAAAAAAATAGAAAGCGGATGGCATATTGTGCAAGACCGCACACCTTTACGAGCTGCAACTAAAAGTTGTAAGTTTGAAAAAGAAGCATTAAGACAACTCTCAGCATGAACAAGTACCTTAGGAGTATATGACAATTATGGGATAATGTTTGGGACTGATGTCGCTACATCATCTGGGTGATGCCCTACTCGCTTAGTGTAAACTAGTGGAAAAGGTTGAATAGGTGGAGGTGTATGTGGTGGTGGTATAGGGGTGGTATCTGGCGCACTCTCCTTACATGGCACAAGAAGTGGTGGCTCTCTATTACGCTCAAAGGTATGTTCATTCTCATGGTTGAGCTCCCCCTCATGATGGACATAGTCACTAAAGAACAGAGTGGACTCATGAAACATGACGTCAGCCGAGACAAACATACGATGAAGATGAGGACAAAAACATAAGAAGTAGAGAACACACACAAATGCTTAAGGGACAGACTTTTCCTTCTTTTATCAAGGACAAAGTACAATATCGCAAGATGCCTCCACAACCTGGAGTGTCTTGCTATTTATATCCTTCATGGATTTAATTGTTTCAGGCAGTTACAACATATCCTCTCACTGCGGTTACAAAGTACACTCACGTCCCTTCATGGACGGAGCCGTTATAGCGCCAAGGGACGCGTCGCTTGGCTGTCACCTATTTGGCCCACTATGTAAGGCATCCCTTCGAAGCATTTGTTCGCTCCACGACGCTAGGCGTCGGTTCGAGGCGTCCCTTCGAGCCACTCGTTGAAGCGTCCCTTCGAGGCGTCTCTTTGACCCCACTTACACGTTAGTTACAAACTTCCTTGCTCTTTGCTATAACCGTCGATAGTTATGTTGGTGTCCCTTCGGTCGCGTCCGCTCCCTTAGGTGTACGCTCCATTGCGAAGCTCGGGCTGAGCTTTGACCCAAGCTTGACCTGTACGTCCAAGCTCGCTTCGAGCTTAGCCAGCTCCATCCGAGCTAAGGCCAACTCGTTAGAACTTCTCTTGAGCTGTGACTAACTCCAACCAATCTCTGTCCAGCTCTATTTGAGCTCCGACCCATGGTATGAACCCCGTACCATGACTTCCTTGGTTGGGCTCGCCCCTTAGAGAATTAAGGGGGTAACATGCCTCCCCCACCCGTGGAAAACGCGTCAGATCAATCCGAGAGTGGTAGGCATCTATGAGGTCCTTAAACTGCCAGACTACTCCAACCTTTTCCGAAGTAGCATCAACTTTCGGAAGACCCTTCCATTTGACGAGATAACTTGTGCGCCGTTTCTTTTTTCTTTGGCCTTCAACTTTGTGATAAAAAATTGCTTCCGCCTCATTTGAAAAGTGAACTCGAACAGTTGGACGCGCTCGCTGAGGATCTTTGCGCGAGGGGTCGTGCTCGTCACCATGATATTTCTTTAGGAAACTCATATGGAACACTCGATGGAGTTGGAGCCGTTCAGGGAGTGCAAGTCGATATGCCAATCGACTCACTTTACAGACTATCTCAAAAGGTCCATCATACCTTGGGACTAGTCCCTTATGTGCAGACTTCTTCAGGATCTTCTTCCAAATTTGGGGAGTAAGGCGTAGCAGTACTTTCTCCCCCTCTTCATATTCTACATCCCAGCGACTCTGGTCTGCGACTTTCTTAGCCTTGCGCTGTCCACACGCTAGACAATCTTGTTCTTCTTTCACCATATCCGAATTTCATTTTACGTAATGATAAGCAGCAGGGCAATGAGTATCGTCATACTTCGCCTCCTGCAGAGTAAGTGGTTGTCTTCCAAGCACTATCTCAAATGGACTTTTCCAAGTGGATGCAGATGATTGAAGATTGTAGCAATACTGAGCTGAATGTAACAAATCCACCCAGTTCTACTGATTTGCCATAACATAATGGCGAAGATATTCCTCCAGCAAGGCATTTAGCCTTTTGGTCTTCCCATCCGTCTGTGGACGATTCGCTGTGGAGAAGCGGAGCTCTGTTCCCAACAGTTTGAAGAGTGTTGTCCAAAACCTTCCCGCGAAGCGAGTGTCCCTATCACTCACAATGTTGCGTGGGAGTCCCCAATACTTCATGATATGTTGAAGAAACATGTTGGCAGTCATTTCTTCCCAACACTCTTTAGGTGTAGGAATAAAGGTCGAATACTTAGAGAAACGTTCCACAATGACCAAGATGGAAGACATGTCGAGTGATGAAATCCATGCTAATACTCTCCTAATGTCCAGTAGGTATCGGCAATGGCTGCAACGTTCCTGCTACCTTCCTTCTTTGAACCTTATCTTGTTGGCACACCAAGCATGTGCGCACATATAGCTCCACATATTCCTCCATTGATGGCTAATAATAGCTTAACGATAGCAACGTCAGGGTTCGTTCTTGGCCTGGATGACCCACCCACAAGGCTTCATGAGTATCTCAAAGTAACTCTTTACGTATCCCTCCTGTCTTCGGGACATAAGGCCGCCTGCCTTTAGCATAGAGGACACTGTCCTCAAGCTAGTATCTTCGAGATATTCCCTCCCGCACTTGCTCCTGAAGCCGAGATGTGATTGGATCCTTGGTCGTGACTTCATTAACTCTCGCCAACATATCACTTGTAACAGTTGTAGCTGCTGCAAGTTTGTGGCCGGGGTCCACTTTTCAGTTGAGTGCATCAGCCACTTGATTTTCCTTACCCATCCGGTACTTGAGACTGAAGTCGAACTCAGCAAGAAATTCATTCCACCTTGCTTGCTTCGAAGTCAGCTTCTTGTGAGCGACAAAACACACAATTGCCACATTATTCGTCTCCACTAGAAAATGTGAATCGAGCAGATAGTGTCGCCAAGTGCACAAACAATGCACAATGGCAGTCATTTCCCTCTCGTGAACCGAGTATCGCCCCTCGGTATCAGTAAGTTTCCGACTTTCATACGCTATCAGATGTCCTTCTTGGAGCAACACATCCACTATAGAGTAATCAGAATCATCAATATTCACTTGAAATACTTTGGAGAAGTCTCGCAGCTTCAAGATAGGCTCCTCGGTTACTGCCTTCTTTAGTTTGTCAAAGGCCCTCTAGCATTCCTCAGACCAAGACCAAGGTTGATCCTTCCGCAGAAGATCCATAAGGGGTGCAACCTTCTTGGAGTAACTCTCACTGAACTTACGATAATAATTCACAAGTCCTAAGAAACTCCTTAATTATCTCGCATTCTTGGGATAATTATCAATTGGGCTAAGTATCAATTGCCTCTATCTTCTTTGGGTCCCTTTTAGAAACACCTTCGCCAATAATATGCCCTAAGAAAGAGATGGAAGTGTGACTAAAAGCACACTTCTCGACCTTCAGGTACAACTGATTCTCTCTTAATTTGTCCAATACAATTCGCAGATGCTCGAAGTGTAGTTCCAGCGTCTTCGAATACACGACCAAGTCATCCAAGTATACCACAAGGAACTCGTCGATGTATTCTCGGAAAACATTGTTCATCAGCGTGCAGAATGTAGTAGGGGCGTTGGTTAGGCCACATGGCATCACCAACCATTCATAAGAGTCGCATCGGGTGACACATGACCTCTTTGATTCATCTCCCTTTGCAATTCGAACTTGATAATACCCAGATCGAAGATCCATCTTGCTGAAGAAACGGGCCCCTCCAAGATGATCAAACAAGTCCTCCACGAGAGGGACTGGATACATGTTCTTAACCATCACTTTGTTCAATGCAAGATAGTCCACGCACATTCACAGAGATCCGTCAGCCTTCTTTTGAAAGATAACGGATGCGCCCTATGGGGCTTTACTTGGTCGTATCAGACCTGCCTCCAGCAGTTGGTCTAGCTGCCTTTGCAATTCCGCCAAGTGATTCGGTGGCATTCGATACAGGGCTAACGCTGGTGGTAAAGATGCAAGGATCAATTCAATGGAGTGGTTGATATTCCTCTGCGGCGGCAGCGTTCGGGGCAATTCTCTAGTCATCAAATCCACATAGCCCTCGAGTAAACTCGCAAGTTCTCAAGACATAGACTCGAATTCGGTCGTCGGGTCCTCTCATAAGGTGACTAGATAAGTCAGCTCTCCTCGGCGCACTCCATTATTCACTTGGATTGTCGATAGATAGCATCTTCTGACTAGATTGACTCTGTTAGGCAAGTACGGATGCTGGAGAAATCCCTTCTTGAACGAACAAGCCATTCAAGTGCGGAATTGGGTATGCCTTCATCCTACGCAGTAACTCGATCCCAATGATGACCTTGAAGTCATCCAATGGCATGACCTTACTGCAAATTCCGCTCCATGGTCCCAATTCCAACTGGCCTTGTGTGACGCGAAGTACACTCTTAGCGTCTAAATTCACGACTTTGACCCGAGATGGGTCTTGTGAAATCTTTAAGTGGAGTCCTTCTACCTCCAGGTCTGAGACAAATGTGTGGGTTGCACCAATATCCACCATCACCTCCACCACTTTGCTATTGATTTTTATATCAATGTAAATCATCACAGAGCTTGATGTTGTTGCCTTCACAGCGTTCAACAACTTAAGAGGCCCCCATGTGCTGAGAGAAGCATAGAGTGTATGCCCATCATGTGTTGAGAGGCCCACAAATGCACCAGCCATGTAGAAGATGGATGAGAGGAAACAAGTGAAGTCCCCTTTATATCTAAAGTAAGTTTGATGGAGGAACCAAGAGAAGCTTGCTAGGCAACCTAAAGATGGCCATACTCCTCCTTAAAGATAGTAACGTCTGATTGTATTTTCTTAGATGTTTCGAATGTAGATGCTCCTGAGGTAGTCGCTATATAATGTGCAACACCAATAGGAGGTCGACCATACTTAGAACAAAACTTTTCCTCTGTATGTCCAAGTTTCCCAAGGAATGTACGCTTGTCCCTAGGACATTACCTCACCCTCGACCAGCACCTTGTCTAGTTCCTTTGACGAAAGCAACAAGAGGCATGATTTTTTGAGTGTTGCCTCCTGAAGTAGAAGAAACAGACTTGAAGGAAGACTCTTGAATCCTCACAAAGGCTTCTTCAAGACTTGGCAGTTTATCTATGGTAAGAATAACACTCCTAGCCGAAGCATAGATAAGATTCTACCCGGATGGGGATCTTGTTGTCACTAGATCCTCTCTGTCTTTCATCTGATCACTAGTCTTCAGTAGTTGGTAGAGACGACTTCCTGAGAGATGGACTGTAAAGCACCAAAGTGATCCTCTAGAGAGTGACTATCTTGTCTTTTTGCAAAGAGACGGTCATAAACAGTATATCTATAGAGAGCATTCTTCTCATGGGAGATGTGCTTCTTTGCAGCTTCCCAATTTTTTTTGGCTGTTGAGTAGAACATAAACCTGGAAATAATTTGAGTCTCCATGTTATTCCATAACTACGACTTTACCTGTCCATTATGTTTCTGCCATGTGTAGTAGTCCTTGCCACTTTCATCAGGAGGCTCTAACTCAATAATATCCACCTTCTCTTGAGATTCAAGAATACTATACATTGCATTCATTCAGAAGAGATAATTCTGTGAGTTAGCTTCACAGAAGTTATTTGATATTGATCATTGTAGACAATTGTAGTGGAAGCAGCTGGCTTTTTGTCTCCTGTGAAAAAGCAATCTGATGGGGTAAATCCTCTTTTGTGTAGAGGTTTTTCTTATTGATAGAAGGAAGCCCCCCTTTCCTATATATAGGATCAGGGGGAAGCATATAGACACAAGGTAAACCCTAATGGGCCAAAGACACAACTAGGCCATATTACAAATAGACTAAAAACAACTTAAGTAAATAGACTCTCAAGCACTCCCTTCAAGCTGGAACTTGGGAGAATCCCAAGTCAGCTTGCAAACAGACAAACTAAACATAATAAAAGGACAACCAAGCGCATACAAGAATTTCTCCCCCTCAATATTACAACAAATCACTCAAACACTCAAAATACTCCCCTTCAAGCAGATAATATGAAAGCAGGTACATAGGTAGGTAGCATGAGCTTCTTGATCAGTGTGAAGTTGCATCTGGAGCAGATCAACCAGCAAAAGGTAGGCATCATAGTCTTTATCATAGTCACTATCATCATGAAATGGGCCAGAGAGTGCTGAAACACAAGAAATAGTAGATAACGTGCATACAAGGCATGGACAAAAAAAGAGTCTACATGCTTAAGACACGAACAAGCCAGAGAGTGATGGAACACAGTAGAAGACTATAGATGATGTAGCTGGATAAAGGACCAATATCCGAAGTAGAAAGTAACAAAAAGACTCCAAGATGAACACTAGTGGCAGAAAAGCATGAAGCTTCGTCATAGCATGTAAGTCATCAAAGGTACCATCATCATCATCTCATCATATAAATTCCATCCTTGTAGCATATGTAAAAGTCCAGAGAGTGCTGGATCACAGTCGCAGCCGATGTGTGCTAGACACTTACAAAGAGTCAACGTGTAAACAAAGCACGGACAAGAGTAGTGCAAACTCACAAAGCAGCAAGTAGAATGTGCTAATCAGAGCACAAGTAGCATCAATGACATCATTAGATAGAATAGCAATCAACAAACAGCAGAACTAAAGTAGATAAGCCCATAGCAGCAGTAGAGATGATGATGAATGAGCTAGTAATAGCAGCAGAAAAATCCTCATAGCAGCAACCAAAGTAGCATGAAGGATCCACATAGCAGCAGCAAAATTAGCATGAATGATTCTCGTAGCAATAAAGCAGCAGCAAAAAATAACATGAAGAGTCCACTTAACAGGAGAAGGATCCATATAGAAGCAAAAAATAACACCACACAACAGCAAAAAGGTGGCATGAAGATCCATATAGCAGCAGAACTAAAGTCTTCTTCTTCTCTCCTTCATCTCTCCTCCATCTCACCTCTTCCCTCTACTCTTCATCCTCTATTCTCCCCCCTCACACCAACCACAAAAAGAGTCAAGAGAGTGGTCGGAGTGGAGAGTAAAAAATAATGGTAGAGGTAGGGTTGTGTAGGCAAATATGTGGAGGAGGTAACCGATAATGCGAGTCAATATGAAAAATGACCCGACTACATAGATCCGGGTAGAAAAATAAATGAATCTTTTTATGACTTAAAAAAAAGGTCCTTTATAAGAAAAAATAGGGTCTTTTTGTTTGCCAAATAAGTAAATAAAAGGATCAAATCTTTGCCGGTCAAAGGCTGGTCAAAATGTTTCTTACTTTCTTTACTTTGGTAATGGTAATGACAAGGAGTGCTTTATTACACTGGTCAAATACTGGTCAAGGAAAGTAATTTATTTATTAACCGGATAGAAGTACTTTCTTTCATTCCTTCCTTTTTCTAAGGAGGCAAGTCCTCAAGTGTTGACTGATCATCACATCCAGGATGGCGGGGATCAACTGGGTCGTGCCTTCATGGTGAACCAAGGCCTTGTAACAGCAGTGTCACGGCTGAAGCATATGCTAAAGTCAGATCCATTTTTTGCTTTGGAAGGCACCTCGTGATTTGAACACATCAAAGCATCAAAAACAAAGAGCAATAGATCATCACGACCAGGAATGGAAAGGTGTTGTCACAGGTTGAATTGGCAATAAAAAATCCATTCAAATGTGATTTGACAACTCAAATAATGGTTGATGGAAAGATGATGAGCAACAACAATAAAATAGCGGATGACGATCAAGCAACAATTATATAACTCATGGTCGCCTTGTTATGTAGTGCGGGAGATCTCAATTCACATGCTTGAAGCGCACATAAGGAAGAGGCAGATCCGGCCCTCTCGTCGATCTAAGAATCAACGATGACAATTTTAAAGGGAGCACAGCCTGCTGAAAGGGGAATCCAGATAAGTAGGGTGTCGAGTGTGTTGGAGAAGAAATAAAAAACCTAGAGGGGTGAATCAATGATGACGGTTACATGAGTTCGGTTGGTGATGTCTAGGAGTTTCGTCATAGAAAGAAGAAAGGGGATGACCATGGAGGTTGGGATGATGATGGTTGGAGGGTGGCCAATCCAAAAAGCTTTGCGGCCGCCCGCAGGTGGAGACTCTTTCTTTGTCTCCCTAGGTTAGGATCAACGCTCTGATACCATGTGGAAAAACAATATGATAGGGGAAATCCCCTTTTGTGTAGAGGTTTTTCTTATTGATAGAAGGCGACCCTCCTTTCCTATATATATAGGATCAGGGGGAACATATAGACACAAGACAAACTCTAATGGACCAAGACACAACTAGGCGATATTACAAATAGACTAAAAATAACTTAAGTAAATAGACACAATTTAAGTAAATATACTCTCTAACATCTCCCATAATGAGATTGGATCAAGATAACAAAGCAGTCAAGGCAGGTTGTTGGCAACACACAGTGTAGAAGACTTGACACGTCGTGTGTGGTAATGAGACACCATGTCACAGATCTACATGCCATGTGGATTGTCGAAGGCGAATCACAGGCTCCGGTCAACACGTCGTGTTGAGATGTCAGCATGTCGTGACAATTGGCGAAGGCAGGAAGCAAAGTTTCTAAGTTTCTTTGACACGCTGTGTGAACAGGAGGCACGATGTGTCTGTCGGAGGCGTAAATTTCATGTATGCGTCGACACGCCATGTGCGAGACATGCCATGTGTCTATCAGAGGCGTGATCTCCAATTTCTGCCGAAGCGCCATGTCACTCAGGAACACTTCGTGTCAAGTGTCAAAAAAGGTGAAATTGATGCTAATTAGCTCCGTCAATGAGGTAAAAGGCCCCGGGGAGACGCACTGAGGGGTAAAGGAATTAGTGCCACCCCCTATGTCAATATGATGCAAAATTGACGCATCAATAGCCCTTAAAGAACTTAGGCACTCATTCACGTACTAAGACTTTGTGGAGAGGAAAGAAGAACGAGAAGGGATTCGTTCCTCTTTCTCTTTATAGAATAGAATGAGTGGTTCTCCTCTCCTTCAAACGACCACCGTGCTTTGGTGGAGACAGAGGAAGACTGGTGGGTAGTGTCCGACGTGAAACAAAGTTGGCGGCGGCGCCAGATGGTGGTGGTGACGGCGGTGGGACATCAGAGAGGAGATGGGGAGAGAGAGGACAGGGTGAGGTTGGCGGCTAGGGTTACAACCCTAGGACCTACTCTGATACCATGTGAAATGGTTGGGACAGAATGAGACCCTGCTGGAGCGGGTTATCCTTTATTATATAAGGTGTGAACATTACATAATAGACCCAACAGATAAAGGAAATAAGAAAGGAGTACATCAATAGAAACTATTTTCTAGCAAAAGATTTTTGGCTGTATAATAAGCATACATAATTCCCCCTTCACCAGCATGTAAGGCCAGAACAAAAAATGTTATCTCGTAACTTGTTTCTGTATATGGATATAGGAATGCATGTTGATTTTGTTCTAAAAAAGAATCTCAATAAACTTCCCTAGTTTAAAACCAGAGTACCTTCCAATAGTCATTCATAACAAATTTCTTGCACCTCTCTTCCTTAACAAATATGATCTGAATGCTACTGTCCTGTATGTCCAAGTATAGTGATAACAAGGTACATTTTGTTGCCATCAAACTTGTCTTTTATAAAATAGTCTTTTATAAAATAACATATGCTAGAAGTTGGTTGATATTTTGTGAGGAGGGTATTCTGGCCCAACGTAATAGTCTCCACGAGGTATGAAAATCAGGTAGCCAACCTATTCATAAAATCCCTAGAAGAGATTCCACATTTTGATAAACAAGTTAGGCATGAAAGACATACTACCCATTCAGGATTTGCTTGAAATATTGTTTATTTTTATGTATTTCGTTATTCCTTTTCCTTTTTTGATACTTTATACAGTTACCATATTAAGTGTATATAACACTGAAACTCAACTTTCCAACTTTACCATACTGGTTAAGGCACTAACCTTGCAAGAGTAACTCCTTCACGAACTCATGTTTTGCCTCGCAAACACTATGGTATTAATGATAAAACCTGTCCACAATTAGAGATCAGGATCAAAAGTTAAGAATGTTAAACCAAGGGGTTAAGACAAGTCTGAAGGCTTGGAGAACATCCTTGTGCTCCCTTACAATACCATCACATTGAGCCATTTGATTTTTCAATGAGAGAACTGGGGACTGGAAGTCTATGGATGTAATGGAGAGCTCAGGAGCTTGCAAATTTGCAATAAATGTTGTCAAGATTTGTGATTCCCATATATTTGTCCTCGTTATAGCTTGGAGTAACTGGCCAAGAGGAGTAAAAAATCAACTAGTTTTTATGTCAAAATAGCCACAATATACTTATAGATGACAGTGAATTACTCAAGAGAAGAAATTTCACAATCCAGATGGTTGTACAGGTGTACGAACGTGTGGCACTGGCCATCTCAGACAGTTGTATATGTTATTTTAACTACTACATCTAGGGTCTTTCCATGAGATGGATAATGCAACAACTATCCACTTGCCCCTCATATAGACAGCATTGCAATTGCCATGTCTCCTTGTAGAATTGAGATGCTAGTCAAACTTCAAATCAAATTTATTGGCCTTGTACATATCCATTTTCATGTTGTAGTCATACATTCATAATCACACAATATTATACTTGAGAAAAATCATTAGTAACTGAAATCACTGTGGATCTTTGTTTTTATATATAAGAATTGAAGCGCTGTGACAGTGTATTGCATATCAGTTGCATTATAGAACACAAAGCATCAACAGTGTACTGCATATGCATTATTGAATGGTTGTATTAATGCCAAGGAATTCAATGACCGATACCGATGCCGTTTCGACAGCTTGGATATAGATATTTACCGGTATACCGACGGAAATATCGATAGATGCAATCCTGGCCATATCGATGCCAAAATGAACGAATTAAATCATGAAATTTTACAGGTGTAATCTCTACACCTAAATGCATCGTTTTATGCAATAAAATTCTATAAGGGGTATGGGGGGGTTGTCCATCATGTGGGAGGTAGGGAACCTGTCCTGTTTTCTGCGGATTTCAATAAAGGATTTCGATGACAAAATATTGGAATTAAGATCTGTAATTTTACTAGCACAATCCATAAATATAAATACACACACTTATGCAAGAATATCAAATTTACAACACATGAATAGCATAGTAACTTACTAACTCATATCAGTTGTATGTCGAGTTACACACTGATTCTCCATACAATATTGAGTTGATATGGTTGACATATTGCTCCCATGACATGTACATTATGTAAGCTTGGTGGTATGAAGTTATGTGCTTCTCATACACGTCATGTACAATACTACATAAGTGTATAATACTCGTTCGTATTATATAATTAAACACGATATGTTTTAGAATTTTACAATACTATGTTTCCACATGCATCATATTAGATTCTGAAAGAAAATATACACCAGGGCTTTCTATTGCTCTTCTTCAATGTGTGACTTCGACAATTAACTTCATGACTGTCAAGGAAGTTAGGCACCATCACTATTGTGACACCTTTTCTCCGTCGTTGTTTATTACCACATGATCTTGATATGCGGTAGAGAGTTTCTCCATGGATTATGCACAATAGCGAGATAAGTATAAAAGCCATTATTACCATGCCCACTATATGCATGTCGTGGGGATGCGATAATATAAAAGTGTAGTTACCATGTCAACCATGTCCATGTTGTGGGATATATGTAGCAAGTGCCATATATAAACAAATATAAGACTAGAAAATTACAAAATCTATACTTTTTTACAATATTTGTTTGTTGTGTTGCGAAGTAGTACATTTTCTTCCTTTGTATGATAAAAATACTAGTAAGAAGAACATATGTATACTAATTAGCTTACTAATAAAAATGATAGAAAATTATACTTATATTTCGTGGATTATTTAGGTATATTATATGATTATAATGTAGATTTATGAGAAAGTGCTGTAGATCTAAGAACACATACAATTAGGAAGACATAAAAAAAGCAGATGGCGGGATCTTTGCCAATTTAAGGCATTTTGGGATGAATTTGCATTTTAATAGAAATAGATGAAGTGTAAATGAGAGAAATGGTAGAAAACATAAAGGCATACCTTAGATAAGACTTATTTGAGCCCTAGTTGTCGAGATCCCTTTGCTCCGCCATTTCCTCCTCTCAAACAACAGAAACAGACTCAAGTACGAAAAAAATCGGTATTTCTGTCGGTATACCAGAACATTTCGTCGATATTTGGCGGTATTTGACTATTTGGCGGTATTTGGCGATATTTGGCGGTATACCATCGGTTTACCGATATTTGCAATTCCAACGACAGGTTTGTGTGAACCGATGACCGATGTCGTCGATATCGGTATACCAGTCGGTATACCGAAGGTATCGTCGATATCTCTTTCATTGGTTAATGCAAATCATGCAATACCTTTAATTTCGTGAAGTAGAATGCAAATGGTTGTGTTAATGCAAATCATGCAATACATTTATTGCAGGAAGTAGGTAGAATGCAAATACAGGAAAGAAACTGGTCTAGTGGCTTGACATGGAGGGTGACCTTGCATGAACGACCACTACCTTAGGGAGCATGGTTAGGATTTATGATTCTCTTTAAACAATAGACACGGGTTTGATGGACAGTTTTCTAACACAGGATTTCCCGAGACTGTTGATTGTGCAAAATCACATGCACTCTACACATTGATTATGTTGAATATCAGGTTATGAGAACTGATTGTAATTGTGTTCCTCTTCAAAAGTTGCAACTTATTAATTCTCCCTGTAGTGTATCCAGCCTTTTACTTGGTTTGTTTTGTGATTTTCTCAGCCACTGCTTGGGTCGCTGCTGCAATATGGCGAGTTGCTTAGATACACTCCCTACAGAGGGATATCTGGAAATGATTCCTTTTCTTATTCACTTGAGGATTATAATAACAATGTGGCTACTGGTACAGTTTGGATATCAATCCTAAATTTGCCACCTCAGTTTTCTTCTTTGCCAGATCATTTGGTTGCCATTGAAGATGTTTTAAGTCCTAAATTTGGGTGAGAATAATCTCTATTTCAACATGTAGCCAGTATAGTGGAGAGATTATTTAAATAGCTATTTTCTCTTAAGCCATTTTCATGTTAATTAATGACTTTTCCCTTTGATAAAAGATGAACTTTTGTGGTGGTTGCTTGACGGCTGTTTTTTTTTGGCTCTTTTCAGTGGTTTCCCAGGATTTGCAGTAAGATATTCCAGTTTACAGGAAGATATTTCTGTTATCATAAGAGCTCAATCAGGATCCGTCTTTCTTGCTCCTATGCCTCTACAACACCCACAAGGAAATAAACTATTCATTAGCTACAATGGTACTAATGAGAAAGAGTTACTGATAGCAGGAAATGTTGGAAACATTAATTATGCCCTGCAATATATCCAATATCTAGGGTATTGTTTTATCAGCCCACGATGATACTCTTCATATTGCTTTCGTTTCAGTATTATTACTCGTGGAGTTTGAACCTTTTGCATGCTAAGAATTGATATTATACATTTACGTCCTTTCCTTTTATTTTTCAATTGTCTAGTCTTCAGTGCTCAATTATAATGTAACACTGTAACTCATTCTACGACATTGGTATCACAAATTTGTGGGCTCGACAGAAAGAATACAAGTAGACTTTCAGAAGAACCAATTAAGTAGTCATTAACAATATCAGAAAGAAACACAGCTTAAAAGAGTAAAAATATAACTGGAAAGGTAAATAGAATTTTAAAAATTTCAAATGGTGGAGCTTTGTAGGACCTGTTCTTGAAGGGACAAATGCCAGATAAATACCTGGATAGGTGTTAAAAAAGGATAACTTCTTCTGAGACTGTTAAACTTGTAGAGGCTTCTCTACTGAGGACAAAACAATGAAGGATATGCATCAACATCCGGAGGTCTTTACCATTCGAGCCACTTTGTATAGGAACACATGAGGGATGATATTTGATTCTATTCAAGAATTACACATATATATAAAAACACTGTGTGTTAAAAACAGATTTGGACCTCCCTAACCCCAAAAAGTTATGGTCTGGTTGGCTGCACACCAACGAATTTTATATAAATAAATAAATTATTTTCTGAAAGACAAAAGAAGCCTCTATCCTTCTAGTAATGAACGGGATTGAATGGATTGTGTTGGTTGGGTCGACAATGGCTAGTTGAAAGGTCTGGGCACCTATCTTGAGCTCTCATCAAATTCAAGCAAAGTGCATGGAAAACATAATCAATAAAAGGTAGAAATAATGTTACATCTTGTTAACATAAGTAATATTGTGGATCCCCTTTATATATAGTTGAATCAAGCATGTAAGCTCATTAAAAAGATTTCCATTGATTATGAATCAGAGTTTACTGTTCATTTCCAACACAATTTAGAAGGTGTATGGCTAGGTTCCATGATGCATCATGAGCTCCTGTTACTTTGCCATTATGAATGTATAGTGCCCCGGGCCTTCAAGGGGTTTGTGGGCCTATTTTAGGGTCTTAGTGTCTGGTAGTTTAATCAATGATTGTTGTTCTTAGTAGTTTCCCAATAACTTTATATGGGTTCTAGCACCTTTGTTGGGCCTCATTGACTAGGGATATAAAGGGCTTCAGTTGTAATGTGAAAGATGATTACACATTATATCATGTCTTCTTATCTATAATAGGAACCTCAATTCTATATTGACCATATAAATAAGTATACAGAGATGAAACAAGGAAAATCAAAGAAGTGTGCATATAACCACGTGTTGGAAAAAACTCATGTTAATAATGTATTAAATGATGTAAATAATGGATGCATCTCTTTCGATATGAGTATATATTAAGCTTAATTAAAGCATTAATTTACGACCGATACATCACAAGCACTAAGATTATGTTACATAATTATAAATAATAACAATTTAATCTATTCCTGACAAATAATCATTTTGTATCTAGCATGTATCATTAATTCAAGTTTATTACAAAACCAATATTTTTTGTTCTCACTTTTCTTTAGTTTTCTTATAAAGAATCCACATTGCCTCATTTAAAAGTGAATCTGTTTTGAGAACTAGGTGCCCAAGGCGCTTCAATGCATTTGGTCAAGTCACCTTGACTCAACGTGAAATGAAACCATAATAATGAGTTGGACAAAGCCATAAACCTCATTTGTTTCCTGGTTAAATAGGAGAAGTTTAGGAAACATAACTTTCAAGAAAGAAAAGTAAAATGGGAAACCCTATAATGCCATACGTAATGCTTATCACTGTTTATCAACAATAAAGATAAGTATTAGTATTCAAAGTGGAAACATTCTTCGCATGTAGGAAACAATACAATCATTGCAATACGAGAAATCTGTTTGGATTTGCAAGTGATTAGTCACTTTTTGAAAAGTCTAAACAAGTAAGAACATGTTTGTTTCTTGGTCAAATGGTACTTTTGCTAGCTGCTCGGTTGAAATTTAGATTGATTTAAGATTCAACAAGAATCAAGGAACAATCCATTGGAAGAGAAATCAAACATGAATCACTCTATTTTAAATTAGATAAGCCAACCCTTGGTTGAACTTAGAGTTCTGTCAGGCTTTCGACCAAACTCATAGTTCAATTGGGCCTCATAAAAAAGGGATCAGAACAACAAGAAAAGGCTTCTTAGGTTCGACGGAGCCCACCATTCACTTGAGTTTGGTCCATGTTATCCTATTGTTCATGGTGAAATGTTTAGGCTCTTGCAAGGATCATATAAATACAATCTAAATCACATTAAAACTCACATTTATGCAAGCTTTCAGAGTATCATATGTTACACCCTAAAAGTCCTTATAATCACTTGAAACCTTAAAATTTAGATGTTAGATAACAAAATATGAATCATTTGACATAGAAAAAACTGGGTGATAGGCCTTTGTGCTAACACATGGTGATTCATTTCATAGGTCGTCATTGTCACCATTCATGGTGGTAAGGGAGGTAGGAGAAATTGGTGAGAGCATTTTAACTTGCGTTTGACGCCTCATGAACTTCCCCACAAAGTTTTGATTCAAATAGGATTTGAAGAGGTTGTGGAAGCCCATCGAATCCACTGACATTGACCATGGGTATAGTAGTGGCAACATAACTTCTTGCATGTCTAGTCGGGCAAGAGGCAAAACATGGGTCGGTCTAGCTTGGGTACAATATAGGGGTCAGGAAGAGTTGTGTACATGTACATGGGGCTTTCTTGTAAGGTCATCCCCTGATGGCATGTGTGTATAGGTTGACATGCCATACCAACAGGCTAAGAGAGAGGACAATGCCCTCTAACGTGTATAAGTAGGGGACATTTCAATTAATTTGGTTAATGTTTTTCAACTTATTTGCCAATTAAAATAAAGATATTTTGGATTATAGAAATCAGTAAAGTTATTTGTGGCCTATTTTGAATGTCATTTTCATTTCACTTTCTACAACTTAACTTTATTATTTAATTTTCCTCTTTGTGGGTTCTCTTGCAGGTAATTAAACTTATTTACTTTCAAATAATGGGGACTGATTCCAGTTCTTTTAAATTCTCATTAGTGGATGTTCCTATATTCAACTTATTCTTAACCTAATTAACCTCACCAAAACCCTTATTGAACTATTATGAAATAGTACATGTTATGTATGTCGTTAATGGGGTCATTAAAATTCAAAGGTTCAACTAGAAAGCTTGCCTCCAACATAATGGTTAAACATCTAAAAAACAAAGCACATAAATATCTTAATACTATTATTATTCAGTATTTCCCCTTATTGAATACATTTGATGGCTACATGCATAAGTATATGCATCTACACTATAATTGAGTCTCATAATAAGCCAAAGATGACGCCCAACAAGAGGAACATATACAAGGGGTGGATTGATGCATATATGAAAAATGGAATGCTAATGGTAACAACCCTACAAAGAGGATCTTGTAACTTCTCATTAGTAGACTGTCCTTTATTCAACTTATTCTTAACCTAATTAACCTCACCAAAACCCTTTGAACTATTATGAAATAATACATGTTAGGCATAATGGTTAAACATCTCAAAAGACAAAGCACATAAATATCTTATACTAACATTATTTAGTATTTCTCCTTATTGAATACATTTGATGGCTACATGCATAGGTATATGCATCTACGTTATAGTTGATCCTCATAATAAGCCCAAAATGAGGCTTAACAAGCGGAATATATACAAGGGGTGGACTGATGCATATACGAAAAATGAATGCTAATGGGTAACAACCCTAAAAAGAGGACTTTTGCTTCTAACATGTATTTCAATTTTAGCTATAATCATGGAACAAATTTTTGATTAATATTGTGACATTTCTGACTTTTGGCCAATTAGACATTGAAATGCACTTACATAGTGATTCAATTTTGTAGCTAGGTCTGAAATTTCACAAAAATGGGGGAATTTGCAGACAAGGGGTGGTAGGACCCAAGTTTGATAATTGGTCAAACTGCCCCTCCGATTGGTATAAGACGTTGATTAGGTTAGACACATGAGTGTCCCGCCTCCACGTGCCAGGCCTTGAGAGTTTACCCTGTCCGGGTGTGTCCATTAGTGAGCCTGCCTGGGAGGGGTTCCCTAGTTAATCTAAATGGGGGGAATTCTGCACCAAAAAGCTCAGTTTGGGTCCTCATTTTGCAAAACCAGGACATCCTGCTTTCACGGAATGATGTTAACAAAGCTTGTATTTTAGTGATTTTTCTTGATCTCTTGCTTCTGAGGGCTATTTTTCTAGATTCTTAGGTAAGTTTCCTCTTTCCCTAGCCCATCTACACCTCTTCCTACCCTCTTCTATATACATCTATAGAATTACTTCAAAACAACAAATTTCTAATTACCAAATCTTTCCAAAACCACATGATCTACATAGAAAAATTATACACTATATGAAATAATGGTACAAAGAGTGTAGATCCACAATTCTTTTAACATTTTATATGTATACATAAAATGGCTTAGAAGTTGTTTTGGAAATGTCTTTTCTTAGATCTATGTAATGTATTTTCTTAGATCTATGTTTAATGACCTATGTAACCCTGATTAAATGCTAATACTCGATTTTAGTAATAAATATGAACCAATATCAGTAAAAAATATTGATAGAAGTGTGAATTTATTTTTCTCTAATTGATTGATAATTTCTAAATTTATTTAAATGAAAAATGAAACAAAAATGGGAAAGTATTATAATTAATACGTGATTAGTGTTACATGCAATAAACTTGCTTTACTCTTACTAGTTTGTATTTAGTAGTTAAAACTTAAATACTTATTGTCATTACTTATTACTCAGTAGTTAGTATTACTTAATACCTAATAATTACTAATTAATACTAAATTAGTAGTTACTAGTTAGTTACATAGGTAATTTGTAAGTTTGTTACTCCTCAAGACTAGTACAAAACTTCATAATTTGAAAGTTTGTAGTTATGTTTTAAGTTCTAAGTTGTAACTTGTAGTTTGTAAGTTTGTAACAGTCTAACAAACTAGGCAGTTCAGTTTATTACCACTCATCAACACATGAACCAACCCAACCTCTCGACATATAAATTTATTATATAATCTAGTGTCTATATGTCTAATAATTGTTTGCAAACTTTCATAACTCTATTCCTTCATATTAACCAATGTTATCAGCGTTGGACCGGTCATCGAACTGCTGGCTGAACCGGTTCAACGGTTAAAAAGATAGATGACGTAGGTAAAATTTGAACTAGTTCAACATTGATCAAGATATGCGTAGAATTATTAGCAACAACAATAATGTCATAACCTCATATATCGCAAAGTAGTGGTACTAATGTTTCACACAAAGTGATACTTTAAAATCCAAATTTCATTAATATAATATGATCCTAAACATATGTAGACCCCTTAGTATCAGGTGGAGAAGAAGTTCTCGTGAGAGTTCGTGTAGCGGAAATCAGGGGTGTTGGTATTTTGTTTGTCTTTGAGAAAAATGAGTCCCGCGTTGAGAGGTGGTGTGAAAATTAGAGTCACATACTCATTGGATGAGATAGAAGCTTTGGTTAACCAAACCAATGCAACCGATTAACTGACCAATCAGTTGAGACTGGTATGATCAGCCATCTAACTAGTTGGAATGATATTACTGTGTTTATACAATAACTGAACCGGTAGTGATACCAACTCACAGTACGACCTGTTGGACAGGAAGGTCCAACCATATGTTTATAACGATGATATTAACCATCAAAATTGTTATTAAAATTCTTATCGAGACAGATCAACTTCCTCCTCTTACACATTGGATACCCCCACATATCCAAGATGTAATATTATTGCATGTTTAAGTGTGTCTTGGTGTTTCAATCTTCTTGGTAAAATTTCATGATTTAATTCACTCATTTTTTGCGTCGAAATCGTCAGGAACGTATATTCTAAAGTTCTATTTTTGTGTTATCAGAAGCGGCGAAATATTTAGACATTTGATTGTATGGTTATAATGCAGAAAGATGTCTTTATTTGATGTGTCTAACAAAATAGAATGCTCTCTCTTTTATAGGATAAGAGAGTAAGACATAAAATAGAAATAAACAATATGGGATAAAAGAAAGGCTAATAGACAAGACAAGTCTAAAGCCCATAACAAAACAAATAACACAACATAAAAAAACCAGTAAAGCAGATATACTAATACCCGCCCTCAATATGGAGCATAGGTATCAATCATGCCCAGTTTATCCACCATAGTAGTGAATCTGGCCTTGGGAAGAAGCTTGGTAAAAATGTCTACTACTTGATCAGAAGTATTTGTATATGGAGTAGAGATATGGCCAGATAAGACAACTTCTCTAACAAAATGACAGTCCACTTTGATATGTTTTGTGCGCTCATGAAATGTAGGATTGTTGGCAATGAGTATAGCAGCTTTGTTGTCACAATACATAGGGATAGGATCAAGATCAGAAATATCAAACTCTCTCAGAAGACCACGAACCCATAAGATTTCACAATTAGTATGAGCCATTGCTCTATACTCAACTTCAACACTAGAGCGGGCAACAACAATTTGTTTCTTGCTACGTCAGGTACAAGATTACCTCGTACAAAAATGTAGTATCCAGATGTATATTTGCGATCTGTCTTTCTTCCTACATAATCAGAATCAGAGTAGCCTATGATTTTACAATGCCCATGTCTTCTATGAAACAAGCCTTTCCCTAGTGAATTCTTCAGGTATTTCAGGATGCAACATACAACTTCCCAGTGACACTGTCTGGATTTATCTAGGTATCTACTGACTAAGCCCACTGCAGAAGATATATCAGCCATGGTAACCGTCAGATATGTAAGTTTCCCAATCAGTCTACATATTGTTGGTGGTCAGGGTATGGAGGAGAACTATCATCATCCCAGTTAGTATTGGGATCTAAGGGAGTAGCAGTAGGTTTTGCCCCAAGCATGCATGTATCAGATAAGAGGTCGATAACATATTTACCCTGTGATATGCATATGAAGAAGAGCGAGAAACTTCAATAACCAGAAAGCATCTCAGTTTGTCCAGATCATTGGTGACAAAGTGTTTTTCCCAGTATTCTTTTGTAGCCTGGATGCCTGCTTGATCACTTCCCGATAATATGATATCATCACTATATACAATCAGGATAACAAGACCAGAGGGAGTTTTCTTAATAAAAATAGAATGATCAGAATGAGAGCGGCGGAAATTAAATTTCTAAAGAATAATACTCAGTTTGTTAAACCAGGCACAGGGACTTTGTTTCAGGCCATAAACAACTTTGCGCCCGTCTGTGTACTTTAGAAAACTCCCCCGAGTAACAAACTAGGGTGGTTGCTCCATGTAAATCTCCTCGTGCAGATCACCATACAAGAAGGCATTTTAAACATCTAATTGGAATAGAGGCCAATCACAATTACCTGCCACGGAAATAAGCACATGAACAGAGTTCAGGCGAGCAACAAGAGAGAAAGTCTCAAAATAATCAATGCCATGTCAGTATAGCCTTTGGCGACAAGGCGAGCTTTCAACTGTTCAATGGTGCCATTTGGTTGATACTTAACCATAAAGATCCAGTGACAACCTACATGTGAGCAATCAACATGTGCATCAACCAAG
The DNA here is from genome assembly GCA_963693085.1 of Alisma plantago-aquatica. NCBI lineage: Eukaryota > Viridiplantae > Streptophyta > Magnoliopsida > Alismatales > Alismataceae > Alisma > Alisma plantago-aquatica. The sequence continues at coordinate 1,018,306,493 of OY856410.1, forward strand.
TCCCACGTATGTCGATCAGTAAGAGTCTGCATTTCAGTTTCCGTAACCTGGCGCCATGGAGGATGATGTAGATCATGAGCGACATTTTTAGGAATAGAGACACCAGATAGAGAAGAAGTGAAATTTGCAAAAAAAATTCCCATGTTAGCAGTAGATTAGAAATTCCCAATGGGATGTTGAGTGAAAGACCTAATCACTTTTTGTAAACTAATAGAATATCTAAATCGGAAATTTCCTGAGGTATAGGTGGGTCTGCTGACGAGGATTGAGGAATTGGAGGGGTCATGGAGGGAGTTGTAGCTTTCGATTTTCTTTGATATGTGTTAGAGAGTCTGTTTATTATTGTTATTATTGTCTTTGTAATATGGGCCCAAGTATGTCTTGACCCATTAGGGTTAGTCTTATGTCTGTACGCTTCCCTATCCTCCTATTTATAGGAGTAGGGTTTCTTCTACTCAATACAACTCATAACCGTCTTTTACTTTCTAAGATGGTATCAGAGCAGTCGTCCTAGGGATCAAACCCCTATGTGAGAGAGAGAAAGAAAAGGAGAAAGAAAAGGAGCGCCCCCTTACGGGCGGCCGCCGCCCTTGGCAGAGATTGGCTGCCCGCAGGGAAATTTCCAATCGTCACTTTCCCTGCCTGAGCACTGGTCCTTTTTTCTGCCACTACTGCCTGCCATCTTGTCGCTGCAACAGCTGCCTCACCGCCGCCAATCACCCGCCTATGTTGCTGCCAACGTGCGTTGCCCCTATGCCCGCCTCCGCTCCAGTTTCCTTCGGCCCTGCTGCCTCATGCTACTGGGTATAGCAGCCATCCCCCGCCAATTTTGCCACCGCTGCCTACCCCTGTGCCTCCGCTAAGCGGCTTTGCTGCCTGTCATGCAGCCAGCCACTGTTGGTGCCCTCCAGCTTCCTGCTGTCGTAACCTCTACATGTCCTTGCCAGTGCGCTGCCGCCAACACCTGCCTACCACCACCCACAATAGTTGTTGCTGCCTCTATCTTCTTTCGCCACCGCTGTTGCTATCAAGCCCAGTCGCCGCCCACCCCTGGCCTTGGTTCCTCACCGCAACTCATCTACTTCCTACTGCCCGACGTTGCCCACTGCTTCCTACCTAATCAGGGCCGCCTACCCCTACACTATCTCGCTACTAAACAACCCTTCATGCATAAAAAGTTTGTGTCCCTCAATATATTTTCTACTGCCCCCCCATATACACTCTACATTTTGTGCTAATTGGATCCAATTTTATGCCTAATCGGGTTTTCAGGCCAAACAAATCTCCTTTTCGGGTCGGCAAAAGATCCATTTATTTTTCTATCATGATCTGCCTATTCGGGTCGTTTCCTACCTTGACTCGTGTTATCGGTTACCTCCTTTACATATTTGCCTACACAAACCTTGCCTCTACCATTGTTTTGACTCTCTACGCAACCACTGATAACACTCATTTTATGGCTGCTAGAGCTTATATTTTACTATCAAAACTGCCTCCAAACCTTACTTCCTCTCGGTTTTATCTCATTTATTGAATAGAAATAATGCCCACTATGCTCCTGACAACATATCCTATCTTTTGCAGAGTTTTTCTTATTTTCCCACCAAAATAATGCTAATGGGCCCGTCCCGGCCCATCCAGGACAAGTTACCCGTCCCGACCCATCAATCGGCGAAGCGACACACCCTTTACCCATCACGGTCGCTGCCCGATATGGCAGCAACCTAGCACGGGTGCGTCGCGCGGGAGCCCTGACGGTCCGAACGCTATTTACCCGACAAGGAGCCTTACCCGCCACGATTCGTCGGTCGACGGAGTCTATCGCGCGACATGGCCACCCTCGGTGCAGCAGCCCGCCAGAGTCTTTACCCGACACGATCCGCTGCGATTTACTCACAACCTGGCACACGATGGCCTCCGCCAGCTGTGCCGGGCGACAGACGTGTCGACCCTCTCCTAAAGCCACATTAACGAAGCAGACAAAGGACACGTGGCCCAACGAGGGCCGCAACTCCCACCAGTTGCTGCCTATAAATAGCAGCTACATGACTCCGATGGGACGGGTGGGAACCCTAGAGAGCTAACTCTTAGAGCATAAAGGAGCTAGTGCGTCGAGTTCCCAGGCCTGCCGGGCGATACTAGGTGAGCACACCCCTAATCCGAGAGGGACGGGAGGAGCTCACTTAGAACTCGACCCGGTACTAGCAGCAGCGCAACACGACCTTCAAGGCTACTTCAAACATGCTGGGTCTCTAGCTGGGCTTCAACCCGAGACGGCTCACCCATCTATACCCGACACGAGGAATCGAGAACCTAAGATTAAGCTAACCCGACACATGTCCTAACACGACACGATACCAAACCCGATATGGCTTACCCGTCATGGCTGTTGTCCGACAGGGCCAGCAGCCCGACACGGCCATATCGGGCAGGGAGTCCTTTCCCGATACGCCCATTACCCGTCATGGTTCACGACCCGACACGGTCATATCCCGATAGGGCTCTTGCCCGGTGCCGGGTTAGCGTTTATCTTAGGGGTCCGCCGCTATGTATATCTACCTCCTACATCAAGGAGGCCGATACCTATCTTCCCTATTTCAACAATTTACTTTCATTTACTATTGCATTGTAACTAAACCTTTTTACCTCCTTATGCTTATGGAAACTGTGGAATTTATCTCATGTTGTCCTGTGTATGGTTCCTTTTTGTTGGATGATTTCTTTATAGCATCTGAGCTCTAGTCTCTCCTGTTTGAATCATGCTTTTGACTAGCTATCGAATCGTGTTTCTCGTTTTGACTCCTTCGAGAGAAGGATGTCGTAAACTCTAGAGTTTGGTCTGGTTCGGGTGTATGAGAGTACCTAGGATCAGGGTTGCCCCGACATATCTTTCCGCTCTGGTCTATGTCCAATACTCTTGAGAGAGAGAATTGGTGCATAGTCAGAGGCATCCTCTTTGAGAGAAGAGGGTGCGGGATGTATTCCGCTTTCGCTTGTTATGTTTAAGTTTTCCTCCTTCGTGCTTTACCCCGACGATAGTTTTATCTCCTCGGTTTCCAATATACAAACCTCTATAAAAATTGCTAAACCTTAAAACACTAATTCTTCTGGTAACTCCCCTTAGAGATAGGCTTTTTGTTTGATTCTTTATAATTCTTTCTCGTTATATCAAAACCTTATTCTTCGACCTTTTTCGACGTGCTTATACAAGTAACACTTGAGTTCTGAAGCGCCGTTCTTCCTATCTCTGTGTTCGACCTCGAACTATTTCGACCCTGTGCTAGTTGCGGGATGTCTTAAACATTCGGGTAATATAAATTTCTAAAGTATGATAACCTAGACATGACTCCATTCTTGGACCCACGTTTAAGGCTTGTCAACCACTCTTTGACTTCTTCTGTGCTTGGCTTGAGGGGGAGAATAGAGGATGAAGAGTAGAGGGAAGAGATGAGATGGAGAGAAGAAGAAGAATTTTATTGTGTTGTTCTGTTGAACTTAATGCCACATTTACTACTGATATATGATTTCTTCTGCTGTTGTGATGCTTGCTGCTGCTATTATTGCTTATTCATCATCTACCTCGACTACTGCTATGAAGTTACATATTTAGACGTCGTTCTTACTACTTGTGCTATGATTAGCACATTTTGTTTGCTGCTTTGTGCTTTTGCACTTTCTGCTGTTCGTGCTTTATTTGCACGTTGACTTTCTTCTGTGGACCAGCACTCTTTGGACTCTGTGGACCAACACTATCTGGACCATGGTGCAGGACTTCGACTTCGTTTCGACTTCGCCAGGTGTGGAAGTGGAAGTTTGTGGAAACTTCGAGGAAGTTTCGAGGAAGTTTAGACGCAAACTTCGACAAACTTTGATGGTTTTTTTTAGCAAAATGATGCATAACTTCGATTGGAAACTTTAAAATTATGCTCTAACTCTAATTCCCATGTATTAATTCAACACAAAACACAATTCATGACTCTCTAGCGCTAGGTAGGTTGATAATACAAAGTAGTAAATGATGCCCAATTCATGACTTCCATATATTACATACGAAATATAAATTACAATTGTAAGTTTATAATTGGTTGTAGTTGGACAATGAAAGAATTAGATTAACATTTTATAATAATTTATAATAAAGAATTATGTACTATGACTATCCATACTTGTGCAACAGCTCGAATAGCGTCATCTTTGTTATCAAAGAGCTTATCTATCACTTCTTGGAGACCCATTACCAAGTCTCCTCTTCTCCCAATGTTATTTTTGTATTGAAACCTTGGGTTTAAAAAATTAGCTGCACATATAAGGACACAAAAGTTAGAAAATATTAGATGACTAACACTAAGACCTAAATGCAATGGCACATCCTTACCCGCTTTATGCAATGGGTGTAGAAGCATACCATCCCATCGTTCATCCACAACTTTTAGGAATTGTGCCTTGGCATTAGTTGCAGCTTCTTCAACTTTATCTCTCATAAGGCGCATTGCCTCATAGATGTAGGGCATGGTGGCATTCTTATCACCATCCACCATGCGCAAGACATGTACTATGGGATCCATTATCTTTACAGCCTTGGTCACTCTAGTCCAGAAGTAGTCATCATTCAAAATTTTCACTTCTTTGGCTCTGTCAGATTTACTATCAGGGTGTTTGGCCCACTCTTCAGAAACAAAAATCCTTTTTAAACCTTGTCGTCTTTGCTTTAAGCTTTGCAAAGCGATATAGTTGCTTGCAAATCTTGTAATGCCCGGTCTTACTATGTCTCCTCCACAATACTCTTTGCTTCGCATCATTGCAAGTAGGTAAGAGCGATTATATATAAATTTTGTAATTCTGGTTGCCCTAGGCATTACATATGTAAAAAGATCTAATTTTCCAAAATCTTTCAAAATTAGATCAATGTAGTGTGCAGCACATGGCATCCAAAATAAGTTGTAATTTGAAGACTCTTCAACTGTTTTTTCATCTTTTTTGAAATTTGGCCCATTTTCAGTGCAAATTTGTAACACATTCTCTTTTCCAACATATTTTATCGTACCTTTAATCAATTTTGCAAGGTACCTGTGGTCTTTGATGTGGCGAGATGCATCAACTGATTTTATGAAAAATGTATCACCGTCACAATATGCCATGAAGTTGATAATCTGTGTCTTTGTACCACTTGTCCAACCATCACACATGAGTGTCAACCCAAAAATTGACCACTTTTTTGTTTCATCTCCTCAATCCACTGTTCTAGCTGAAGTTTCTCCTGTGGAAGATATTTGTTCATTAAGTCATGTGCAGTTGGTGATTTGACTCTTCGTCCATGTTCAACGACAACATCTATCATATGTTGCATGTAAGGGCCTTGTGCCACATTGGGAGCAATACCACTAGCAAATATAAATTTTCCTATCGCCTGTCCCACAACATCTTTTGCATTCTTCCACATACCTGTCAAACTTTTTTTCTTATGACTTTGTTTATGAAACCCTGGTTCAGAAGAAGTATATCTCATGCTGTTGGTCCTCAAACCCTGCATTTCTATACTTTCTAAAATTTAAAACATTTGTTGGACGTCTTCCACTGCCACCACCAACATTGAAATCAGATGGGCCAAAACCACGTCGGGTTTCATAAAATTGTCTTTCTTCTTCTTGTCTAATTGCCTCCTCCATTCTCGATCTTTTCAGTGCATGTCTCGTTGCATCATCATCATCATCATCATCATCTTCTAATTCAACTACATTTCGTGGTATCGATGCACCGAACATCAGCTCTTTGAACCTTGCATCTCTAATCTTGTCTTCCTTGTGTTTTAGATCTTTTTGATTGAGTTGCTTGGAAACAATTTTTCTTATTTGATCTGGGCAATCTCTACACTTTGCAACATTTTTATCCCCTCCCACTAAGTGCTTTTTGAACCTAGAAATCCCACCAATCATTATAGTTTTCTTGCAGAAATTGCACTTGGTTTTTTGCCTAGTTCCATCAACCATTTCACAATACATCCATGCAGGGTCAACTTTCCCCCCTAACTCACCACCTTCACCTTCACCTCCTCCACCATCACCTCCTCCACCATCACGATCTGAACCAACCATTAAAACTGTGACAGAGTCAGGAATTCCAGAAAGCTCAGGGTTGCACAATGTGTGCACCCTCATATATATAATAATGAGAGATTTACAGAGAGGTCCATATATAAAGGAAAATAACAAAACAAATAACATGCTATGTAAAACAGGAAATATATAATGTAACACTCCCCCTCAAGTTGGAGCATAGATGTCAATCATGCCCAACTTGTCCAACAGCGTGCAGAACTGTTTCTTCGCCAAGAGCTTGGTGAAGATATCAGCAACTTGATCTTCAGATCTTGTGAATGGAGTGCATATCTTGGCAGCAAGAATAGATTCTCTGATGAAGTGGCAGTCAACTTCAATATGTTTGGTGCGCTCATGATAGACAGGATTATTTGCAATGAAGATGGCAACTCTGTTATCACAATGCATAGGAATGGCCGATGAAGACTCAATCCCAAACTCTTTCAGAAGAGAACGCACCCACAACAACTCACAAGCAGTATGTGCCATGGCCTTGTACTCAACCTCAGCACTAGATCTGGCCACTACATTCTGTTTCTTGCTTCTCCAGGTGACAAGATTGCCTCCTACAAAGGTACAGTAACCAGAAGTAGATTTTCTATCAACTTTGCTGCCTGCATAATCAGAATCAGAATACCCTTCAAGAACACAGTGCACATTCTTTTTATAATGAAGTCCCTTGCCAGGCGACTTTTTTAAGTATCTCAAGACTTGACATGCATCATCCCAGTGGCACTGTTTGGGTTTGTCGAGGTACCTGCTAAGAAGACCCACTGCAGTAGTAATATCAGGACGAGTAACAGTCAAATAGATCAATTTACCAATCAACCTCCTGAATTTTTTATGATCAGCAAACATAGCAGAGGAATCATCATCCCAATTGACATTGGGATCAAGAGGAGTATCTGTAGGTCTTGCTCCAAGCATACCAGTCTCCTGCAGAATATCAAGAACATATTTTCTTTGCGAAAGAACCAAGGCATTAGAGTTTCTAGAGACCTCTATGCCAAGAAAGTACCGAAGTCTGCCTAGATCTTTGGTAGCGAAGTGCTTGCCCAAATGATCTTTGGTAGCCTGAATACCAAGAGTGTCGCTGCCAGAAATAATAATGTCATCAACATACACAATCAGAACAGTAATACCTGCTGAAGTCTTTTTTGTGAAAACAGAATGGTCAACTTGTGACCTCAGAAAGCCAAAATCAATCATGATCCTGCTCAACTTATCAAACCAGGCACGAGGACTCTGTTTGAGTCCATAGATAGACTTCTTAAGTCTGCAGACTTTATGAGACTCCCCCTGAGCAACAAACCCAGGAGGTTGCTCCATATACACCTCTTCCTGTAAATCACCATATAGAAAAGCATTTTTCACATCAAGCTGCAGGAGAGGCCAGTTTAGATTCACAACAACAGATAAAAGAATTCTGACAGAGTTAAGACGAGCAACAGGCGAAAAAGTCTCAAAATAATCAATGCCATATGTCTGAGTATAGCCCTTGGCAACGAGCCTTGCCTTCAACCTTTCAACCGTACCATCAGGTTGATATTTGACAACATATACCCACCTGCAACCTACAGGCTTACACTGAGGAGGTGGATCCACCAGCTCCCAAGTGTCTCTGTCAGTAAGAGCAATCATCTCGTCATGCATAGCAGATGTCCAAGCCGTACTTTTCAAGGCATCCTGAACATTCTTAGGCACAGCCACAGTAGATAAAGCAGATACAAAATTGCTGGAATGAGTATGCAGATGAGCAGTAGACACACACTGAGCAATGCTATGAGAAGTGCAAGAACGAGTACCCTTACGGAGAGCAATAGGTATGTCAAGATCAGAATGTACCTCAGGTGCAGCAGAACCTTCTGGAGGAGAAGATTGGTTGTCTTGGGGGGGGGGTACTTGTGTAGAAGGTGCTTTATTCCTGCGTTGATAAACAATAAGAGGAGGATCTTGCTTTGCAGTAATCTCAGTATCAGTGCGGTCAGGCATACAGTCAGAAATAACAGGTAAAGGAGGAGCCAGAATGTCTGTCTGCAAACTATCTCCTGCTGAAGAATAATACGGTGTATCTTCAAAAAAGACAACATCACTACTGGTAAACCACCTCCGAGTGTTGGGATTATAACATCTGTAACCCTTCTGAGTTCGAGAATAGCCCAAAAAAATACATTTAGCAGCTCGAGGAGATAGCTTATCAGAAGTGGGTCCAAGCAATCGAACAAAGCAAGTACACCCAAAAATTCTAGGAGGCACAGTAAATAAGGAGGTGTCAGGGTGTAAAACCTGGATGGGAATCTTATTTCCAATAACAGACGATGGCATCCTATTAATAAGAAAACAAGCAGTCAAGATAGCCTCAGGCCAATAAGAGCGGGGCACATGAGAATGCATCATTATCGTCCTGGTAACTTCTAATAAGTGTCTATTCTTCCGCTCAGCAACACCGTTTTGTTGTGGGGTATATACACACGAAGTCTGGTGAATAGTACCCACAGATTTACAAAAAACAGCCACATCTTGCTTAACAAACTCTAAAGCATTATCAGTGCGAAGAACTTTAATAGGCAAGCCAAACTGCGTTTTTATTTCAGCAAAGAAGTATTTGATAGTAGACAGCACTTCGGACCTACTTTTTAACAGAAACAACCAAGTAGTCCGCGAAAAATCATCAATAAATAGAATGAAATACTTGTAACCAGACAAGCTTGGTACATGGCATGGACCCCATACATCAGAGTGGACTAAATCAAAAATGTTTTTACTGCTCACAGTACTATGTCTAGGATACACAGTACGAGTTTGTTTTCCTAGCTGACACGATTCACACTGAAAATGACAACTGCCAATATCAGGAACTAAACTACGCAGCTTCTCTGACGAGGGATGTCCCAGCCTGTAGTGCCACTATAGAGTAGAAACAGAAGCAGATAATGCAGATATCACAACAGCTTTCTCTGATCGAGGTAACTGGTCCAAGTAAAAGAGCCCATCAGCACCTTCATACCCCCCACCAATCTTCGTCCTCGTGTGAAGGTCCTGAAAGACGCATGAACCAGGAACAAATGTCAGGCTACATTTTAAATTCCGTAAAATTTTGCTGACAGATAATAAGTTAAGAGGAAATATGGGTACATATAAGGCAGATTTGAGGCCAAAGTGAGAAACAATATCACCGACTCCAAGAACCGAAGACTTGGAGCCATCAGCAAGCATAACAGAAGAATGTCGAGCGGGTGCAGATATATGTTTAAACAAAGATCTATTTCCAGAAATATGTACAGATGCACCATAATCTATCACCCATTTGGTATTACCAGAAGTAGAAGGTGAGGAGGAGCTCAGGAATGCAGTATCATAACCAGAAAAAGCAGCATGTGCTCCGCTAGTAGATGCAGCAGGAGAAGATCCAGCACGCTCAAGAAGAAGACGCTCCACCTCAGCACGAATGTAGTCTGCGGTAGCCCCCGCAGGCTCTGGTGCAGGTGTCTGAGTACCACCCTCAGACGCAGTAGATGAGGAATCTGCAGCAGCATTGGCCCACGTCGGCTTACCATACTTTTCCCAACATTTTTCTTCAATATGGTTAGACCGGCCACAGAAGGTACATACGCGTTGTCCTTGCTGAGGACGCGTAGCAGCAGAAGGTGGGGCGGTAGGAGGAGCTCCACGTCCAGCACCAGGTCCACGTCCCCAGCCTGCACCCAGGGGAGGACGGCCATCATTGGAGCGGCCACGGCCACGACCACGACCACGCCCGCCCCAAGCAGCCAAAGCAGTAGAGTCTCCAGTCTCAGGAGGCGGAGACGGTGTAGATGACGGAAGGCGCTGGAGACGCTTGTAGGCAGTCTGCAAGGTAGGAAGTGGATCACTCGCCAAGATCTGATCTACCACTCCAGTATAGGACTCAGGTAAACCACTGAGAAACTGAATCAGTTGAAGCTCCGCCCGCTGTTTTTGCATAGTAGCTAAATCGGTGGACAGCGGGTAATACATCTCCAACTCACCCCACAGACCAATGAAGGTGGAGAAGTAGTCTGAGATGTCAGATCCCGTAAACTGTAGGCGCCCCAGTTGCTTGGTGATATCAAAGACCTTCTTGGGATTTTCACTATGAGAGTAGGTACTGGCGAGCTGATCCCACATCTGCTTCGCCGTAGGCAGCTGAAGAAGAATGACGCTGATCTTCTCAACGGAGCTGTTGAGAATCCATGTCATAACGGTCGAGTCATCACGAACCCAGTCATCAAAGGCTTTGATGTCCTTTGCATCCGCCTCCTCTGCAGGCTGAGGCGGACCCGTCTGAATCAAGTGAGAGTACTTCCCTTGTGATTTGGCAAAGATCACAAAGGAGCATACCCAAAGCTGGTAGTTGCACCCGTCAAGCTTAACAGTAGTGACTTGACGACGCGAGTCTCTCCAGATGTCATCCCCAGAAGACGCCATGAAGACAGGCAGGAGGTCAGACACAGGCACAGGTAGGCACAGACAGAAGACGGACTACGCCGTCAGGCAGGCAGAAGCAAGTCACCGTGGACCTCTCACATACAAACTACGCCAAAGCGTAGCAGAAAACCCGGAGACCGAAGCCTACACGGGCAGGCAAGCACAAACAAACACGAACCGAAGGTTGTCCCTTAGACGAACAATGCGCCAATCTCCCCCGGAAGTCGGAACTAGTCCAGATCTACTAGTGGCTCAGTGGTCCCGTAGAAAACGACCACCTGGCAGTGCACCTGCTGTGCGAACAACAACCAAGGTTGCTCAAGCACTAGCGGCGCACCAAGCCAGGAGGCAAGACGGAACCACGGAGACCCCCACGGAGGGACCTGCGGCCCGCTGGAGGCGGCCTGTCGGCGCCGCGGCTGCCCTGGCTAAGCCAGCGGCGGCTGCAGCCGGCCGGCAGACAGACCGCAGACGGCGGCGGGCGGCCTGCTGCCGGCGGCGGGTGGGCGGGGGGGGGGGGGGGCGGCGGAGGAGAGAGAAGGGAGGGAGGGAGGCTCTGACGGTTAGGGTTGAGCCTGCTCTGAAACCATGTGACAGAGTCAGGAATTCCAGAAAGCTCAGGGTTGCACAATGTGTGCACCCTCATATATATAATAATGAGAGATTTACAGAGAGGTCCATATATAAAGGAAAATAACAAAACAAATAACATGATATGTAAAACAGGAAATATATAATGTACCAAAAACAAGTAGCACCCACAAAATACCCATATCTTCAGTCACAAAAAACCTGCACACAATAAATTAAAAGAAACAAATATTAGATAAATAGTGAGATTAACTCATTATTAGATATTAGGCAAATAAGTGGGAGTGTGGGACTAAGTTAACTAACTGAGTACTACTAACTTGGTAGAAAATCATACATTTTTAGAACTGAAATTTTTTAATTAAGTAATAAATAATTAATAATAATTCCTGAAATTATTAAATATATTGTACATTAATAGTATGGCGAGTTATTAAGTGGGATTAACTAGCTAAGTAGCTAACGAAATAAGTTAACTAACTAACTAGTGAACAATCTAGGTTGAAATTTGATAATTATAATTTACTTATATCTGAAAATTGATAAATAATATTAATATTTACTGAAATTATTATATATGTTGCAAATATTGTAGTTAAAGTCAAAAAATTACTCATTAAGTAACTATAATACAATATTATGAATTTTCTAACTCTAAATCTAATTAATGCAAAATTAAAGTATATAATATTTATGTAAAACGAAATTCATAAAAACATTATTTTTCATATTTTTTTTATGATATTTTGTTGTAATAATACAAGATCTAAGTAATATTAGCTAGATCTATGCTAGATCTAAGTAGATCTAAGCTAGATCTAAGCTAGATCTAAGCTAGATGTAGTTAGATTTAGGCTAGATCTTAGTAGATTAAGGTAAGATCTAGGCTATATTCACCTAAATATTACTAATTAACAATTTTTGCATGTAAAAATACTAATTTCGGATCATTAGATCTACATATTATGTATATATGTATAGGGAAAGTAGTAGAGAATGGAGAATTTTAGAGTTAGTAGTAGTTGTTTTTATTTAGAATTGAAAAAACAAAGAAAAAGGAGGAGATTTGGGACTTACCTTCTCAACAGTAGCAAAGAAGCTCTCCAGCAGACACAGCAGCTCGTCCAAGACTTGCAAAGAGAAAATGTGAGGCTCCTCGTACAAGTCATTAACTTAAAATAGCCAACTTTAGGCTTTTGTGCTAACTGGGCCTGACCGTCTAAACTTCGGCCCAACATTGGCCACTTCGCCGACACTTCGCTGACATCGACGAATTTTGGACCATTTTGTACAGAAAAAAACAACTTCGGCGAAGTTCATGAAATGTCGTCTCGAAGTTGAGACGGACCCGAAGTATTGGAGCTTCGACTTCGCCAACCTTCGAAGCTCGAAGTTTCGCCGAAGTTTCGGTCAACTTCGCCGAAGTTGCGTTCAATGATCTGGACTTTGACGTCTGCTACCGTGATGGATACTTTATGAAGAGGGAAGATGATGAAGACATTCGTTGCTGACTTTACATGGAGCTTCATCTACTGTAGTTATTTATTTGCTTGCTACTCTGCTTACTGGTCTTCTATCTGCCTATGTCGTTGACTTTTGCTGTTGTGCGCCAGCATTGTCTGGCATGTCCATGCCTTGTTTACACGTCGACTCTCTACTTCTGTGTGCCAGCATTCTCTGGTTCGTCCGTGCCCTGTTTCACACGTTGACCTGTCCGTACTTTCTTTGTACGTTGACTACTACTGCTATTGTGATCCAACACTCTCTGGGCTCTGCTACTCTGCTACTATGATCCAACACGCTTTGGGCTCTGCTACTCTGCCACTGTGACCCAACACTCTCTGGCTACTACGACGACAACTTTGATGAATACCTTGGTGCCTATCATCGATTTTATCTTTTGCTCCAGATGGTTGTGTTTCTGCTTATTTCTGCTCCAGATGACTGTGTTGCCGCTTATTTCTGCTGCAGATGATCGAGAAGCTTTTGTGACATGCTTACCTGTTTGCTTGGAGTATCCACTTGAGGTGGAGTGTATGAGTGTCTGAGTGTTTGAGTGCTTTATTTGTAAAATTGAGGGGGAGAAATTTCTTGTATGGGCTTGGTTTATCCTTTTGTTTTGTTTCTTTATTTTCTAGTTTGACTCTATTTGCAAGCTGATCTGGGATTCTCCCAACTTCAGCTTGAGGGGGAGTGTTAGAGAGTTCATTTATTATGTTTATTATTGTCTTTGTAATATGGCCCAAGTATGTCTTGGCCCATTAGGGTTAGTCTTATGTCTGCACGCTTCCCTGTCCTCCTATTTATAGAAGCAAGGTTTCATCTATTCAATACAACTCATAGCCGTCTTTTACTTTCTAAGAATATACTTTCAGCGGTGGAGTAGGTGCAACAACCGTATCAAATAAGAGTGTCATCAATCACAGGCAGAGGTGTAAACTAGTAGATCAGATGTCAGATTAGAACCTGATGCAGAGTAGAATGGCATATGCTCAAAGAAGACTACATCTGCAATGACCAACCACTTCTTTGTACAAGGATAACAGCACTGGTACCCTTTCTGGGTCTGAGAGTACCCCGAGAAAACACATTTGGTTGAGCGTGGATCAAGTTTAGTCAAACCAGGGCGCAAGTTTTTGACAAAGCAAGTGCTTCCAAAAAATCGAGAAGGCGCAACAAAAAGGGGGGCATCAAAACTTAAGATTTGGCACTAGATTTCCAAGAACAGAAGAGGGCATGCGATTCATAAGGTAACATGCAGTAGAGATAGCTTCCGGCCTTAAATTTTTTTGGCATATTATAGTGAAAAAGGAGGGTGTGGGCGACTTCAAGTAGGTGTTGTTGGATCAAGTGGGCTCTAGAAGGGGGGGTGAATAGAGCTAAAAATACTTGCACAAAATTCGTTAAACCTTCAAGTTACTACTATGTATGGGATTGCAAATATTAAATTTGTAGTGCAACTAAACATACGTTGCAAGGATGTGAGAGATTGAACAAACACAAGAACACAAGTTGTTAAGAGTGGCTCCAATCTCCAAACTAGGAGAAAGTCAGTCCACTGCCTCGAGAGGTCAAGCCCTAGGATTTTGCAATCAATGTATACCTATATTCATTATAAGACATACAAGATGACCTTCCTTTTCCGAGTCAAGGATACCCTGCTTTCCCTTTAAGGACAAGGGAGCCAATAACTAGCCAAGGTCTCTCCGGATCTGGAGGAGCTAGAGTCTTCTACCTCCATAAGGTCTTACCACTCTTGCAAGTAGTTGGACACCTTCTCCAAGGAGACCCCCTTCTTGCACCGAGTCTTTTGCCTTAAGGGATTTACTCACTTCTACTCTCGGATCTTCAGCCTTAACCTTCTCCTTCACCTTGGAGAAGCTTTTGCACCTTCTTCTTCAGCTTGAAGAAGCTTGCACCTTTTCATTTACCTTGGAGAAGCTTTTACACCTTATTGTACAACTTGAAGAAGCTTGCACCTTCTCCTTCACTTGGAGAAGCTTCACCAACTTGATCCTAAAGAAAGGGATTGGGGAAAGAGAATCTTTGAGAGCTTTACAAGCATACAATGAAGTAGTTCTTTCACACAGATCCTATCTCACTCATATATGGATGTTTTGATTTGCAAATAAGAGAGAGAAAGGGGCTCAAGTGGACTGGATGCACTCAACTAGCTAGGAGCTTGAATAGCATGAAGGAGCAACTTTGAAATGAACTCCAAGGGGTCCTATTTATAGTTGGGCGTGTCCACTAGAGGCTAGGAGCACTAAAGATTTCTAGTCGTTTGGGGTGTTGTAACGGATATAATTTTGAGTTTTGCAACACTCCAACGGTTAGAATCACTTTTTATGCACTTTCCGTACAGTGCATTCGGTCGAGTTTTAATAAAGGCAACTCGGCCGATTGCACTATGCGACAAAGCTAATTTAAAGCATCGGTCGAGTTTATCCTAGATGAAACTCGACCAAACCGCTTAAATCTGTTTTGCTCACTGCAAGGATCGGTCGAGTTCTGTGTATGATAAACTCGACCAAACCTGAATTTTCTCAAAATGCATCAAGGGGATCGGTCGAGTTTATCGCAGGTAAAACTCGACCGAAAAACACCCTGTAATGAATTTTGGAAAATGTCATTGGAGTGATTAAACATCGAATTTAGGGCTCCTGATTTTTTCTCGTCTTAGTTACAAGTCATTACATCAAGAATACAAATGATTACAAAAATCATCCTAAGGGTTTTAGGGTGCTTTCTAAAAAAGTGCATTTGCATTGCTTTTGACTTGAACTTGATCAAGCTTGGGCTTGATGGAAATGATAATTTTCATGTACCTAAAGCCTGAAATCAATCTCAAGTAGACATATTAGATACATATGGATGGAATGGTTAAGTCATTATCAAATTATGGACAATGTGTAAGTCTCAGGTCAACATGTGTCGATTCTTACGCTCCGCAACCCCATTCTGTTGGGGTCTGTATGAACATGAGGTTTGATGAATAACACCATGTTATTATAAAATTGTCTGACAGATGAGTGCATAAATTCAAGGGCATTATCAGTGCGAAAGATTTTTATAGGCATGTCAAATTAGGTACGGATCTCAGTAAAAAATGATATGATGGTGTCTAGCATGTGAGATCTATCCTTTAATAAAAATAACCATGTAGTTTCAGAAATATTATCAACAAAGCTCATAAAGTACCGAAATCCAGAAATATTGGGAACAGAATAGAGGTCCCAAATATCAACATGCACAATATCAAATGGTTGTTTTGAACCAATACATGTTTTCTTTAAAAAAGTAGAACAAGTTTGTTTGCCTAACTAGCATGTTTCACAATGAAAAACAGAACCTGAAATATCAGATAGTAAATGCTTCATTTTAGCAGGAGATGGATGTCCCTGTCTATAATGCCATTATAGGCCTGTAACAGAAGCAGTCAGTAGAGAAGCATGCTTTGGCATATCCAAGTAGTATAATATGCTTGGCCCCTCATGGCCCGAACCAATCCTCATTCTCGTGTGTAGATCCTGAAAGACAACACCATTTGGGTCAAAAGTAATAGAGCACCTTAGGCTCTTGACAGTTCTACTAACAGATTAATTGGAAATTTTGGAACGTAGAAAGTTGAGCACAATAAGAGTCGACCAAGTATGCATGTATTCCCAATTCCGAAAACGCATTTGAGAACCATCGGCAAGGGTAACAGGTGGAACAGTAAAAGTCTTATGAAGTTCAAAAAATAATGCAAGATTGCCAGAAATATGTGAGGTGGCGCCAGATTCAATCACCCATTTATGTTTACAGGAAGGTGCAAAAGGCGCAAGGAGAGCAGAACCTCCATCGGTAGTAACTTCCGTAGAGGAAGCTAGACGGGCCTAAAGTAGCTTCTCAAATTCAGAGCGGTTCCAATCCGCAAGAGGCTAGGAGGATGAGGATGGGGCAGTATCAGGTTGATCAGAAGTGACTTGATTGGCCCATGCAGGCTTGTCATGCTTGATCCAGCACCAGTCTTCATTATGGTCTGTGCGCTTACAGAAGTGGCAATAGCATTTGTTAAAGAGTATATATTAGCCTATTTAGTTAATAGGTTAATTAGTTAGTGAGCCTTTAGTGTCTCGGCCCGTTTAGATTACTTCGGACACAAGTCTCAGGGTTTCTCCCTTTCTCCTATATATGGGATAGGGTTGTACCTCTTTTAATCATCTAATAGAATCAGTTCAATTCAATATTCTTTCGCATGGTATCAGAGCACGTTCGCTCCTAGGGAACCCTAACCCCGTCGCCCCTCATCCCTCTCCTCTCCGGTGCGCACGCAACCCTAGCTGTCATCTCTCTCTCCGAGAGAGAGCAACAGAGGGGGCGCCTCCGCCTTCGGGCGGCCGCCGCCTTTGCCATGGCTTAGGCCGGTTGCCCGCCAGGCATATACCGGCCTCCATGGCTCATCCTCCGCTTTCTTAATTGATCTATTTTCTTTCCGTACATTGGCAATCTCCGTCCCGGCACTATCAGCCGCCGTTGGCCAGCAATAGCCGCCGCAGGGCAACCGTAAATCACCGAACGACAGCAACAATCAACGCCACCATCGCTGCACCAGGCCCTAGCCACTAGCGTTGTAGCTTCCAGCCATAGCAATCAGCTTCGCCGCCAACGACCACCATAGTCGTGTCGCCCATCAGTAAGCGCTGCACGCCAACAACAGTTATTGTTGTCGCCGCTAGCCGCAACCATCACCGACAACCAAAGGAGTCGCAACCGCCGCCAATCCTAGGAGCAGCAATCAGCGCCATCGCAATCACAACCATCGCCTCTACCGCTGCGCCACCTTGACATCCTCAACACCAGCCTTCGCCGCTCCGCATGGAGAGGCTCTGTAATTGACTCCACATGCAACCTCATGACATGCAATATCTCTGGAGCCGTGCAGGAGACCAGTATCTTCTTAGTTGTGATCAAGTGCTACATCAACTGAGCGACACAATCCAACCATCTACTGCTCGTCATCTCGCTGCTATAGCCACGGTTGGCACTAGCCATCAGCCAATCCGATCAGCCACTACTCTAAGCCAAACTACTGCTTCCATCCATTATCTATGCCCATGAAGCTACTACTACAACCACGGTTGGCACTCTCCACCACTACCAAACAACCCCAATATTTTTACTTCCCCCCATATACAATATGTCTGTTGATATTCAGATCCTAATTCGGATCTATCTTTGGCTAATTGGATCCAATTATAAGCCTAATCGGATTTTTTGCAGGGCTCCGTCCCCGCACCCCCAAATTTGTTGCCCTAACGGACCAAACAAATCCCCTTTTTGGGTCGGGATTAGATCCATTTAATTTTCTACCCAGATCTTACATTGACCCATTTAGCATATTCTCTCCGGCTATTGGTTTCATTCTCCACATATTACACATCTCCATATCACAAATTCCTCTCAAATCAACCAATTCCTTTCCCACCCACCCATCATGTGTATATCCCTTTTTCCACGTGCCGGGGGGGGTGGGTCAAATATCCATTTCTCCACACCAAACACTCATTCTCGTCGTATTTGGTGTGGGGGGGGGATAAAGAGGAGAGGAAGAGATGAGAAGAGAGAGACCATGAGAGAGTGTGAGAGAATATGTATGAGAGAGTATGAGAAGAGATGATATATGTATTCAGGCTACTTATTCCAGACTACGATGGAGCTTCGTATTGTTTAGCACATTTGTTCTTCACTTTCAGACAACATTATCACTCTTGCTACATTCTTGAGAGACAGATAGGTGCTTCTCAGAATCTCAACAATTTCAAGCCTTCCAAGTCTACATTTGCAAAGTGATTCATCCAGTTTTATTGTCACTGAGCTATTTTTATAACATCTTCTTCGAGTTGCATCTGTTGTATTAGCATCGTCTTCCGCTGATCCTCTTGGGACTTACTTGATGGATGATATCTCCTTTCCTGTCAAGCCCCCAAGGTTCATGCGACAGAGTTATGGTACATGTATCGTATCACCAGCATATCGTCTGTTCGTGTTCGTGCCACGTTATGCACGTCTTCCCAGACAATTTGAAGATTCCGCTACTGCTACATCGACACTGTGTATCCTCGTTCGTGCCGCCTTAAGTATGTATTCCAGTGAAGTTGTCGTAGTCGTGATTTTGATGATCGTCTGCTCCAAGTGGCAAATTACTGTTGTAGTATTCAGGTTCCATTTCAGATGTTCTTCATTCCAGATGCACTCCACAAGACCATTTCCAAAGCTCGAGGATCTCCAGTCTGCATAATACAATTTCAAAGAAAGGAGCGTCGTCGTCATATGATTCAGGGGGAGTTTTTTTTAAGGGGGAGTATCAATCTTTTGTATGGGGAGTGACATTTATCATTTCTATTTTTCATTTATCATTTCTATCTTTTCTTTTATCGAGTCCTGTAACTCCAAGCTTAGACATGTGTTTCACCCATGATCCAGCTTGAGGGGGTGTTAAAGAGTATATATTAGCCTATTTAGTTAATAGGTTAATTACTTAGTGGGCCTTTAGTGTCTCGGCCCGTTTAGATTACTTGGGACACAAGTCTCAGGGTTTCTCCCTTTCTCCTATATATAGGACAGGGTTGTACCTCTTTTAATCATCTAATAGAATCAGTTCAATTCAATATTCTTTCATAGCATTGTTCAACAGGATATGGGTCGGAGCCAAATGAGTAAAATCCTCGACCGGGCCCAACAGCTGAGCTAACACAACCACGACCGCGACCACAACCACGAGAAGATTCTCCGGAGCGGACGGCTAGCGCAGCTGCATAGAGTGGTCGGGAGATACAGGCAGTGTTCAGGAAATCGGTTCGTGTGGCCGCTTAAGCGGCTCAGATAGAGGGACACCCCGCATATGTCAAAGCGGAGCACTAATCAAACCAGGCCTGATTATGCGGCTGATTACCCGCTTATGCGGCCGCTTAATCAATGCTTTTCCAAACTCACAGGAACAGAAAATGTATATGATATTGCTGCTGTCTCGTATTTCTTTTTTATACAATATTACTACTCCCTTGCTTCTTATTTTCATTTTTTGTATGATATTGTTGCTATCTTTTATTTCTTTGTTCACAAATTCCCTTTCTTCTTCTATTTCCCCTTCAATCTTCTTTCTTTTAGGTTGCAACAGCCAAAAAATCATTTCCATTTCCCCTTTTCTTATTAATTCCAGCATGCCGCTCTTCTCATTTCCTTGCTCTTATTTTCTCTTATTCATACCGTCCTTCGAATTTCTCCAATGCTATTGAACCGTTCTTCATTTATTCTCTCTCATTTTCTTCATTCTCTTAGATAATAGAAACAGGTTTCTTCTCCAATCTTATTTCCCTTCTCGTCTACAATTCTCAAAATTATTATATTTTCAATTCTTTTTCATACATTCCTCTTTTTGTTCTTCCAATTATTGACTAGTTGTTAATTGTTAATGTGTTTAAAATATACCATACTAATCTATGAAATAGCTTGCACTATCATCATTTTATATTGCAATTTGATAGTTGCATGGTGCATATAATATAATTACTTATAGTTTCTTCTATTAAGTTATTGATGTTTATTGATATGGCAGACTTTACATTTCATAACTATTAGTATATACACTTTTACTGCTTTTCTATACTTAGTGTATTTTGCTTTATGCTTTTTCTCTTTTTCTATTGTGTACTCTTTATCCCACATGGGTTATCTCTATACCATGTGTACTCTCTTGTCTTATAAAAGAGAGCCCCCTGTACTCTATTTAATCATCCACTAATAAGCAATCTCATTGCCGACTTCTAGATGGTACCAGAGCGGGCCGATCCACCTTAAACCTAATCCCTCTCTCACCCCAACCCTAGCCACCATCTTCTCCACCAACCCTAGCCGCCGCCACCCCCCCCCCCCTCTTTTTTTCCGCCGCCGCTACAGTACCGCTGCTACAGTATCGCCGTCCACCCCTCCAATCTCTCCACCAACCTCCTATCTCCTAGCTACACCCGCTTTTGTGGCCTAATCTATCACAGACCCCTCCGTCTAGCTATGTTTCTATTTCTGAAATCTCCGGACAGCCCCGGCGTTTTCCAGTTCTGGTACGTTGACAGCGTAAACGGAGTTTCTATCTCTTTCTACTGGCGCCTCATGGTGGAGTGACTGATCCTCCATGTTGGCGTAGGTTTTTTTATCTCTATCTACTGCCCTACGTGGGTTTTCTAAGATCCATGCGTGGATCTTCTATCTGCTACTACTAGTCCATGTGTTGGACTTCTGCTGCTCTCTGTGCCCGTGCTTCAGCCCCTTCCAATGGCGACACCTGACCTTCCACGCAACTTGTGTGTCACTACTGTGAAGTTGGATAACTCCAACTATCACCTCTGGGCGGCTTCTTTTGAGCTATATGTTAAAGTATAAGGGTGCTATTCTCATCTGACTACCAAAGGACCGGCGGTCCCCGCTACTGATGCTGATGAAAAGACTAAGCAGACCTACGATCTTTGGTCCAAGGAGGACTACGACGTTATGACATGGATGGTCAACAACGTTGAGCCCAAGATCAGTCAATCACTTCTTCGCCTCCAGATTGCGAAGGAAATGTGGGAGCAGCTCTCTCATGTATACTCTCATCAGCAAAATCCTAAGAAGGTTTTTGAGATCTTCAAGCAACTTGTCAAACAAGAATTTTCTGCCACTGATTCTATTGAGGACTACTACACCACCTGTTGTGCTCTCTGGGATGAATTTCAGGTGTATCATCCGCTTTCTGCCGACATCACTGAAGTTCAGCGTCAACGGAACAAACTTATGTTTGTTCAGTTCCTCGCTGGTTTACCATCTTCCTTCGCTGCAGTTGTAGATCAGATCCTATCCAGTGATCCTCTGCCTACCCTTCGGGATGTTCTCAAAAGGGTTCAGCGTCTGCCATCAGTTTCGCAACACCTTTCTGATACTTCTGATGGAGCAGCCCTCGCTGTTCGCACTGGAGATTCCTTTCGTGGTCGTGGACATGGACGTTCTACTGCACCTGGACGTAGCTCATACTCTGGCGCTGACTCTACTGAGTCTCGTTATTGCACTTTTTGCAAGCGGACAAACCATAATGAAGATCGCTGCTGGATCAAGCATGGCAAGCCATCCTGGGCGAATCAGGTCACGACGGATCAAACTGAGACTACTACTACCTCTGCTCCGCCCTCTGCTGACTGGATACGGTCTGAATTCGAAAAACTGCTCCAGGCTCGTCTTGCTTCCTCTGTTGAAGCTTCTACTGATGGTAGCACCGCCCTCCTGACACAGTTTGGTAAAAACTCATGGGTGATTGATTCAGGTGCGACATCTCATAATTCTAGAAATCCTGCTTTATTTTCTAAACTGCACAATACTTCTATTATACCTCATGTTACACTGACCGATGGCTCTAAGACACCTGTTACTGGGATTGGTGATATCTGTACTACTGGTTGCCTGCCTCTGCGGTCTACACTTTATGTTCCTAAGTTTCCTATTAATCTGCTATTTGTAAATAGAACTGTGAAGAGCCTTCGTTGCTCGATTACGTTTGACCTGGATGGTGTTATTTTTCAGGATCTGCGCACGAGGACGATGATTGGTTCAGGCCATGAGGGACCAGACGAACTATACTACCTGGACGTTCTGAAGACCGCAACATACTTGACATCTTCTGTGACAGGCATCCAGTGGCACTATCGCTTAGGACATCCTTTTGTAGCAAAGCTGAAACTATTATTACCTAATGTATTAGACTCTGTTTTTCATTGTGAGACTTGCCAACTGGGCAAACATACCTGAGCATCTTTTTCAAAAAAATCATGTATTAGTTCTAAACAACCATTTGACATTATTCATGCTGATGTTTGGGGATCCTGTTCTGTGCCGAGTACTTCAGGATTTAGATATTTCTTGAGTTTTATTGATGATTTTTCTAGAACCACCTAGTTATTTTTTCTTAAAGACAGGTCTACCATTCTTGACAGTATCACGACTTTCTTTGCCGAGATTCGGACCCAGTTTGCTAAACCCATTAAAATTTTTCGCACTGATAATGCCTTAGAATTTGTGCAAGCCTCTGTCAGCAACTTTTGTCGAAAACAAGGCACCATACACCAAACTTCTTGTGCTTACACACCACAACAAAATGGAGTCGCTGAACGCAAAAATCGCCATCTTCTTGAAGTTGCCCGCACTTTACTTTTTCATTATCATATTCCCCAGTGTTTTTTGCCTGAGGCTATCTCTACTGCTTGTTACCTAATTAATCGAATGCCCTCTTTTGTGCTTGGGAATCAAGTTCCATATCAGATTATGTTTCCGGATGTGCCCCTTTTTACTGTGCCTCCTCGAATCTTTGGGAGCACCTGCTTTGTTAAAAACCTTTGTCTCGGTCTCACCAAACTTGATCCCAGAGCGACTAAGTGTGTCTTCCTAGGGTACTCGCGCACTCAGAAAGGGTACCGTTGCTATGATCCTGTGTCAAAGAAATGGTTTGTATCTGCTGATGTTGTTTTCTTTGAGCACATGCCCTTTTACTCTTCTGCCGGGTCGACTCTTACATCGAATTTATTACTGGATACACCTTTACCTATCATGGATGATACTGCTGATATTACTGATATTGTTGATACTACTTCTCCTACTAAAAAGCTGCCTCTAAAAGTATATCAAAGAAGACAGAAGACAACAACTCCCTTAATGGCCTCTCCAACGTCTTCATCCTCCGTGCTAGATCAAACACCACCGCAGGTATTCTCTGATCTTGATGTTCCTATCAGCTTGAGGAAAGGAACTAGAACTTGCACTAAACATCCTATTGGAAATTTTTGTACTACTGATCATCTGGGGACTAATTTTGCTAACTTTACTGCTGCTCTTTCTGCTATATCTATTCCTCAAAATGCTTCTCAGGCTCTTAAACATCCTGCTTGGCGTCAAGCTATGGAAGTTGAAATGCAGGCTCTTACTGAACGCAACACATGGCAGCTAGTTGATCCTCCTGCAGATTGTTCCCCCGTTGGTTGTCGCTGGGTGTTTACTATCAAATATCAACCGGATGGCACGTTTGAACGGCTAAAGGCGAGACTCATTGCTAAAGGCTATACACAAACTTACAAGGTCGATTATTTTGAGACTTTCTCTCCTGTGGCTCGGCTGAACTCTGTACGGATTCTTATTTCTGTTGCTATTAATTCTGATTGGCCCTTGTATCAACTTGATGTGAAGAATGCTTTTCTGTATGGGGATCTACATGAGGAGGTCTGCATGGAACAACCCCCGGGATTTGTGTTTCAGGGGGAGTCTTATAAAGTCTGCAGGCTGAGGAAGGCGATTCATGGTTTAAAACAGAGTCCCCATGCTTGGTTTGATGAACGGAGTACTATTCTTCAAAAATTCTCTTTTAGACGCTCCCAGTCAGATCACTCTGTTTTTGTCAAAAATACTACTGCTGGCATTGTTATCCTTATTGTATATGTTGATTATATCATTCTCTCAGGGAGTGATCCTGCAGGCATTCAAGCTACCAAGTGCTATCTGGAGAAACACTTTGTTACCAAAGATCTTGGCTCTCTGCGGTACTTTCTTGGGATTGAAGTTTCTCGGTCCTCTTCTGGTCTTTGTTTGTCTCAACGCAAATATGTTCTGGATCTGCTTTCTGAAACTGGACTTCTAGGTGCCAAGCCTGCTAGCACACCTCTGGATCCAAATACTGACTGGGATGATGAGAACTCTCCTGCCTATCCTGACCATCTTCAGTACCGACGCATGATTGGTAAGCTTATTTATCTGACCGTCACACGAGCTGATATTACTTCTGCTATCGGGCTTGTTAGTAGATACCTGGATAAACCACGACAATGTCACTGGATTGTTGTTTGCCACATTCTTAAATATTTGAAGAGCTCTCCTGGAAAGACCTGCTATATAAGAAACATTGTCACTGTAAACTCCTTGGTTATTCTGATTCTGACTATGCTGGGAGCAAGCTCGACCGACACTCCCCTTATGGCTACTGTACATTTGTGGGAGGAAACCTTGTTACTTGGCGAAGCAAGAAACAGACTATGGTTGCTCGCTCAAGTGCTGAAGCTGAATATCGCGCCATGGCGCATACTACTTGTGAGCTTTTCTGGATTCGAAGCCTACTGAAGGATTTTGGTATTTCTGACTCCTCTACTATTCTGATGTATTGTGATAACAAAGTTGCTACGTTTATCGCCAGTAATCCCACTTTTCATGAGCGGACTAAACACATTGAGGTGGACTGTCATTTTGTTCGCGAAGCTGTATTATCTGGCCAGATATCCACTCCCTACATCCATACTTCTAATCAGGTGGTTGACATCTTCGCAAAGATTCTTCCAAAGACGAGATTTGCTACTATGACATCCAAGCTGGGCATGATTGACATCTATGCTCCAGCTTGAGGGGGAGTATTAGTATATACACTTTACTGCTTTTCTATACTTAGTGTATTTTGCTTTATGCTTTTTCTCTTTTTCTATTGTGTACTCTTTATCCCACATGGGTTATCTCTATACCATGTGTACTCTCTTGTCTTATAAAAGAGAGCCCCATGTACTCTGTTTAATCATCCAATAATAAGCAATCTCGTTGCCGACTTCTAGAATAACATAAGAATGGTCGTTTAACTTGCATTAATCAAATTGATGTCATACTTTGCCAACACTGTAAATGAATTTTTGCTTCTTGCTGTCCTCTTATGTAATTGTTCAATGTAAAATATAATTATATATCATTAATATATAAATTTATATAGATATATAATTAATTTAATAAAAAATTCAAAATCGCATATACTCCCACATATCGCATATACTCTATTCAGTGCCCCGTCCGCTCGTATAACGAATACCGCTTTTTTGAACACTCAATATAGGAGAGACAGATGACAATCGCTGGACCCGTTTTAGTACATCACGCAAAGTAGGCAGCGGGTCACTTGACATGATTTAATCAACGACGCCAACGAAGCAATGCGGTAAACCAGTAAGGAACTGAACCAGCTGAAGTTCATTTCATTGACGTTGTACTTCTTTAATATCAGCAAAGAGTGCGTGATAGATCTCGAACTCATCCCAGAGTGCACAACATTGTTGTAGTAGTCCTCCACAGACTCAGTAATATAGTACTCCTTGGCCAAGCGTTTGAAAATTTCAAACACTTTCTTCGGATTTTGCTGATGAGAGTAGACGTGAGAGAGTTGATCCCACATGTCTTTAGCAGTATGTAGGTGAAGAAGTGATTGGCTAATCTTAGGCTCAACACTGTTGACTATCCAGGTCGTAACACCAGAGTCCTCCTTTGTCTACAGGTCATAGGCTTGTTTAGTTTTGATATCAACATTCTCAGCAAGAACGGTCGGGGTATCAACGGTGAGATGGGAGTAACGTCCTTGAGCTTTTACAAAGAGCTCTAAGGAGGCAGACTAGGTACGGTGGTTGGAGCCATCCAACTTGACCGCAGTAATATAGAGAGAGCGGAGTGAGTCTGCGGAAGCCTTTAGAAAAAGATGCCAAATGGCAGCAGGAGGAGACAGTAGATATCGACAATAGTCAGAAATCAGCAGGCAGTAGTAGTAAGCCATGATATGGGCAGTTGAAATCAGGGATCAACAGATCCGAAGAGACTCACAACGGGGAAGAAGGCAACAACAACATATTTGAAGCATCGGATCCGAGAAACCTGTAGAGAGGCAGTAGAGATCAGACAAAAACCTACGCCACCATGGAGAGAAAATTACCCCCATCATGAGGCAAAGGCAGAGAGCAAACGTAGACCGATTAGAACATCAACGTGTTATTTTTAAAATCTGTTTGGAGACGACAACATGCTAGGAAGGAGGGAAGGGAGGAGGTGATAGGCTAGATGAAGAGGATGGTGGTTTGTGGTGGTGTGGGCGGAAGGGTGGGGTGGTTAAAGGGTGGAGGTGTGGTGGCGGTGGTAGTGGGTGGTGGCGTTGGCGGCGGGAAGGGGTGGAGGGGGGGCTAAGCAGTGGCGGGATAGGATGGGGAGGGACGCGGAGGTGGAGAGGGAGATGGGGTGGGGCAGAAGAAAGGGAAGGAGAGACGAGGGGTGACAGGTAAGAAGAGAGGAAGAGGGGTGGCGGCGTGAAGGAAGAAGGAAGGGGGTGTTGGCAGTTAGGGTGGAGGGGTGGCAGCTAGGTGAAGGGAAGCATTAGGGTTGGGAGGGAATTAAGGGGGATTGTACTGCTCTGATGCCATATATAGAAAGATGCCTTTATTTGATGTGTCTAGCAAAATACAATGCTCTCTCTTTTATACGATAAGAGAGTGAGACAAAAAACAAAAATAAGCAATATGGGATAAAAGAAAGGCTAATAGACAAGACAAGTCTAAAGCCCATAACATAACAAAACCAGTAAAGCAGATATACTAATAGTTCTAATATGATGATCTTTTGAGACTACAATATTGACATGTGTCTAAAAACCAATAAATATGACTCAAGACGCATATATGTCAAGCACACTGCCTTGAGGTGCCTTGATAAATATGAACTCTTTTATTCTTATCCAAACCTAACATGATGGGGTTTTTGGACTATGAAGGGGTTTATGGACAAGAGTAGCATGGGATAAAGGTTCCATAATGCAAGGTTTTCATGCCAAATTTGGATATTGACCTACAATAATCATCAAGTTTTGGGTCTTCGGCTTAAGTGTTAGGTCAACCTGATTGACCTAGTGATATTGTACCTTCTCATATACTATATACAAAATATACTATGAATGTAATGTGCTATCAAGATAACTGGATTAGACCCGACCAGTGTAGCGCAGATGGTTCGGTTCGGTCTGTCCTCCCCGGGGGACCCGGGTTCGAAACCTCCTGTTGCGCATTGTATTTACAATCCCTTGGGTCATCCGGGCTCTGACACCTGTTTGAGGGGGGGGGGGAGACTAAGTCTCCTTCTAACTCAAAAAGATAACTGGATTAGATTTCACAAGGGGTTTTGAAACATGAAGAATGTTATTATTTTTTCATAAAGTAATGTTATGCTCAATAACAAAAACCAAATGAATATAGTAAAAAGTAGTCACTTTTTACAGATGTTGTAATATGCAATCCTATCATGTATATCTAATAACCAAGAAATTCCTAAATAAATACATGAAAATTGTATATGTAAAATTGGATTTTTGTTAGTTATTAAATAATGTAACGTACAATAGTTGATGACTGTTTATATTAGATACAAGAAACTTATAATCTCGACTGGTACAAGAGATTTGGTTGGATAAACAACTCAATTAGGTGGGTTAGTTTGATTTTTTCTCAAACATGGGATTTCAGGTGCAGGATTGCAAGTTGGACCTAAGTGATGTGTTAGGCTTAAGTGTTTTTAGTCCCACATTTGTTCCATTTAAGATTAAACCGATCTAAATTCTTGTATATAATAATATTTGAATGACACATAAATAATTAAATGATGAATTTAATACTATTTAACATGATATGATAGTAGAAATTGCAGAGAAAACCTCTCCCCTCTTCTCTTTCCCTCTCCTTCCCCCTCAATCTCCATCCACCATCGCCTCTTCCTTCCTCCCTTTCTATAGTCCATCACCCCTTCTTTCTTTTCCTTTCTCCTCTACAAATGTATGTCATTTTCTATGGCCTACGACCTTCCCATATAGCTTCATGTCCTAAGGAATATCCCTGAGATGTTGTATGGATCTATCTTCTTGGTTAACAGTGGAAAATGTTATAACAAAAATACTTGCAATGTTATGCAAAGTTATAAAGATACTTACTGCTCTCCTGTCTATTAATCAGGAAAATATTTCTAATAATTAATTATAAGTGACAAGTTGTGGGAAGGTAATGAAAGCCAGGATCCAAACAGAAACTGAAACAATGAAGCAGTTTGGTTCTTGAGATTGTTAATGGTTCCAGTTGCTCATTTCCGGTTCTGGTTCCTGGGAACTGAAAATGACCTGAAACTGCTGCCATGATGTCATCTGGTTGTGTGCAACCTTAAATCGTCCTGAAAATATGTTGACCATGACAAACGGACATCAAAGATCACCATGGGGTTGTATTAAACTGGTTATCCTTGTGATCCTAAGCAGTTTGTTTTTTGAGTTAGAAGAGACATTAGCACCCCCCCCCCCCTCCGAAACAGGTGCCAGAGCCTGGATGACCCAAAGGATTATAAATACAATGCGTAACAGGAGATTTCGAACCCCGGAGAGGACAGGCCGGGTCGAACCATCCACACTGGCCGGGTCTAAGCAGTTTGTTTTGTTGGGCCTAAGGCATATCACAATCTGATGAACTGACATACAATATTTCTTCATCATGGAGTATGAACTTCTGCACACTTTGCCACTTTGACCTTTTGAGTTCTGATTAACTGACTTAGTTTTTTTTTTCAGATTGAATTTTAGGTTGCAGGACATGTAATTTGAAGATTTATTTCTTTGTTTACTATCATGTAAAAGGGACCTTGTTAGATACTCCTGTTACTGCTCCATCGTTCACCTTTTCTGAATTACTTTTGTTGGTCTCCTTGCAGGGATGAGAACTTCTATGGCATTGACATGCTTGGCCTGTATGCATGTAACAAAAATGGAGCTCAAGATGCTCATGTGCCTATTTTTGTTGAGCCAGTTAATGATCCACCATTTGTTTCAGCTCCCAGAATTATAGCCTTCGGTGTCAATGACACAAGTGAAGGAATTCAAATTTTCAACAACGAAAATGACTTCTTGATCGGTGACCCTGATTTTCTGAACTTTCCAGGTATTCAAGCTTGTTGGGATTTGTGTAATGTATTAACACACCATTCTTGTGTATTACTGTACAGTTTTTGTTAATGTTTTTACAGGGATGTATATGCTATGACTACGAAGTGTGAAATTTGCTTACTGTTTGGTGTTGTCACCTACAGGCAACAGAAGCTACTTTTTAATGACAATCTCTGTGGAAGTGAGCAGTGGACTTCTAACCTCCAGATTGCCATATAATCTTCTAAATACAGTTGAACTGAAATTGAGGAATTCTTACCACTGGCAGCATCTCCAGACTTTTGTATCCATATCAAATCACTTTGTTGTGAAAGGAAAAGGAATCAGGATCCGTTGTAAGATTCAGGATTGTAACAAAGCAATGCATCATCTTCTATACCAGGTTTTAATTGTAAATAGTAGCCATACCATCTATTTTTCTAGAAAGTAGTACCTGTCAATCGGCTTCGAAATCCTTCTCCCCCCTGTACCTTTTACTACTCTAATAGGTATCAAAGAACATCTTTCTTAGGAAAGCGCTGTTTTTTTTTACGTTCTGTATTCCCCTCAGGTTATTTCAATAGAAATTGGTATTTGAATGAAGCAGAAGTTAAAGGATGCCTGAACCAGAGTTGGCAGACAATTTTGTATTTCGCTACTGTTTCAGCGTTCATATAGTAGTCTCTAGACAGATATTTTCAGACTTAAGATATGTAAATCCTACTGAAAAGAGGATAGGGGAACACAGATGGAGGGTAATCTCTTATCACATTAATGGGAACAAATATTATCCAACTAGATTTAACTTCTTATTTCGTAGTCCAGGAAGAAAAAGACAGAAACTACTAAACAACAGGAGAAAGTGCTTTTGCTTAACTTGCAATGTTCTTGATGTTGCTTTGATATCTTGATCGCTTGATAATTAATCTGTTTCTTTTTAGGGTACTGAGAAATCTGCTGTTCTATCTATATGTGTGAATGATATTGGAAATTATGGCAGCATTTCTTCAGATCTAGAGAAAATATCATGGCCCCTTTCTGTAGAAGTTTCTATTCATCTAGTTAGAAATAAAAAGCCCAATGGCTGGATTCCAGTTCATCGTGAGTCTCACTAGTGCCCTTAAAACGCTTGCTAACATGGATTGATATTTATGGATATGGTATCGTAACCATACATATTATTAACTAACGCCAGTATTGTTTTTGCAGTTTATGGACCCCTAATAATTGTGGAATTTATCCTCATGATAGTTCTTGGTATAATTCTTCTGTACTTTATCTGTAAATGTGCTGATGATCTTCGATGGGAACGACGCCCTCCAGAAGGTGCTTTTGAGAGCGTTATGAAACAGGGACCTCCAAGAAGGCAAGTGCAAGTATTTAGCTTATTGAAACCAACGTTTCTCTATCTTTTATCTTCAGTGTAAATGTACCATCTGAAAATGTTTATGAATAGTCATTACTTTCACCATATATTTTTGATCTTCAGTGCAACTATTTCGTTTATTGAATACCAACGTTTCTCTATCTTTTATCTTCAGTGACCACGTTGCTGCATGTGAATACTTCTTTGGTTTTGCAAGTATAATCTAGTTCCACATTCGCAGTAATGTTGGGTTTTCGAAACTTCACATATCCTTACAACTTGCATGGAACCTTTTAAGCCACGCCAAAGCCATCTCTTAAGTAACAGGTGCTCAGCCTCATTCATCATCTTTACCCTAATAAAATTTGTATTAAACACACCAACTACTAAATCTTCATGATCTAGCATAACTGAAAACTTACAGAATAATACATATTGTAATCTATTTTCGCGAAACTATCATTATGTCAGCTAATCAGCTTAGACCATAAAAAAAAACTGTTGTGGCACAAGATGCAGCGACCACCTGAGTGGTTGCCATATGCGGATACTGCATGCATGTGGGGCATGCATGTTATCATTACTTGCTAATCTGTCACTGCGCGTAGTGGAATTATCAAATTTTCCACAACATTTCCTGGATTTATCAAATCTACATGACTTCGTAGAACTTGTTGAAACTTCTCTCAAACCCCTACCACCTGTTATGGAAATAGTCAACACCATCAGATGTTGGGTTTACGATACATATGTGGCTCGCACCCATGGCCCTTGTTTGTATATGGAGTATTGCCTTTGATCACAATGGCAGTGACTATATCCCAAAGGAGTGATTTGGCTTTCGGTATAGTAGCTTTAGAGTATATGGCTACAAGTTGTGTGTGACCATGTATTGGGATGTGGATTATAGGTAGAACCATGCACTAGTTATAGGACTTGTTTGTTGGGCCATTGGGATGTGGATTATAGGTAGAACCATGCACTAGTTATAGAACTTGTTTGATGGGCCAATTGAGTGGATCATTTATGTGGTTATGTAGTTGAATGTGCAACCACTTATCAGAACATGTCAAACACATGTTTTGCATTTGGTGTCTGATCTAGTTGTTTGTGATAAAATGGAGGCATTATTTTAGGGTAGGCACACCTGTGGGATGCAACTAGTTGAATAAACAAGGGTTTGCTTGACCTTGTTTCTTCTGAGGGCATTCAACCACTAAGTCATTAGATTCCCTTCCTATTAACAACACCCTAACATCATGTCCTGTCTGTAAGGAGTTGAACATATATGAGGTTGCTGCCCTCCAAGAAGAAAATGGCAAATTACAGCTGAAGCTCATGGCACATTACTAGACAGGACTGACGATTGTTAAAAAGCACATTACTAGATGGGATTGAGGACTGTTAAAAAGGAGCCACAATGTCTATTAAAAAGAAGTAACTGAATGAGAATGAAAGTTCGAAGACTATCAGACTATGGGATACTATTAAATTTGCAAACCAAGTTGGTGTAGTATAAGAAGTACTATAAGGGAGCTGTTGAGATAATTAGTCTTTTGTTAATTGGGCTTGGCCCATTTGTATGGGTCCATGTATTCCCCCCCTCTCCTATATAAAGGAGATGGCTCTATGTTTTTATTAAGAAAGAGTGATTATGCTTATTACAATTCATTTACATGGTATCAAGAGTGTAAGACTTTCGAGACCTATTGTACGTAACCCCCGCCGCAAGCGTCTTCGGCAAGCCATTTGATACAAAAGAAATTTTTTTATGAGTAGAAAAGGTAATTAACATACAAATTGGTTCTAATCTTGCTATTGGTGCATATGTTTCATCAGCATCTATACCCTCTTATTGGTTGTATGTTTTGGGTAACCAACCTTGATTTGTTCCTAACCACACGTCGTTGTTCATCAAGTTTGTTTCGAAATACCCACTTTGTGCTTATGATCTTCCTATCATGAGGTCTTAGAACAAGTGTCCATACTTTATTTTTGTCAAATTATTCCAGCTCCTCTTCTAATGCCATGATCTGATCACTAACTTTGAGAGCTTACTTTGTAGAATGGTTTAACTTGTGAGATGAAGGCACTATTGACTTGGTCCTCATATATTGCTATTGTTTTGACCTTCTCAAAGGGAAGATTAAATTTCAACTCTTTTACAATAGAATCCGAAAGTTTTACGAGTATCATTTTAGCGGTCAAGAAGAATGTCTATGTCAATCTAGATTAATCATGAACATTTAGACGACAATATTTACTACTTCTAAGTGATTGTGTGCTTATTGGTTCAAATAAGAAAATGTGAAGAACTTCTAAAGCTCTATTGGTATTAAGAAATCTCTTAGATTTGAAAGAAGACTTAGTAAATGATTAATTGCCGATAAAAATGTTATCTGCTTAGTCATGTAAATATTCTTCAGATAATGAAATTGAACAAAAGGGATTTAGCCAAGTGACATCGTAAGTTATGTTATAATAAATATGAAGCATGCCAACATTACACACAAAGGAAGCAAACTAGATATCATTTTTATCGGCAATTAATCATTTACTAAGGATAAGATTTAAAGAATCAAACACAACAATATAAATATTATGTTTCCTATCTCCCCTATATACGATATCTAAGGTGAGGTAGTCTAGAAAAAGGCATTTAAGTGAAGTAATTTGAACAAGACACCTTTTATCTCATGATGGACTTATACTAATGATTGTGATGTAGTCCATCAAGAAGAAGTACACTTTTGATGCACAAGGAGTTACCTCGCCCTCAACTATTACTTATCCTTTTCCATTATCACCAAGCGTCATTGTACCTCTTTTCTTCTTCTTGAGTAGGTTGATTTTCTTTTAACTCCCATCATGTTCCTGAGAATCCACTATAACAATACATTCATAAGATTCCTATGAAGATGAAAGGATATATCACATTTAGATCTTTGAGTCTACTGAGAAGAGTAATTATCATTCTTCCTACATAAGTTACATGCAATCTTATCTTGAGAACTAGTGGATTCTCCATTGAATGTTGAGAACCCTTGTCGTAGGTGTTTCGTGTTTACTTTTGTACCCTATCTCATGTCTACCAATTTATTTGGTAACATGATGTAGGATCTCATGAAGCTTCTTTCTACCCTTAAGAAACTTGTACAATGAAGTTATAAGAAAATGATTATCTTGAGTCAAATAATGATAGTAGAAGAAATTTTGGCAATATTATCTGCATGAATGTGTTTAGATTCAAAACATAAAGTTTTATTCATTTCTTAGAAAATCTTCTACCATGCAATGTTCCTTAAGATTTTCAAATCTTATAGCATGCAAAGGTTAACATGTTCCAGTTCCATCTTTCTCCTCATACAAAGAGTCAACAATCTTACCAAGTTTTTCTTTTTTTTAATTGCAAGAATTAGGAGAAGCGCATGAGGCAAAAAAATTGAATTAAGGCATTTTTAGAGAACTCTTTTAAATTTACCTCATCTTATTCATTTGACTTTTCCATGAGAGAAATTTTGCATTCATATCCTTCACTATCACTTGACTCTCTAGAAGCTTGAGATGAATCCCAAAAAGAGCATTGTGGCTTGTTTATTTTCCCTTCTTGTCCTTCCTCTTGTGCTTTTCCTCCCTCTTTTATTTGTCTTCCCTTCTCTTGTGGCCACAGTGATCATGTTGCTTCTTCATCTTTGGACACTCCTTGTAGGGCCTAGTTTGGCCACAATCATAGAACTGGAAAGTTAATGTGATGGGCCTTTGTATGTCTTACCTTTGGTCTACGAAGCATCTTCATCACTTTGAGAGTACTCTTTGCTTGAAAAGGATTGTTTCACTTTAATGGCCACATCTTTCTTCTTCCTAGAAGACTCCTCCTTTTGTTCTTCATCTCTTGAATTTAGTTGAACCTATACGTTTTGAGATTATATTTGAGGTCTTCCATTTGAAGATTTTGCAGATTTTAAAATTTTTGTATGGTTTTGAGTTTCTCCTCAAACTGATAAATGAGGGCGTGAAGGATTTTGACGCATTGCTCACTATCTCTACATGCTTCCCAAGTGCTCAAAGACCGTTGATGGTGTTTGAAAATCTTGAATACACCTCACCTATGGACTCCGTCTTGGAAATTTTGAACAACTCAAAGTTGATGTTGCAACATGTTGATATTTGAGTCCTTCACTTCTTCAATCCTTCGTGGGCGATAGAGAGCTTCTTCCATATTTCAAATTCCGTCTCACAAGAAGAAATGTGGTTCAATTTGGGAAGGGAGAGGGTGGCGTAGATGATGTTAATGCCTTTAGCATACATTGAGCTCTCCTTGTGGTCTCTTCATTCCAAGTAGTCAAATCTCTTATGGGCATGATGTAGAGGAGGGCCGCCGTCTTCCACATGTTAGAGATAATGCCTTTGATGTGGAATTGTATCTGCCTCTTCCAATATTGGTAGTTGGACTCATCAAAGACCGCTGAGTGGGTGGAGGAGCATCCTTTATGGTTGAGATGCCCAGTATGTTTTTGGTCATCTTCTACTACTCATGGGAGTGTTTTCCTGAAGAAGACCTCACTTTGATACCTTTTGTAGGATCTAGACTTAATAGGGGGTGAATTGAGCTATCAAAAACTTAAACAAACTTGTTAGACCTTCAAGTGACATCCAATAGAATAAGTAAAACAAACAAGGATTTTAAGAGAAAGTGAGAAAACCACAAATGAAGCGTTAGCGTGTTTCTACTTGAAATGATATAGCTCTACTACCTATAGAGCTCTAGGATTTCTTAACACGTTGAGTACCATCTTGTACCACCATCTCAAATACACCAAGATACCTCTAGTTTCTAATCAAGAGGTTTAGGTTCCTTTTCAGAAAAAGAGGCAACAACCTAATCTAGGGACCAACCTTCCATTACATTGGCACACCTTCTTTCACCTTCATTACCCAAGGACGAGTTTCAATCGATCTTAGAGAGAATGAGATCGAGAGAGGGAAGTGAGAGCTTTACAAGATCACAAGTATGTCTACTCTCTACATAACATTCCTATTCATCGGATTGAAGTAAGAAAGTGGAGGCTCAAGAATAGAATTTAAGGGCTTTTTGAGGCACTATCCCAACTCTCCACATGTGGGAGCATGAATAACCTTTGAAAAACTCCAAATGGTTCCTATATATAGTTGATGGTACCTACTAGCTAGTAGATATGATTTTGACGTATTCTATCCATTTCTAGTGGAGTGGGTGAAGTCACTTCATATCTATTTTGATTTCTTTTTAACAAATGGATAGTTATGCAGTTTTGAAAAGTGGTTATCTATTCTGGCTGGAATATTTCTTAGGAATTGTAGTTGACGAGTAGACATTGTCTGTCCAGATAACATGGTCAATTATGATTTTCTTGATGAATTCTAGTCAATGATATTCAATAGGGAAATTTGAAATTATTTTTGGTCGGAATATTCCTAGGTCCATTCCAGATGACGATGCTTTCAAGCTAAGACGCAATAAACATGGTCAATATTTGATGTTCCTAGTTGATTTCTGTAGAAAATTCTAACCATTGATATTTGATTTCCCTAATGAACTTTTGACACACAAAATTCACTATATAATTCCTAAATCCTAATTTTGACTTTTTCATTTGATAGTTTTGTGAGGAAAACTTAGTAACCAATTCAAAATTGAATGTATGAATGTATAAGTGCAACATCATCATTATGGTCTCAATCAATACATGTTTGAGCCAAGTCATTCTATACAATTAATATTACAAAAAAAACTTCTTATGTGTCAAGATAACAGTACATACAATAGTTTAAAGGGTTCTTTAGTATTCTTGAGTCAAGTTGATCTTTGTTGTGTGGCTTGTTAAATTTCTACAATTTGGGTTTGCCATGTAGAATATGCAGAGCATGTCTATCACTCTGAAACATTTTAAAACAATATTATGCACAAAGAAAATAATGTATTGTGCATACAAGGTAAGACAAAAGAAGAAAGTTTTTTAGCATTCACATTCTTATGCCACTGAGAATGCAAGGTGAGGTTGGTTCAACATATACTTGTGTACGAAGAGTATTAAAGTAAAGCATGTGCACATTTTGGAGCATTGTTTTGATGTAACATATAAGGTTAGCAACACATATTGGTGAACCTATAAAAAAGGGTTCCTTAACGCATAGTATGAAAAATATGGCATGCATATGTATCTACTTTAGTACCCATGGAGAATATAATACTAGATGGTATGCATTACTACATCTGCATACTAATCAAAATCGATGAACAAAAAAGAATAAGTTGGAATTAGTATGACTGCATTATAAATCCTCTTAAGATGTACAATAGAGAGAGAGAGAGTAATAGGGGCCCTCTAGGGAAAACTGGTTAGCTAAGATGAACTTGTGAGATAGTATAATTTGACTAACCTATCTTTTAAAGAGTGTAAAAGTCAATTATAGTTATTTGAACACACATTCATGGATGCAAAACAAAAATGTTCACCATGGGAGATATTTGTGGCCAACTTGGGGTTACTAAAGGTTGCACTAGAGTATTTTATGTTTGCCCTACTATGTTGATTAATTGTATAAGTGTTTATTTTTCTGGTAACCAATTCAGTAGTATATGTGCATCTTTGCACTCAATGC
Organism: Alisma plantago-aquatica; assembly: GCA_963693085.1. Classification (NCBI taxonomy): domain Eukaryota; kingdom Viridiplantae; phylum Streptophyta; class Magnoliopsida; order Alismatales; family Alismataceae; genus Alisma; species Alisma plantago-aquatica. The sequence goes on from OY856410.1 coordinate 1,018,343,925, forward strand.
CTACATTAAGGCTAGGGACTTCACCTTCACCAATACTAGTCATAGGTTTTAATCTTGGTGCAGATGATGGTTTTGAGCATTATCACCACATGGCTAGTGACTTGGTGGTGACCTCTTTCCTTGTGAAAGTTATGGATCACAATGGAATATATAAAAAATCCCTAAAAGCAACAACTTTTTTTGTGATTGTTTGATGTGGTAATTACCTCTTTCCTTGAGAACATTATGGATCACAATGGTATATATAAAAATTCCTAAAAGTAACAATTTTTTTTGTGATTGGTTGATGTAATTTATATTTTTACCTTGCATTTGGAGGTTGCATTAAGACACTAGTTGGACGGTTTTAATCAAATATGTGTTTATGCTAGCTTGGTTACTAAGTGGATTAGATTTGAATGGGAGATTTGTTGACCTTGACTTACTACATAAATAAATTTTGGTCTTGTGTTAGTGGCATTGGAAGTGAAATGTGAAAGTGTAATTAAGTATGTTTGAAATAATGAAACATGTGAGTCTATTATTGAAGGGGCTTAACGTTGATGTCTAGAAATTGTTTTTATAATATTATCTTCGCCTAAAATAGAGTCCACACTCAAAATCTACAATGACTTAATAGTTAGATTGGAAAATTCCTAAATAATCAACTATTTTGAAACTAAAATATGTTTTCCAAACATATCAGTGTTGTCTTATTTAAATGATTGATCACATGAAGATTCACATAAGTGTTTAAAATTCCTTGTACAAAAATTCCATTATTTGAATAATCAAAAGTACAAATTATTCATATGATAAAATTTAAGAGTCGGGATGCACACACTATTCCATAACATATTTTAGTATAAAGATAGATATATAGAACAATATTTTGTGTGTATACTTGATATATGTAGTAGTGCATACATATGTTGTTCAATAAGTCCTTTATATCTATCATCTAAATTCAGTTCTTTCTTACTTTACATTGCAGTGATTGCTCAAGTGCAGTCAAAGTTGGGTGAACATAATTTGTTGCAGGTATATACTCGCATGAGTTCTCATTCTTTATCTAAAAAAATTAGAACTTACTCTTCATGATTATTTATTTTATAATTTATTTACCTATACACTGGATAAAAATATATCCCTTTCACTAAGCTCATTTTGACAACCAACTTGTTATTCCTCACCTCCCTTTTCATATCCTTTATCTTTCACTTAATCTGCTTCATCGTCCATTGAATGTACCCACTAAGCCAATTTCTAAGCCACAGATCCTAGAATTTTTTTTAAATTGTTTTGATCATCGTTTTATCTACTAATGATTGATGTATTTGAGGTTCTTTATTTTATAATCTGTTCTTCATAGGATTTGTTAAGTAAAACTATGCACATTGAACTTAGCAGTATCAATGGTAGTTGATTACGTTGTATTCATCTAGACTATTGTCCAATACTTTAGTTTCAAATACTTGAGCATAGTGGCTCAAGCTTAGATGCAAAAAATATTTTAGAATTTAGGTTAGGTTATGTCTAATAGTTATTGGTTGGTACAAAGATTTGTTGTATGCTAATGTTTGCATTTTATCATTGTTAATATATGGTTATAAAGACATAAATCAGATTATTGTTCTAATATTTTTTATCTTTTTCATATTAGACTTTTGACTTCTAAACTAAGCAATAAAAAATATAGATTACACTATTTCTTTATGTTTGATGTGTGGTTTGGGTACACAATTTTATAACATTTTCAAACCTAATTGGCTAATAAACAAGGAGTCTCTGACCTAGATATAGACTCTGATTTTGCATGCCAATGAAAAGTTTTGCTCTTTAGTTCAACTATAACAAAGGTCACATGTTGGTTTAAGATCTAGACACATTTTTCACGAAACGTATAATTTTATACCTTGAAGCAATTATTCACTACTCATCCCAACATCACTAGTAAATTTTGAAAGGGTTAACCTATGTAAGAGGCATAAACAATAAGCACAATAGAAATGGTTGTAGGAAACAATTATACATCATTAGAACCTAATAAAACAATCATGATCCACATGCATAGTTTCACACATAAACATGGGAAACATAAGCATGATACGACCACATGATTGAAGTATAAACCAGCATTGTTCATGACTGAATATGTAACTAAAGCAATTTCAGTATCATATCAAAGAATGTGCAAGGCCATAGATAAGAGTATTAGTCTAGCATACAAATCATCAAATAAAAGTAAATGTGAAATGAAACAATTCATGAAGGAGTAGGACATTATTTGTATGAATGAATTGTGATAAAATAGTTGAAGTATTGTTTCCTATGATTTTTATAAATGAAACTCATATAGATTAAATTCTTATCCATCAACTACTAGGATATGACCATGGGAAGGTGACATATGGTTGGATGAGGATGGGAAGGCCTATGAGATGTTTCTTGTCTCTTCAAGTTGTTCCCTAACATGTACCTTTCTTTAATAACATGGGGAAAGTTGCAAGATATCTTCATGTTCTACTGCTGCGGTATTTTTGTACTCCTAGTTTGGTGCAGGTGAGGAGGATTTAGGGCTTCAAGAAAGTAACCCGTATATCCTGAATTAGTTAGGTTTGGTGGATGGTCACTTTTGGAAGGTGTATAAAGAATTATCGCATGATTCGAGGCCGAAATCTTCTAAATTCAAAGAAAAAAGTAGTCTAAATGTCACTTTTTGTAGTACATTATATCATGTTTGTGCATATCTATGCCCAAATGCAATCCATTGGGTGTGCCATGAGGAACCAAACATAGAGAAGAGAATCTATTACTCCTTGAAATGTTGATAATAAAAGAGATCATGTAGATTCTACAAAATATACAAAAAATCTAGAAAGTACATAAAATAATTAATATACAACTCATAGCCAAACTAAGACTAATAAGTAGTTAGATAAAATTGGACATCAAAAGCATTCTTTAAGTTCACCTATTCATCTTCCATGTCCTTCTCGTCCTCTAAATGACACTATGACTCATCTAGGGATGTTGCTCATTGTTGATTCTGAAGGTGACCCTTATTTATCATGGTCTTCTATGGTAGGAGCTTGGTATTGTTTTTGATGTTGCTATTGACGGAAAGGAGATTCATATGGGGTAGTCTCGGTGAATTTGACTTGTCTTGGGATAAGATGAGATAATATGTAAGAGGTGGCATTGTTTCTAGTATATATTATCTTTGTACTTTGCTTATAGATAAGGTAGTGCTTGTTTTTGTTCATGAGAAGACTAGTTGAATTCAGAATGCCTTTATCATGCACCTTGCCAGTCTCTAGACCTACCTCATATAAATTGATAATAATCTTTGTCACATGTGACTTTAATCGGACTCTTTATTATCATTAACACTTTAACATAGGGAACCATTTCAAGAGCATGTTTAGATTTAATGATATCTAACTCTATAAGTTGTTTTCATGCAAAAAAAAAGCTCACTTGAAGTAGTTTTAATGATGACAGAGACCATAGTCATAAACAATTATCAATGTATTTTGAGTTTATATTCATAGATCTAATCATTTCTCAAATTGTTTTCCAAGGAGCCCTATCAAAGGCTCTAGCTCAATCTATCATGGGATATGGTTGATGTGTTTTACTTTCTACATTATTGGAGGAGGATGCAGTTTACCCTTCAATGCGGATAAAATCTCCTACTTGTGCAGATTGCATTAGTCATTAAGCTCCACTAAGTATCTTGTTTTTATGACGGCAAGTGTAAAATGATTATTTTACATTAAAATATATATCTATATATTGTTATTTATATCACTCAAAATTTCAACATATGATTGATATATCATGAACAATTACAAGTTGAATGCTTTCATTTCCTTTTCAATCTAGCATTATATGACATATTAGCAATCTAAATTTTGTTATTACTATGGTTTGTTCTATTAAATGTAATTATGTATATGGGTGATATATTGGAGACATAGTGTTGTCAGTATATTTCTTATGCCCATGAGTTGTATATAAATAAAAAATCCAATATAAGTTAAGGTTTTTTATTTTCCTCCAAACAAGGATTAGGGTAGTGTTAGAAAACCTAAGATCTATTAGAGGGGACCATAGATAGAACAAGATCCTAATTTCCTTCATGGATTGCATGGTCTAGAGAGAGCATGACTCCAATTATTGAAACATGAAGAGGACTTGTGAATGAAGATGATATTTTTTTCTCACATGAGCTTCAATTGTAATGTTTATGTCATTTACTTAGCTTAATTTATATTGATAAGTGTCTTTATGTGAATAGAGGAAGATGAAGCCACCTTGCAATTACAAAATTTTTAAATTAGATCTTCCTATATCATTCTTTGTCTTAGATGTTTCAAATGATAAAAATCCTTTTAAGTGGTGGTAGATATAGAGTCATATTTTTCTCTTATGAAACAAAATATGTTGGAAATGTATATAAATAGAGTCTCAACTAGTTATAAAGTTAGTTTTGTATTATTTTCTAATCAATGTTTTAGGTGTTTAATATAATCACTCTATCATCTATATTCGAATTGGTTTTTTTTCATTTTTTAAATATATGCTATAACTTTAAACGAGAATATTAAAAAAAGAATATTTTAAAAAAAAGAGAATATTTTAGCCATCACTCGACATTTTACCCATAATAATCATATGCTCATATGTGGTATGTTTCACCTTTTCTCTTGATTTTCCTTATGTTTCTCTCTCTTCTTATTGTTTCTTGACACTGGAAAGAGGATAAGTGCTAAAGCAAGACCACTTAAACCCCTTCTACTTGGTGGCTTCTATGATAAAGCACTTTGTCTTCGTGAATCAAAGACATCACCTTATACCTTCCCTATAACTAGAAGTGTGATGGCATCTTTCCATGTCACAGATCTCAATCATGTATCCACGGGTGGTACTCATCCTCATAGTTGTCATGTCCCCTTTAGTTGAAGATGGTTGACAATTCAAACGCCTTTTTGTTTATTGGTAAGCTACTAATATTTGGATCAAGGACCAAGAAATATAAATATGGATTATTTCAATACCCTCCTTGAATAATGGTATAGTAAGTGTATGTGGTTCCTTACCCAAGTTTGTACGTGATTGTTTGCCCCTTTGTCTTGTTAAGATGTTGAATAGATTCCATCTTCTATTCATGTTTAAAGAGACATATTATTGCATGTGGATATTCATTTTGTAGTAGGTTAGGTGCATACGAATCATGTCAAGCTAAGACTCTTAAAATTCCATACCCTAATCATGGCTTGTGTCCCTTTGTCTTGCATACAATCTATCTCCTCATTTTGGATTCTCAAAGTTTCATACATTCTCACCCATATTGTAAAAGTTGAACTTGTCAACTTGTTAATCGTAATCTTTGCCTATTTAGATTATAAGTGTGTCGATTTTTTATGTATGCCTTTAACCAATATACGTTGAACTTTATCAGCATATCGACTCTTCTCATGTTTATATATCTTAACCTATTGTTCATCTCATGAGTTCAATCAAAAATTTCAATGGTTTCATTCTTACATAGTAGGACCTACTTTGTTGCATGCCTAGTTGGAGAGTTTGATGATGAACACTACCAACACAATTTTATTACACATGACATGGAAACACCTAACTATTTTTGTCTGAAGATTCTTATTTGCTTAGATAAAAGTCTTCAATGGACATATCTTGTTCATATAAGCTTTATCTTTTGACAAGTATTGGGAACCACACTATTAATTTAACAACTTGAGTCAGAGTTATGTGGCCTAGATATGGCCTTTATATGGATAAATCATGGAAATAATAGACCGTTCTCTTAATTTGCATCAATGACACCATTGATTGGGTTTTGTTATTCACTGCCAAAGGTTTATGTAAATTTACAAGAATGTTCTTTAACACCTTGATTATTTCAACTTTCACCCCCGATGTTGTATGGTACAAACATCCTTAATTGGTCATGGATAGGAAAACATCCACTACTTCTTTATTTTCTATCAATAGTAAATGTGGGGACTAGATAGTGAACCTACTTAGCATTCAGGTTTAAGAGACTTTGTTCTAAGGGAAAATGGTCTTGGCTAATCAATGTTCTTAAAAGTGTTTGAAGGCTATTTGACATATGAGTAAATAAAATGTCCCCAGTAGATGAAGTGGCTTGTTTGTGGTCATGACACTTAGCTTGTTTATGGAAATAAAATCTCTCCTCTCTCTTCACTTTTGTGGGGGGTTTTGTATGGGATTGCTTTAAGAGGTATAATACCACTTTTGTTTCATGTGATGACGAACATAAAAGCTATTGGTTATCTTTGCACATATAATTCCTTGTCATAACGTGCTCCAATTTTGCAGATGAAAAATATGTATGTTACACTTTCACCACCATTCTTGTTTCTTGATGGTGAAATTGGGACTATCTCCATTTCACCTAACATAATTGAGTGTACTCGTGTTGATAAATTGGACGTGCATAAGATTTTTTCCTCTTAGTTAGCTTTTGTTAGGTGACGGTTACTTCATTTATAACGAAATGAAGTCAAGAATGCTTAACTTTGGTGAAATCTAGTGAATTTAATACTAGAATGGGTCAAACTTTGTTTTTCCACTTTATACCAGTCAATTTCAGTTGTTTAACTATTGTTTTTTAGGTTAACCAATGTTGATGGAGCCAAGTATTCAACTATTGAATTGTGCAACATAAAGCCACGAGAGTGGATGTCTTGGTTAATTTAGGCAATGATCCTAACTAGAATCAAAGGATACCAATTTTTTTATGATTGGAGGTGGCGTGTAATTCAGTTTACGATGTTTCCACTAGGAGATATTATTATAGGATGATTGTATGAGGCAAATCTCCCAAATATGGTCATTGATAAAGATGCCATTGACGAGAGTAGTTTTTTTTGATGTGGAAAGGAATTATGACTCTTAAAAGTCAATTGGAATCTTGTAAAACTTAGAAATTGAGCAATTTACAAATATAACATCAAGGATAAAATATGAAAATATTGAGGATTGACCACGATATTCTTTGTAGTTTCAAATATTTATTTATAATTCGCTTCCAAGGGTTTACTTGAGGGTATAAGTTCCTTGTATAAGTGAAAACAATAGTTGTGTTACAGTGACACAAACATATTCTTTATCAGCATAAATCAAGTTTCAAAACCTAGTAATATTTGCAACAAATGCATTGAGGAAACCGATATATCCAACATCAAAGATTGATTAAGAGAGGCAACTATCTTACATCTCTCAGATCTACTAGATTTGTGTCCAACTACACATATGGAAGGAAAATAATAAGTTGATAACAGCATGTGTTCCTACGTATTATGTATACCAAAATCATAAAAAGTTGTATAGAGACATTGCATTAGAAATAAACTTGTCTATTATTTCCATTATGTTTGCCATAGATGGTAATCGAGTCAAGGAAGTTGAAGTAGATCCTTCAAATATTTAGGTTGTTACATTAGGTAAGGTTTCAATTTGACTTCAAAAATGGCAATGACCTCAAGTTATCTCATTTCCAAGAGAATGTGCACAGAAAAACACATGAACGCTTTTCTCTAGCAAGAACGCCATGACAAATGGCCGCATAGACTTGTTCCCCTCTTGCTATAGGGAAACACAACAACTACTCAATTTCAATCAATTCTTTACTAAGGATTGATCCTATGGTTGTGTTCTCACATATCATCTCTCTGTCATTCAATTGTGTTGGAGGTGATGCTTATCCTTCCTTTGATCATGATCATTCATGATGATAGACAATTCTGATGGCCCTCGTGCCACCACATAGCTCCCGTCGCTTCACGCACTGGCTGAGTAGAAAGATCCTCTCTCATCCCTCTAATTGCCCCTATCAGAGTTGTCCATGGGACTACTAACCCTGATTCTACCATGTAGTTGGTTGCCTCCGTCAATTTAGCCAGTGGGAGTGTCTCTGCCTAGTAGTCGGATCACACTCAAAATCCAATGTGAACTAGTGATCCGCCTTGATTATCCTTGATTAAAATGCATGCATTCTCTCTAACCAATATTCAATAAATAGTATGATCTCATTTACTTCGTGATAAATCAAGTTGGTGCCCAAAAATTACGCGTAGATAGTCAAAATTGATTAAAAAAAGTTTGAAGAACTCCAGTAAATTACTTGCAAGGCATATACTTGTTCACTATGTAAATAATGTTACACTCTTATTTTGATAAATAGATATGATTACCATCTAAATTGTGTGTGTTATAATAATCCAAACTCTAGATCTTGATCATATTAATACTTTGTTGGTTAATTTGAAACCATTGGTGTAATCTCAATCACTTTTGATGTACACAAAGAAGATTGAAACTCGAATTTGACTATCTAAATCTAATTATATGATTATTAATATGAAAAAAGATCGAGTCTTATGATTTCACATTTAAATCTTGTGAGCCTCCCATGAATATTCCTGTCAAAATCAAAATCAAAATCATGACCTTGAAAACCCTTGATGTTGTTAAATTGACATTTAATGAACATATTAGGGTTTTGTCCTAATATGAATTATGAGTGGGATCATTCTTTGAAATAATGTTATATTGATGTTAAACATAATATTAGAATGGAAATACTTGGTATCTTGATGTTTGTTGATCACAGATGTGAAACCCCACCCACGATCAACATAAGGATTTAACACCCTAATTCTTGGTCATTGTGACCCAAATTGTTGGAATCTCGTATTTGGCCCGTGAAATTTATATCTTATTTGAGTGTTATCTACTTGAATCATTTGACCCCAAAACCCTAATAAGATATACTCTACTATTGATAAAAAGGTACGCCTACTCCTACTTGATTTGCAAGGTGGTATTGAATTATTTTTAACACTTTATGATTTGAAGTGATTGTCTTTGGACACGTAGTTATAATGAAAGAAGCCATATTAAAATGTAAATTTTTCCATGTCATGTTTAGTGTAATAATAAGGTGTTGACTCACTTTACAATTCTTTTCCATGCACATATTATTTTTCTTTGCAATAACTATGTTTGTTATTGTCAACGTACCATTACTTTTGCAAGACCATGTGTCTATATTAATGATTGTAGGTTACAACAAGTGAATAATGAGTTTTTCCAAGATCTTTTTGTATCTCTAGATAATGATGATTAATGAAAGTCTCATCAATACAGACTTCCTGAGGGCTTATCTTAATGAAAAGGGGTGATGCAAATTAGTTAGAGTTTGTAGTTTAGTTTATCATGCATCTTTCTTCTGTGTTTCCATCTGACCAAAGTGTATAAACCTTGATGGTTCATTCTGTTAACAAAAGTGAAGATTTGTTTAATTGTTGTGTGTGTTGTGTGTCTAATCTAGGTTGTTTAGGATTGTTTTCCTTAAATCTCCCTATGATTGTGTACCAAGGGAGTGGGTTTGGGACTTGAGGGATATCCCACTCCATGACACATTGACATGTTCTTGAGTGGTCTTACTAGGATAAGTTATAGGTCACTAGCAATGTTCAGAAAATCGGCCTGTGTGGCCGCATATGCGGCTGCTTAAGAGGTTCGGACAGGTGACCGCCCTGCATATGTCAAAGCAGACCTTTGTCTAGACCAAGCCCGATTATGTGGCTTATTACCCGCTTATGCAGTCGTTTAATCACCCTTTTTCCAAATACACATGCATTTGAGGAACATAAATTGTATATGTTATTGTTATTGTCTCTTATTTTTATATGATATTGCTTCTCTTTCTTATTTCTCTGTTCAAAATTCCCTTTCTTATCCTATTTCCCCTCCCATCTTCTTTCTTTTAGGTTGCAACAACAAATAAATCATATTGATTTCCCCTTTTCTTTTATAACAACAACATTAATCTTATTTTCCTTTCCATCTTAAATTCTCAAAATATTATAATTCCAATTCTTTTTCATACATTCCTCTTCTTGTTCTTCTAATTATTATTGAGTAGTTGTTATTTTTTAATGTGTTAGAAATACACCACTATGAAATTGTTTGGCATTATAATCATTGTATATTGCAATTCCATAGTTGCATAGTGTTATTCATGTAATATATTACTTACAGTTTCCTTTATTTATCTATTTATGTTAATTAATTATGGTCATCTTTTACATTTCATAAAATAAGAATGGTTGTTTAACTTGTGTTAAATTGGTTTCATGTTTATTCAAACTGATGCCATGCTTTGTCAACATTTCAAAAAAGGTTTTGCTTCTTGTTTCCCTCCTATGTAATTGTTCAATGTAATATATAATTATATATGATCAATATATAAATTTATATAAATATATAAATAATATATTTAAAAATCCAAAACCGCATATATTCTTGTATATACTCTCGTATACCGCATATACTCTATTCAGTACCCCATCCACTGATACACCGAGAACTGCTTTTCTGAACATTGGTCACTCGTGAGAACGAATTTGAAGAGACATTTCTGAAATATCAGCACATCAAGTTCCCCTTCAGGGAAATGATGACAATGATGGTTATGTCAGGTGAGTTCTTAACAATCAATGATCTTCAACTTGGAGAAGGGGTCCTTTTTGTGGAGTTGATGCAGTTGAAGGATTTGGTGGTATACTTGGGTTGACCCCTCAATGAAATTCCTTGAAACTCAGTCTGCTTGGGTATTTGGGTGAACTCATGCTTAGAGAGATAAAAACAACTATTATTCGAAACCTCTATCATCTATCTTCTTGTAAGATGCACAATGAACCCAGTAGAACAACAAGGGATAAGTTAGGAAGAGGAATTTGTCTTGCTTCATGGATATTGGCACTCATTTCTTGTTAAAAAAAGAATCTTAGAGAAGACTGGATATCGAAGAAGTTACTTGAAGGTAATGCTCTATGCAGATGGAAAGTCGTAGTAGCTAGATCAACCTTGACATATCACCTAGGAGTAGATCACAAACAAGAGAAAAATATACAAAACTTTCGATGAGAAACAAGTGGAAAAGAGGCCTTAATCCATCATATTGGAGTAGATCACAAGAGAAGAATACACAACTTTTCTTGTGAAGATGTGGAAGAGAGACTTTTTAGATTAACTCAAGAATATGATGGTGGGGGATCTCACTTCTCAGTATTGTGACTATCTAGTGATTGAAATTCTATTTCCAAATATCTTCTCTGAGTAATGGCAATTCAAGCAGGAGGGATCTTGGATTAATTTGAGTAGTGCAAGAAAATTGTGTGTGCTATGTCTATTTTAGGGGTTCTAAAGGCTCTTGGGTTATAGGAAATAGTTAGTATATCAAGGGATTCTTATTGAAGGAGTTGGGAAAATTTTTAAATCTCAAGGTTATATGGGTTGATGTGATGTGAGTACAATGACTATTGCACTAGTTATTTTTAAGATAGAAACTCGCTCGCCAAAACTTATATTTTGACTTGATGTGATGTTGGAGATACTTAGAATGGGAGTAGATGAAACTATAATTTACTTCTCATGATAATTAGACCATATCAATCGAATCATCCTCAAAGACAATGGTGGTCATGATAGTTGTTTCTCACCTACTTTCTGCAACATCAACTTGTGCATTAGGTACTACGCTTATCATATGGTCCACCCTATTTGATGTCATTAGGAAAGGGGATGCATGTATGCTCTAATAATTACTACACAAGAGTTACATATGTCACGATGAATATAAACCATGCTCTTTTATTTGTCCACAAAAGGATTATGTTCTCTCCTAAAACCCACAAAGAAGTGCAAGTGAAGCATTACATAATGTGTTTCCATAACAAATATATAGTGAAAGGTACTCTCCTATCAAGCGCAAAGGATATGAAGTGAAGGTCAATTTCCTAAAGCCCACAAAGGACAAGATTGAAGGAATCCATTTTTTGAGCCTATAAAAGGAAAGTGTGTTTTGGTGTACCTTAAAAATAGTATTATGATAAAGGCTTGGCATCACATCTTGATGAACTAGGAAGTTAAACATAAGATTATCCAAACAGAACTTATGCATAGTTTTAACTTGTCTCTTTTTTTATTATCTTAATTTTGTTTAGCATTATATAATAATTTATGTGGGTATAGAATAATAGTTTTGATCTTCATTACAAGATGATTTTTTCTTTTTTTTCCCTAGAGAATAGTAGTTCTTAAGAGTATCATGGATTTGGGCATTGCAAATTTGATTTTCTTAGAGGCATAATATTGTTTATTTTTTAGGGAACCACTTACCAACATAGCCAATTAGTGACCCGCCCTAATAACATAAATCTTCAAATAGACCATGAGGCATGCTTCTAAAATTTAATTTGAGATGTCATAATGGCATACCATGTGGAGCTTGATGTGAAAATTCCATGTTCTCAAACTAAGGCGGAATGCACAAAATATTCAATAGTGATCGCTTAGTATTGTATTATATGGTTGGGGAATGACTTCCCCTTGAGAGAAACTTGCTCAGTGGGAGATGGAAGTATCGATTTTAGTTGGGATTGCATTAAGTTGGAAAACCATGTGGATCATTTGCGAAAAACATAGATATTTTCACTAGAAGATGGATTTTCATATGATAAGCCTCCAGATAAGAGGAAAATACAACACTAATATAACTTTCGGTTTTTCTAAAAAAAATCTAGCATGCACTAAAAAAATTGAAATGCAAGAACACAGTGTCCTTTATAATAGTGGTGAGTTAGTGTCATCTGCTAGTAGAGAATGTAACTTTGCTTATTTTGGGTATTTAATACATAATGCAAGATCATATTTTGTTTTTTCATTAATGATTAGTGCTCTAAAGTGCATACTAGAAGAGATGGTTTGAGTGATAGCTAAGAGGAAAATATAACACTAATATAACTTTAGGTTTTTCAAAAAAAATCTAGCATGCACTAAAATATTTGAAATTCAAGAACATGTTGTCCTTTATAATAGTGGTGAGTTAGTGGCATTTTCTAGTAGAGAATGTAACTTCTCTTAATTTGGATATTTAATACATAATACAAGATCATATTTTGTTTTTTCATTAATGATCAGTGCTCTAAAGTGCATGCCAGAAGAGATGGTTTGAGTGATAGATGAGAAACAAAAAAATAAATAAAAGACATGTACAAATAAAGTAAGCCATAGGTGGCAACCACTGGTTTATACAAGCATTGGAAAACTAGAAAAGGGAAGGATAACCAAGAAAGCATGGTATCTAGGGGACGTCTTCACTCTTTAAAAACTTAAGAATATAGTAGGTTAAGGAGACTATATTTCCTATAGGGAAAACTAGTCCACTAGTTAGTTCTACGACAAACATGTAGCAGACACTAAAGCATTGTAAGTATGAGCAATGACGACTAAGTAAGAGGCATAAACAATAAACACAATAGAAATGGTTGTAGGCATAGAATTAAACGTCCGATTTTGATGTCGTGTCTGATTGCCTAGAAATAGAATTTATTTGAAATTTTGCACGAAATTTTGATATTTACTGCCCTAATGATTTCGACGACCAAATAAGAGAATTAAATCATGAAAGTTTACCGGGATGATCTAAACGCCAAGATCTACTCAAACATGCAATAATATTTCATATTGGATATGTGGGGGGGTCTCCCACATTTGTAAGTGAAGGAAGTTGAACAATTTCAATAGAATTTCCATGGTAATTTTGATGGAAAAATGAAGGAATTAAGCTTTGAAATTATGCAAACACAAAGTCTAGACATAAACACACTAGATTATATAATAAATTTATATGTTTAGAGGTTAGGGTGGGATCCATGTCTTGATGAGTGAGTGCACAAATGAACAGAAATGTCAAGCCTGGTAGACAGTTAGAGACTAAGTCTATTACAAACTTACAAATTTCAAGTTTAAACAACTAGACTTTAAAACTTACAGTTACAACTTACAAGTTACAAGTACAACTTGCAAGCTTATAAATTACAACTTATAATATATAAAAAAAATTAACAACTAACAAACTTACACATTATGATGTTCCATAAGTCTTGTGTAGTAGTAAACTAGGAGTCCAACAATCCTAGTTGAAGCTTGAGTGGCGTGGTGGTTCTTGTCCTTGTAGTGGTTGACCATACATATTCTCATTGATTTTATCAACATATGTTATCCAACTCATATCATTCATGTATACTTGGTTATATGTCTGAATGTGTTCTTGGTAGATCTCATTAGACACAAACGGCATCATCCCATGTTTTGGGAAAAACTCCTCAAGTGCTTTTGCTTGATCGATATATGGTTCAGAAGCAACCGGAGCTGGAGGAGCAACAACTAATGGAGGAACATACAAAACATCACGATATCCTTGCCAAGTTTGCCCACCATCATTAGATTCCATATGAACATGTTGTTCAGTTAAGAATAACCCTGCAAGTGTGGGTCAATGTACCCATATCCATACATATAACCTGGCTGTATACCTCCAGAAGAAGAATAAGCATCACCATAGTTCCCATGACTCCCACCATAACTATAGCCATAATTATAGGGATCTTGTTGTGGTGGTTGTGCGACTGCAGGTGCGAGTTGTGTTTGTGCAGAAGGGTACCCAAATAAAGAATCAGCAATAGAAGATGAATCATTGTCTGAAATGCTAATGCTCCCAACTGATTTAGCCAAATCAAAAATATCATCACTTTGGTATTGAGGAGCTGGAAGAATAGCTAGAGGTGGTGGTGACAATGTTGGACCTTTTGGTGTGCCAATATATTCTTTTGTACCTCTAGTTTTTCTTCTTTGGAATGTACTATCAACAAATGAAATTTGAGTTTCAGCAGGTGCAGCTTCAGCCCTAGGTTTAGAGAGATAAGGTCGATCATCATCATCATTTACAAATCCTGGCCACTCTTCATTATTATCATCACCTTCTTGGTCAGCACCGTCATCATCATCAGCAGCAGCAGCACCATCATCATCATCATCATCATCAGATTTGGAAGAGTGGCTAGTAGTACGAGTTCCACCTTCTTCAACTGCATGTTCAATATCCATCTCATCTTGAATGTGTTCTTCTTCGTCTTCAATTCTTTGTACAGGGATGCGCGGTCTCTTCTAGTTGTGTCTTGTTCTTCTCTAGTTTTAGGCATAAATGTTGCCTCCACAGTGGGATCTGGCCTGCCATCATTTCTGTCTAAAACTGAGGCACCACCAATCTGATTCATCCATTGCTACAATGGATTATCCTCTGGATCAACATTGTCATCACCACCATCAAAGGTAAAAGCAGTATCAATTGGATCATGGATAACATAAAGGTCCACTTCTCTAAATTTTGGCTCTCTAAGGTCTTTTTCCCTCAACCTCATGTTATAGTGAACATATACCAAGTCATTTAGACGGCGTGCACCAAGTCTGTTTCGTCTTTTGTTATGAATGAGGTTGAATGTGGACCAATTTCTTTCACAACCACCCGCAACAACTGTCTGTGATAGAATTCTCACTACAATGTGACGTAGCTCTTCACAACCTATGTCATGCCATGACCACCACTCACATGGAACAACTTTTTCTCTATCAGCAATAGCACTTGGATGGGCATAGCATACAATGCCTTCTCTGAACTGCCTCAACTGCAATTGCAAAGTAACATGACAAGGTCAAGGGTAATAAAATATGAATTTATTCTCAATAAACAATAGATTTAGATTATATGTATTACCTGATCCATAATAATCACCCTCTCTTCAGATGTGGTGACAAGTTTCTCTACAATTTCTTTAATAGCTGCCATGAAGTCACTCTTGAACCCTAACTGGTATTTGTATTGGAATCTAGGGTTCAAGTAGTGGGCTACAAGACAATAAGACATAGAAATGGCTATAAGTAATATTGTATGTGTCAATTGTCAAGTATCAACTATGAAGAAATATAAATGTCTATAATTATTGAATAAGTATCAATTATGCTCACTAGCTTTGTGCATAGGGTGTAAAAGAATTTTCTCCCACTGCTTCCTTATAATTTTCATGAATTGGGCATTTCCTCTTGGAACAATTTTTAGTATTGTCTCCCTCATCATTGTCATTGCTTCATACAAGTAGGGTATGGTTGGCGACTTATCTCCATCCACCAACTTGAGCACCTTCACTATTGGTTCCATGATCTTAAGAATTTTAGTAACTCTCTCCCAAAAGCTCCTACTGTTGACAAGGTCTTCTATCTTGGCCCCTAGTGTTGTCTTGTTTTCCTTCATTGAACCCCATTCAACTCTAGCAAATAATTTTCTCAATCCATCCCTCTTTGACTTCAAGATTTGTAATGCCAAAAAATTAGAAGAAAAATGGGTGACTCCTGGCCGCACCAAGTCACCACTACAATACTCCTTCCTCCTCATAGTAGCTAAAAGAAACGAGTGATTATATATGAAGCATGCGATTGTCCTGACTTCAATGATAAAATTCTTTACATGTGGCAACCCACCTACATTTTAACAAACCAGAGCATGAAATTAAATAATGACACTATGAGACTATGAGAGTATGAGTGTGACAACTTGACTTTTCTCAATCCTATCTTGTACCCTTCTCCTTCATCATTTGACCTCTTACTCAATTCAATGTGAATTTCATGGTTCGTTGGTTGGGAGACTCCATATTAGTCACATCAATATTCAATTTTACTAAATGTGACATCAATTTGTACTTTTGAACTAAATACCATTTAGTTCATATCACCATATTTGTTAGATATTTTGAATATCATGACCATAACATTTTGGCTTAGTAACATGTGACATGTTATACGTGATTTAATTACGAATCCAACGGAATAAAAATCACCCAAATCAGAGCATCGTAGCCCAAGTTATGATCATAAGTGTTGCTTCTTAAAATCAGATTTTTACCTTGATTAATTGGATTTCTACCCCTTATTGGGCTCTTTATCTGCACGGCCCATTTGAGGTTTGGTGCCCCTTTTTTTGGATAGCCCTCTGTCTCACACCCCTCATAGCCGTCAGATTGAGTCCCATGGATCGCGTCCTTTGATCCAATGGCCAGAAATCTCGCCCCTTCCTTTGTGCACACCACCAGCACCGAAACCGTCGGCCACCACCTATCTCACCCAAGGCTGAGTGATGGCACCTTTTATGACCCATTTTGAAAATCAAACCCTAGTGTTGTCAATAAAATCTCTCGCCAAGTGTATTTCTTCTATTTACTTGTGTTTTCATGAACCATAACACCTTCCTTCACTTCGTCTCTAACCTCCAGCAACCCTAGCGCCACCTTGAACCCCTTTGGGCGCTGCCACACTTCTCATGATGCGTCTTCCCTTAGCCCCTCCTAGATCTTGTTCTACCTGTCCATCACCTCCGTGAGGTTGGGGCGAGGGCAAACGACGGCCTTTCGGCCTTTGGGACTGGTCTGGAGCAGCGCCACTGCCAGCTCCGCCGCGGCCAATGAGCGTCTTTATGTAGCAGCACCTTGGTGTGCGAGCTAAGCGGGTGTGTCAGGCGAGCATGGAGCCGGATCCGGAAGATCCACCCAGCTAGCAGTGTGTGACCTCACCAGTTGGACCCAATGGCGGCCAGTCACGACACACCACATGGACCGAAGGGGCTTGGCAGTGCACGACTGTCACACATGTGAGTACAGGTGCCTGAGAGCGTCAGATCCAGTAGGGATGGCCAAGATCCATCAGTGAATGGCATGGTAACGACCCTCCTCACTTCTCCAAAGTCCTTGATGTAAATGTTACAAAAATCGTAACTCCTAGCCCCCTAATCCAATTATGGCCATATTATATACCAAATTGATCCTCTCGGTGAGACCTACAACATGGATATATTTGTAGACTCTAAATCTTCTTTCTATTCCACTATTTTGCAAAAATAAGCAGTTTTGACCATGATGACCATATTTAATGCATGATGATGATGAAGTTTGATTCTTTGATTTACTTATAGCCTTCAGAGCATTAAATTATGATCTTGTGACCCTAATGAGGGTCCTAATCTACCCATTTCTCATAAATGACTCCTTTTTGTACATATGTGCCTAGTGTGGTTGTTAATGTTGAACTTTGCCCTAGATTGCTAATCTTGCTTCTAATGGACACCCACCTAATCTTGTTATGTGTTCCTGATGAGTTAATGTTGCCAATCTAAATCATCTTTAGGTCTGGACCTCTTGACTTGATGAATCATGATCTAGGGTGCTCTATTGTGAGTCTTTTGACCCTAGAATGCATGTAAATGCCTTAAACCTTGATATGATTATAGAAAGTGTATGGAACGTCATAATGGCATGAAACTTGAACCACACCATCATGATGACATCTAGATCAGTACAAGATTCTATAATGAACCAATAAGCAACTTGGAACCCACCTTGGTCAAAACCCTAAAATGCATCTAATTAGGGTTAATGATGAGAATCTAATGCATATATGTAATCTTATTGTTAATTAGGTTTGGCATGTGGCTAGATGATGAATGATATGTTAGGTTATGAAATATCTGAATTAGGTGTGGTCCTTATCTAATTATATGAATATCACTTTCTTGCTTGAAAAGACATGTATTGTATGCTTGATTCTTTACTTGCTCAAATATTGCCATGTAGTATTGTTATGTCTTACTCAATGTTTTCCTCGTCGGTTTTATAACTTGAACACACATATATATAGAACTCCATTATAATATTGATTGATAAAGGGTTAACTCTTGGTTATGGCATTGAGGTCCCTCTCATTTAAAAGGGTTAGCTAATCTTGAGCACCCTTACGGACCCTTCCGACGGGAAGATTGTCAAAGGCCTTAAATATGCTTGATATTGTTGGTATAATGAAGTGAAATGACATAAAATATGGTTTCACATTTGTTAAATAGTTAACATGTTTATTCTTGTTCGTTTAGTCTTGAAATCCTTTCAAATTATGCAAATCTTATACATATATATATCTTTCTGCCCCATACTCAACACCTCATGTGTTGACTCGTTTCTCGTATTTTGTTTTTAGGTTCAGAGATGGCTAGAAGGTTGATGGGTTCGGTGAGCTATGCTAGGTGTACTTGTTGTAAGATCCAGTTTTAGTGCACACGAATGACTTGTACCTTGACTCTGGAAATATGTAACTGAATTCATGAATATAATGCATTTTGTATAATTCATACTTGTTGAATATTGATAGTATGTTGGTGCATTTATCTTGTTATCTGTTCATGTGTGCTAAGCTTTATGCTTCCACATGTTGCCTTTGGTATACATTTGGTTCATGGTACTGGGATTCCGGTTCCGTGACAGATGGTATCAGAGCATGAACAATAACTACACCAAACATTGCTCACATGAAACACAAACTAAACTCACCTTACATCTCAACCCTAGAAACTTAATGAAATATCCTTGTGGATTAGGTTGACTTAGCCTCTAGGTTAGAACCTAGATGTTCTAGAACTAGGTGTAGACTTGTGTAAATTACCTCCCTAAACATGATTCGTGACATGTGCTTAGGATGTCTACACAAGTGTGCACCATGTTCTTGCTAGTTCTCTAGGTATCATGATACTAGACTGCCTAATGAGTGTGGTAACTCGTTTTGGTTTTGGTTTTATTCGAATGGAGTATTGTGGTTTTCATCGAATGTTTCAACGTTAGAGAAAATATATTTCAAGTACTAGTATATGTACCTATGAAAAATGTTACCACACCCAGAAAGGAAGTGAGTGTCTATGTAACCTAAGAGAAAGAGATGTAACATCAAGTCTAGATGAGAGTTTAGATGATAGTTGTAGTATCTAGAGTTGTCTAGAGCCATGATAAAGGTTAGGCTAGTGAGTAGCATAGACAACCTAAGATGGCGATGATGATGATGATGATGATGATGATAATGATAATGATGTTAATGTCGATCTCGATGTTAATGTTGATGTTGTTAATGATGTTGATGTTGATAAGACCCAAGTTAGTCCTTGAGAGGGTCAAGTAGTTTGATGATATGAAATGAGTTTGACCATGCAACCCTAGATAGACCTAGCACCTTGTTGATACATAGCTAGTGGGTTGGCATGTTTGCTTGTACCTAGTCTTGTGCCTGTTGAGATACGATATGTGACATATAGTTTGAGACCAACGTGGGATTCAATCTCTTTACAAAGTAGGACCTCTAGCATGGGACATATGAATAGGGTGACCTTTTGATATGAGTCGACCCGCCTCGGGAGAAGGTTAGAGTACCTAAACTCCAAGATATTTGAAATGTTGAAAAATATGAATGATGAAATACTTGATGATGTGTCCCTAGCTAGGATACTTCTAAGTATATGAGATAAGTCGCCTAGTTCATGGTCCCTTGAAAATGTTGAACCCTAGATTTCCTATTAAAGATCTAACCCTAGAGAAAGAGGCAATTGAAAATTTGATGCTTGCTATATAGGTGAGGGAGATGTCCCAAGACCCTAAGATGATGTACATGTTGGGTGATATCCACGATGAGCCTCATACTTGAGTTAGTAGTTGCATATAAAGGAATCTAGTGGTTACCCTTATTTCTCGAAAGTTGGGTAGAAATTTTTGTTATGGGTAAAAATTTTTGGTTAGCAGGTCTTGTTGGACATATATATGTCTTAGCTTGAGTGGATTGAGCTTGTGGAGCTCTTTCTTGATATAAGTGAGAAAGTTACAAAACCTCGATGTTGATGGTAAGGTTGTTCCTCGAATGATGCTCGATACATGAACAAATCTCATTTAAGTTAAAATTTTGGTAAATGTGCAATAGTCACTTGTGTAAGCTAGACCTAATACAAAATCATATTATACATAAAATATGTAGCTTTGAAATCATGAACTTGATACAATGATGTCTAGAGATTTTACCTTGAATAATTAGGGGTAACATGCCTAATATCATACTCAAATGAAAACAAATCAACTCGATATGATGTTACTTTTGGGGTGATAACTCGAATAAATAAGATGAATACATTAATTAATTTCAAATCCAAAATGTGAAATTGATGAACATAATTTGGGAAGGTTGGTAAAATTTTGGGGAGAAAACGTAAACATGCATGAAATCTAATATAATGATGATATATACATGTTCAATGATGACCAAATTTTGGAAGTCATGATTGAGGACATGTTCGTTTGTAAATTGATAACATAGATTTTGATAATATACTTTGGTCTCATCTGAATATGTGAACAGAACCCTAATGTAGGGATACTAAGGGATGGGTAAACCCTAATGCCATGATGATGTCACATTATGATGGAACACTAAGTAATATATATACAATCGAGATGAGTACACCCTCAATATGGTAACCTAGCACACATCCCATTGTGGGGAATGTCATGACAACCATGGTAGGATACCTAGGCATGATGAGTATGAACGTTGACTTTCGATTATGATCTTGGACTAATTTTGAGAATGAAATTTCTTTGAAGGAGGGAAGGATGTGACAACCTGACTTTTCTCAATCCTATCTTGTACCCTTCTCCTTCATCATTTGACCTCTTACTCAATTCAATGTGAATTCCATGGTTCGATGGTTGGGAGACTCCATATTAGTCACATCGATATTCAATTTTACTAAATGTGACATCAATTTGTACTTTTGAACTAAATACCATTTAGTTCATATCACCATATTTGTTAGATATTTTGAAGATCATGACCATAACATTTTGGCTTAGTAACATGTGTCATGTTGTACATGATTTAATTACGAATCCAACGGAATAAAAATCACCCAAATTAGAGCATCATAGCCCAAGTTATGATCATATGAGTGTTGCTTATTGAACTCTTTATCTGCGCAGCCCATTTGAGGGTTGGCGCCTCTTTTTTTTTATAACCCTCTGTCTCACACCCCTTGTAGTTGTCAGATTGAGTCCCACGAATCGCGTCCTTTGATCCAATGGCCAAAAATCTCACCCCTTCCTTTGTGCACACCACCAGCGCCGAAACTGTCGGCCGCCACCTATCTCGTCCAAGGCCGATTGATGGCACCTTTTGTGACCCATTTTGAAAATCAGACCCTAGTGTTGTCTATAAAATCTCTCGCCAAGTGTATTTCTTCTATTTTCTTGTGTTTTCATGAACCATAGCACCTTCCTTCACTTCGTCTCTAACCTCCAGCAACCCTAGCGCCGCCTTGGACCCCTTTGGGAGCTGCCACACTTCTCATGAGGCGTCTTCCCTCAGCCCTTCCTAGGGCTTGTTCTACCTGTCCATCACCTCTGTGAGGTTGGGGCGAGGGAAAACGATAGCCTTTCGGCCTTTGGGACTGGTCCGGAGCAGCGCCACTGCTAGCGCCGCCGCGGCCAATGAGCGTCTTTATGCAGCAGCGCCCTGGCATGCGAGTTGGGCGGGTGTGTCTGGAGAGCATGGAACCGGATCCAGAAGATCCACCCAGCTAGCAGTGTGTGACCTCACTAGTTGGACCCAACGACGGCTAGTCACGACACGCCACATGGACCGAAGGGGCTTGGCAGTGCATGACTATCATGCATGTGAGTACAGGCGCCTAAGAGCATCGGATCCAGTGGGGATGGCCAAGATCTATCAGTGAATGACATGGTAACGACCCTCCTCACTTCTCCAAAGTTCTTGATGTAAATGTTACAAAAATCATAACTCCTAGCCCCCTAATCCAATTATGGCCATATTATATACCACATTGATCCTCTCGACGAGACCTATAACACAGATATATTTTTACACTCTAAATCTTCTTTCTATTCCACAAATTTGCAAAAATAAGCGATTTTGAACATGATGACCATATTTAATGATTGATGATGATGAAGCTTGAATCTTTGATTTACTTATAGCCTTTAAAGCATTAAATCAATAAATCTTATGATCTTGTGACCCTAATGAGGGTCCTAATCTACCCATTTTTCATAAATGACTCCTTTTGTACATATGTGCCTAGTGTGGTTGTTAATGTTGAACTTTGCCCTAGATTGCTAATCTTTCTTCTAATAGACACCCACCTAATCTTGTTATGTGTTCCTGATGAGTTAATGTTGTTGATCTAAATCATCTTTAGGTCTGGACCTCTTAACTTGATGAATCGTGATCTAGGGTGATCTATTGTGAGTCTTTTGACCCTAGAATGCATGTAAATGCCTTAAACCTTGATATGATTATAGAAAGTGCATAGAACTTCATAATGGCATGAAACTTGAACCACAACATCATGATGATCTCTAGATCAGTACAAGATTATATAATGAACCAATAAGCAACTTGGAACCCACCTTGGTCAAAACCCTAAAATGCATCTAATTAGGGTTAATGATGAGAATCTAATACATATATGTAATCTTGTTGTTAATCAGGTTTGGCATGTGGCTAGATGATGAAGGATATGTTAGGTTATGAAATATTTGAATCAGGTATGGGCCTTATCTAGTTATATGAATATTGCTTTCTTGCTTGAAAAGACATGTATTGTATGCTTGATTGTTTACTTGCTCAAATATTGCCATGTATATTGCTATGTCTTACTCGATGTTTGCCTCGTCGGTTTTATAACTTGAACACACATATATATAGAACTCCATTATAATATTGATTGATAAAGGGTTATCTCTTGGCTATGGCCTTGAGGTCCCTCTCGTATAAAAGTGTTAGCTAATCTTGAGCACGCTTATGGACCCTTCCGACGGGAAGATGGTCAAAGTCCTTAAACATGCTTGATATTGTTGGTATAATGGAGTGAAATGACATAAAATATGGTTTCAAAATTTTTAAATAGTTAACATGTTTATTCTTGTTCATTTAATCTTGAAATCTTTTCAAATTATGTAAAGCTTATACATATATGTATCTTTCTGCCCATACTCAACACCTCGTGTGTTGACCCATTTCTTGTATTTTGTTTTTAGGTTCAGAGATGGCTAGAAGTTTGATTGGCTCGGTGAGCTATGCTAGGTGTACTTGTTGTAAGATCCAGTTTTAGTGCACATGAATGACTTGTACCTTGACTCTGAAATGTTTAACTGAATTCATGAATATAATGTATTTTGTATAATTCATACTTGTTGAATGTTGAGACTGTGTTGGTTCCTTTATCTTGTTATTTGTTCATGTGTGCTAAGCTTTACGCTTCCGCATGTTTCCTTTGGTATATGTTTGGTTCATGGGACTGGGATTCTAGTTCCGTGATAATGAGTCATTTGGAATTGGGAATTGGAAAACAAGGAGACAAACAAACATATATGACTCACCTGTATCTTTTAGAATTAAATCAATGCAGTGAGCCGCACGAGGAGTCCAATAGATTGGATACTTATCCATCAAAGACTTTCCATCCTTTTTGAAATTGGGTCCATTATCAGTTACAATTTGAACCACATTCTACACACCAACTTCTTTGATATATCTGGTCATCAATTTAGATATGTATCTAGAATTCTGAGCCTCACTACAAGAATCAACAGATCCAAGGAAAATGGTGGATCCATTACAGTAGGAAAGAAAGTTGATGATTTGTTTTCTATTTCCATATGTCCAACCATCAGCCATTAATGTCACACCATAATTTTCCCATCAGATGTCCAGATGTCCAACCCTAAACATTAAAAAAGTAGAGTTAGAAACTCAAAGTCTTCAAAGAGGTAACAATCAAGAGTGGATAATAAAGAAATAATCTTAGTGCCTTAGTTACCTTTGTTTCTTATCATCAATCTATTTTTGGATCTCCACTTTTTGTTTAGGAAGGTATACATTCATAAGCTCATATGCAGTGGGGGATTTAACACCCGGTCCAGCCTCCCCTGCAGTTCTCAAGAGGTGTTGTAGATATGGCTCAGTGGCCATGTGTGCAAGGATCCCATGGGCAAGGAAGAAGTTACCCACTACTTTGCCAACCTTGTTCTTTGCACTAGAAAACATAGATTTCATCTTTCGTTGTACTAATTTTGGCCTTCTCATACCTGGATCATCTATATCTACACCCAACCACCCTCTTGTGCTATGAGATCTGAACATGTTATCAATTGTCCCTTTCTTTCTTTTAACTTGGGAAGGCCTATCGCTGTCATCTCCTAAGTCAACCACAGGGATGGATGCTCTTCCTGATCGGGAACCGGCCGTACGACCTGCACCACTGCCTCCACCATGCTCAAAAATAGATGGGCCAATGCCCCTCCTATATGCATCATGTTGTTCTCTCTCTCTCACGCTTGCTTTTTGGAATCTCTAAGTACCCCTACGATACAAGCGGCGTTGTTGGGAGGTGATATAACCTTCAGGATAATCTACATCTGAGTCAGACTCAGCAGAAGAACTGCCTCTCCCATATTCAAAGAGGGTATCAACATAGAGTTGATCAAGTTCTTGTTGATGTTGATGAATGTTTTTCTTCTGACTCATCATTTCCCGGAAATCATCCCTCACTCCTTGAGGGCATTTTTTGCACATGGCCACATTCATGTCACCACCAATAATGTGGGATTTGAATCTTGTAATCCCCCACCCCCTATCTTCTTGTCACAATATTTGCAAATACTTGTTTCTTAGTACCAGGAACTTGATCACAATGACCCCATGCAAAATCAGTGAGCTTTCTTCCACCTTCATCATTTCTCCTTCCACCTTCACTATCACCAGTTGAAGAAGCCATCTACTACAATTTTAAAAAATAAAAACATGAATAAACCATCACATCAAGTCAACACATGCACATAAATAAATCTTAAAGCCTAAAATTACATGTTAGAAACTTAGAAGTTAAAAGTATAACTAAGTACTTCATCATTTTTATTTTAATTAGTTTATTTTTTTTTTAAATTAAGGTTTGAAATTAATATTTAAATTGGTATAAAAATAAAAATAGAAGTCACAATATCGAAAACACCAAAATTAGTTAACATATATTGTATTAGTTTAGTATTATGATACAATTGTGTTTTATAAGTGTAAAAATACAAAAAAAAGAAAATAAAAGGTCTAAAATTAATATTTAAATTGGTATAAAAATTAAAAAATGAAGTTACAATATTGAAAAGTCTAAAATTAGTTAACAGATATTGTATTTGTCTAGTATTATAATATATTTCAAGTTACATGAGTGTAAAAATATAAAAAAAATAAGAAATTTCATTAAAAAAGCCTTTTTAGCCATTTTTTTGGCATAAATACGAAATATATTGATTGCATTTTCAAAATAAGTATACACATACGTATTTCACACTATAGTTTTTTAGATCTACAAGTTTCACTTCAAGATCTTAAGCATTTTAAGAGAAATGTCATTCCAAAATTTAGGATTTTCAGAGTACATATTAAGATAGGTATAAAAGAGAGTGGAGATACAAGGGGGAGGAGTAGATGGGCTAGGGAGAGGTGTAATATACCTTAGAATCAAGTAGAGCAGCCTCTGAGAGTAAGAGATCTCATGAAAATTGCCAAACAAGCAAAAACCCAGCTCACTCAACCGACGAAACACTGTTTCATGAAACAGGAGTTCTGTCCTGTAGGGATTTCACGATTTTAAGGCCCAAAATGGACTTTTTGCACCGAAAGACCCCTGGTTTTGCAAAAATTCGACGGAAGCTGAGAAATTTTCATGAAATTGCAGACCAATCCCTGTGTACAAGCATTTCGATGTTCAGTTGTAAAAAAATGAAATTTCATGTGAAATTTTGTAGTTTTGATTGAAATTTTATTCCATGGTTGTAGGTAACAATTATACATGATTAGAACCTAATAAAACAATCATGATCCACATGTAGAGTTCCACATATAAACATGGGAAATATAAACATGTTACAACCACATGATTGAAGTATAGACCAACATTGTTCATGACAAAATATGTAACTAAAGCAATTTCAATATCATATCAAGGAATTTTCAAGGCCATAGACAAGAGTATTAGTCTAGCATACAAATCATCAAATTAAAGTAAATGTGAAATTAAAAAATTCATGAAGGAGTAGGACATTATTTTTATGAATGAATTGTGATGAAATAGCTGGAGTATTATTTCATATGAGTTTTATAAATGAAACTCCTATAGATTAAATTTTGTATTCATTAACTGATGGGATATGGCCCGGGAAGGTGACATATGGTTGGATGAGGCTAAGAAGACCTAGGAGATGTTTCTTGTCTCTTCAAGTTGTTCCCTAGCATGTACCTTGCTTTAATAACATGGTGAAAGCTACAAGTTATCTTCATGTTCTACTATTGCGGTATTTTTTTACTCCTAGTTTGGTGCAATTGAGGAGGAGTTAGGGCTTCAAGAATGTAACCCATATATCCTAAATTAGTTACGTTTGGTGGATGATCACTTTTGTAAGGTGTAAAAATCATTGGCACATGATTTGAGGTCGAAATCATCTTAATTCAAAGGAAAAAATAGTCTAAATGTCACTTTTTGTAGTACATTATATGATGTTTATGCATATCTATTCCCAAATGCAATCCATTGGGTTTTCCATGAGGTACCAAACATAGATAAGAGAACCTATTACATCCTGAAATGTTGACAAAAAAAAGAGATCATGTAGCTTCTACAAAATATATATAAAAATCTAGAAAGTACATAAAATAAGTAATACACAACTCATATGCAAAATAAGACTAATAAGTAGTTAGATAAAATTGGAAATCAAAA
The DNA here is from genome assembly GCA_963693085.1 of Alisma plantago-aquatica. Taxonomy (NCBI): domain Eukaryota; kingdom Viridiplantae; phylum Streptophyta; class Magnoliopsida; order Alismatales; family Alismataceae; genus Alisma; species Alisma plantago-aquatica. The sequence goes on from OY856410.1 coordinate 1,018,371,505, forward strand.
GCATTCTTTAAGTTCACCTATTCATCGTACTTGTCACTATCGTCCTCTAAATGTCACTATGACTCATCTAGGGATGTTGCTTATTGTTGATTCTGGAGGCAACCTTATTTGTCATGTTCTTCTATGGTAGTAAATTGGTATTGTTTTTTATGTTGCAATTGCTGGAAAGGAAATTCATATGAGGTAGTCTTAGTGAAGTTCACTTCTCTTGGGTTAAGGTGAGCTACTACATAAGAGGTGGCTTTGATTCTAATATATATTAACTTTGTACATTGCTTATAGAAAAGGTAGTACTTTTTTTGTTTGCGAGAAGACTAGTTGAATTTTCCATGCCTTTATCATGACCCTTGTCGGTCTCTAGACCTACCTCCTATAAATTGATAATAATCTTTGTCACATGTGACTTTAATCGGACTCTTTATCATCATAAAAAACTTTAACATAGGGAACCATTTCAAGAGCATGTTTAGATTTAATGATATTTGTCTCTATAACTTGTTTTCATGTAGGAAAAAACCTCACTCGATGTAGTTTTAACGATGACATGGACCATAGTCATAAACAATTATCAATATATTTTGAGTTTATATTCATAGATCTAATCATTACTCAAATTGTTTTCCAACGATCCCTATCAAAGGCTCTAGCTCAATGTGTGATGGGTTATGATTGATGTGCTTTCCTTTCTACATTACTGGCAAATGATACATTTTATCCTTCAATATGGATAAAATCTCCTACTTGTGTAGATTTCATTAGTCATTAAGATCCACTAAGATTCTTGTTTTTATGACTGTAAGTGTCAAATGATTTTTAGTTTACATTAAAATATATATCTATATATTGTTATTTATATCACTCAAAATTTCAAAATATGATTGATATATCATGAACAATTACAAGTTGAATTCTTTCATTTCCTTTTATATCTAGCATTATATGACATATTAGTAATCCGAATTTTGTTATTACTATTGTTTGTTGTGTTAAATTTAATTATGTATATGGTTGATATATTAGAGACTTGGTGTTGTCAGTATATTTCTTATACCCATGAGTTGTATACAAATAAAAAAAATCCTATATAATTAAGTTAAGCCTTTTTATTTTCCTCCATACATGTATTAGGGTAGTGTTAGAAAGCCTAAGATCTATTAGAGGGAACCATAGATAGAATAAAATCCTAGTTTACTTCATGGATTGCATGGTCTAGAGAGAGCATGACTCCAATTATCAGAACTCAAAGAGGACTTGTACATGATCTTCAAATGTGATGTTCCTATCATTCACTTAGCTTAATTTTTATTGATTAGTGTCTTTCTATGAATATAAAAGATGAAGCCACCTTGCAATTATAAATTTTGAAAACTAGATCTTCCTATATCATTGTTTGTCATAGATGTTCTGAGTGATAAAACTCCTTTTAAGTGTTGGTAGATATAGTGTCATGTTTTTCTCTTAAGAAACAAAATATGTTGGAAATGTCTATAAATAGAGTCTCATCATATAGTTATAAAGCCAGTTTTGTATAATACATATTTTCTTATTGATGCTTTAGGTGTTTAATATAGTCACTCTATCATCCATATTCAGATTTTTTTTCATTTTTAACTATATGCTACAACTTTAAAAGAGGGTATTTTAGCCAGCATTGGACATTTTGGCCATAATAATCATATGCTCATATGTGGTATGTCTCACCTCTTCTCTTGATTTACCTTATTTTTCTCTCTTTTTATCATTTCTTGATGACGGAACGAGGATAGGTACTAAAGCAAGACCACTTAAACCCCTTCTACTAGATGGCTTCCATGATAAAGCACTTTGTCTTCGTGAATCAAAGACATCACCTCATACCTTCTCTATAAATTGAAGTGTGGTGCCATCCTTCCATGTCACACATCTCAAGCACGTCTGTATGAGTGGTACTCATCCCCATAGCTATCATGTCCCCTTTAGTTGAATATGGTTGAAATTCAAACACCTTTTTGTTTATTGGTAAGCTACTAATATCTAGATCAAGGACCAAGAAATATAAATATGAATTTTTTCAATCCCCTCCTTGAATAATGGTATAGTAAGTGTATGTGGTTCCTTACCCAAATTTGTACATGATTGTTTGCCCCTTTGTCTTGTTAAGATGTTGAATAGATGCCATCTTATATGCATGTATAAAGAGAAATATTATTGCATGTGGATATTCACCTTAGAGTGGGTTAGGTGAACAAGAATCATGCCAAGCTAAGACTCTTATAATTCCATACCCCAATAATGAATTGCGTCACTTTGTCTTGCATCTGATCTATCTCCTCATTTTGGATTCTCAAAGCTTCAATAAATTCTTACCCATATTGTAAAAGTTGAACTTGTCGACTTGTTAACCATAATCTTTGTCTATTTAGATTATAAGTGTGTCGATTTCTTATATATGCCTTGTAACCTATATATGTTGAACTTTATAAGCATATTTATTCTTCTCATGTTTATATATCTTAACCTATCGTTCATCTCATCAGTTCAATCAACAATTCCAATGGTTTCACTCTTACATAGTAGGACCTTTTTTGTTGCATGCCTAGTTGGAGAGTTGAATGATGAACACTACCAACACCATTTTATTACACATGATAGGGGAACACCCAACATATTCATTTTGTGAAGATTCTTGTTTGCTTAGATAAAAGTCTTCAATGGACATATCTTATTCATATAAGCTTTATCTTTTGACAAGTATTGGGAACCACACTATTAAATTAACAACTTTTGTCAGAGTTATGTAGCCTAGATATGGCCTTTATATGGATAAATCATGGAAATAATAGACCATCCTCTTAATTTGCAGCAATGGTACCATTGATCGAGTTTTGCTATTCACTCCCAATGGTTTTTGTAAAATTTACAAGAATGTTCTTTAACACCTTGATGATTTCTTGGCTAGCAACTTTCACCCCTATGTTTTATGGTACAAACATCCTTAATTGGCCATGTATGAGAAAACATCTACTACTTCTTTGCTTTCTATCAATAGTAAATGTGGGGACTAGATAGTGAACCTACTTAGTATTCAGGTTTAAGAGACTTTGTTCTAAGGGCAAAAGGCTTTGGCTAAGCAATGTTCTTAAAAATGTTTGTAGGCTATTTGACAATTGAGTAAATAAAATTGCCCCAGTAGATGAAGTGAGCTTGTTTATGGACATAATACTTAGCTTGTTTATGGAAATAAAATCTCTCCTCTCCCTTCGCTTTTATGATGGTTTTCGTATGTGATTGATTTATGAGGTATAATACCACTTTTGTTTCATGTGATGATGAACATAAAAGCTATTGTTTATCTTTGTACATATAATTCATTGTCATAATGTGCCCCAATTTTGTATAAGAAAAATTGTATGTTACACTTTCACCACCATACTTATCTGTTGATGGTGAGATTGGGATTATCTCCATTTCAACTAACATAATTGAGTGTACTCATGTCAATAAACTGGACATGTGTGATATTTTTTCCTCTTAGTTAGCTTTTGTGTTAGGTGATGGTGACTTCATTTATATCAGAATGAACTCAAGAATACTTAATTTTGGTGAAATCTAGTGCATTTAATACCGGAATGGGTCAAACTTTGTTTTGCCACTTGGTACCAGTTAATTTGAGTTGTTTAAGTATTGGTTTAAAGGTTAACCAATGCTGATGGAGCCAAGTGTTCAACTATTGAATTGTGCAATATAAAGCCACGGGAGTGGATGTGTTGGTTAATTTGGGCAGTGATCCTTACTAGAATCAAAGGATGACCAATTTTTTGATGATTGGAGGTGGTGTGTAAATCAGTTTATGATATTTCCACTAGAAGATACTATTATAGGATGATTGTAAGAGGCAAATCTCCCAATTACGGTCATTGATAAAGATTCCATTGACAAGAGTAGATTTTTTTGATGTGGCAAGGAATAATGACCCTTAAAAGTCAATTGGATTCTAGTAAAACATAGAAAGTAAGCAATTCAAAAATATAACATCAAGGATAAAATATAACAATATTGAGGATTGACCGTGACATTCTTTGTAGTTTCAAATATTTATATATAGTTCGCTTCTAGGGGTTTATTTGATGGTAGAAGTTCCTTGTATAAGTGAAAAAAATAGTTGTGTTACAGTAACTCATACATATTCTTTATCATCATAAATCAAGTTTCAAAACCTAGTAATATTTGCAAAAGATGCATTGATGATACTGAACATCAAAGAGTGATTAAGATCGGAACACTATCTTACACCTCACAGATCTACTAAATTTGTGTTCAACTACACATATGGAAGGAAAAAAATAAGTCTATGATAGAGCAAATACTATTCAAAAGTCACCTCCTAGGTTTTTAAAACACAAGCATGTGTTCCTACATATTATGTATACCAAAATCATAATCTAAAAAAGGTTTCATAGAAACATTGCATTAGAAATAAACATATATCTATTGTTTGCACTAGGGTAGCCACATATTGTAATAGAGTCAAGGGAGTTGAACTAGATCCTTCAAATATTTGGGTGGTTACATTAGGTAAGGTTTCAATTTGACTTCAAAAATGGCAATGACCTCAAGTTATCTCATTTCCAAGAGAACGGGCACAGACACACACATGCACACTTTTCTCTGGCAAGAACGCCATGACAAATGGCTACATAGACTTGTTCCCCTCTTGCTATAAGGAAGCACAACAACCACTCAGTTTCAATTAATTCTTGACCAAGGATTGATCCTAGGGTTGTGTGCTCTAATATCATTTGTCTGTCGTTCAATTGTGTTGGAGGTGATGCTTATCCTCCTTTGGATCCTGATCATTCATGATGATAGATAAATCTGATGGCCCTCGTGCCACAACATATCTCTCGCCCATTCGAGCACTACTTGAGTGGAAAGCTCCTCTGTCATCCCTCTTATAGCCCCTATCAAGTTGTCCATGGGACTACTGATCCTGATTCTACCACATAGTTGGCTGCCTCCCTCAATTCAGTTAGCGGGAGTGTCTCTGCCCAGTAGTTGGATCACACTCAAAATCCATTGTGAATTGGTGATCCACCTCGATTATCCTTGATTAAAATCAATGCCTTCTCTCTGACCAATATTCAGTAAATAGTATGATATTGTTTACTTCATAATAAATCAACCTGGTGCCCAAAAATTACTCATATATAGTCAAAATTGATCAAAAAAAGTTGGAAGTACTCAAGTAAATTACTTGCAAGGCCTATATTTGTTCACTATTTAAATAATGTTACACTCTTATTTTGATATATAGATATGATTATCATCAGAATTGTGTGTCATATAGTAATCCAAACTTTAGATCTTGACCATACTAATACTGTCACAGAACTGTTCTTACCCGAATCCCAAACCCACTGCCTAAACAGTGGTGAAGGGATTGAAGCGCCCGTCCCTAGGTTGCCCAAATGTATCTCACACATTAACATATACAATAATAAATAATCAATCATAAAATAAGAGATTTCAAGACCTTACCAACCCAAATTATGATTTTGTAAATTTGTCCTTGTCATCAAAGTTTGTCAAGAGCGGAAACGATCTAGTCAATTCTTCATAATGATCCATCTTGTTTGCCTAAATTGCCCTAAAATCAAGAAAATAATGACACAATCAATGCAATTGCATGGTATGCTATTAAAAACAAGTAAAACAGTTCTATATCAAAATAGTATACTTGGCAGGACTTATATTAAAAAATAGTCAACAAAGGATTTTTCAAAACAACACTTGTTCAACAAGATTTTATTACAAGTTCCCCATTATGCTGATATCGAGGAGCATGCTTATATATTTATGTGGCTCCATCGCCCCAATGAGATGGGGGAGGTCACTAGGCTCCTTCTCTCCATATGAGGTAGGAGGTCAATTGACATGTTCAAGTTCGAGATCAATCGACATGTATAAGTCCCACCCTCCAAATGAGGAAGTCTCTTGTACTCTATCAACAAGTATTACTGACAGTCATAATGGGCAATATCATTTATGTTTTCAAGTTTGTTGCATATAATTATATAGAAAATCAAAAGACGAATCAGTAGGGAACAGTAGCTCATACAAATACATAGCCAAGTATACATTTTAAGAGGTACATAAAATGTATCATCAATACCACTAGAGCTGGTCAAAGAGGAGGTATAATAGCATACCTTCTTAGTTGATATTCATAGTATGGATTCCGAGAAATAGTAGATCAACCCCTTGAGTCAGATCCTAGATCAACAAGGCTTGGATCAAGGGTCAACATTATGATGTTTAGAAGATCATGTTTCAATATTCAAGATTAGGGTTACTCATTCCTATTTAACCTTGGGTTAAGTCATTCACTTATGATCAATAATATTTCAAGATGTCCAACATATATTCCAGTGTCAAGAATATTTCAAGTATGAATGAACTACCTAGGTATTTAAGAAACATAAATGCTAACCCTGATTATTATCATCATTATTCAAGTTATTATCAAGACTATATATCATCATCATGATGTATTAGCATCATTTGTGTTCAAGATTAGACCAACTTTTGATTGATGTAAAAGTAAAGTCAGAGATCAAATATTAGGTCAAAAGATCGAGTATTTAACAAAAAAGGTCACATATATGCATTTGAATAGATGATTTACCAAAAAATAAGAAAATGGATGTGAATCATGTCTTGCAACCATTTTTATTAAATCAGGCTAATTTTTTTGATGAAAATGGACTATAATTTTGATATATTTGGAATTACAATGCATTTTCTAGGATTTAATCAAGATATGAGTATATATATCTAATATTCGTGAGAGGGATTAGAGAAATACCTTAAATAGAGAAAATCCACGACCATTTGATGTGTGATAGATGGTCAGGATCGAGCCACATAAGGGTGTGTCTCGTTGGTTCAGTGGATCAGTTTGATCCTTGATTTGTTGGGTTCATAGCTTAATTTACTGGTTCAATTCGAGGTCCACTGGGTCTAAGACTTGGTTGGTTCCTTCCCTAGATCGGCGGTATGAGGCCTCCCTCCTGCTCCAGTCTTCATGTGAGAAAGGCAAAGAACATGTGGAGGAGGGGCTCAACGGTGCTAGGGGAGATGGGAGAAGGAGGTTCTAATTTGGGCAGCTAGGGAGCCGTTCAGGGTCGTCGTGGCCTTGCGATCTTGGGGATGGTCGAGATTGGAGGGCCAATGGTGTAAGGGAAAGATGCCCAAAACAACCCAGGTGGTGACATTGTTCAAGGTAGCAGAAGATTGGAGGGGAATTCGGGTATGATCAGGGTGCGAGAGAGCTGGAAACGAGGGGTTCTCCTGCTAGATGGTGGAGGCGGTCTTTTGTTGGGGGGGGTAATAGTGACGAGGGTAGGTTTTAGGGCTAATGAGCTTTGGGTTGCATCCCATGGTCTTCGGAATGAGAAACATGAGTGAGGGAATAATTGGGAGAGCATAATGGTGCATTAACACTGGTCAAAGTAGGGTTCATTGCACACAAAATTGCGAGATGGACATTTCTATGTGATCCAAATTTTGAATCGTGGTTGTATCAGATTGATTGCACATTTTGATTTCTCAGTCTCCTCCCTGCAATCATTGGGAGGTTGAAGACAAGTTTGTGGCCATTTGATTAGGACTTGATCCGTGGGAAGGCATATCCAAGGGTTGGGGTTCACCCCCCTTCCCTTGCCATGGATTGTTGACTTGGAAAAGTCAAATAAAAAGGCAAATAAAGGGGTTTTCAACATATTAACTTCAAGAATTCATAGAAAATTGTAGGAATGTCCAATTGAGATGATATTTGGGCCATAGGTTCAAAAAAATGTCTAGAACATTTAGAAAGAGTTTGAGAACCAAAAGATCAAGTTACATTGCCAAATATACTTCGTTGGATAAAGTGATAAATTAACCTAATTTGTAGTGTCACAAAGTGTATAAAATCCACATTGATCATTATATTTCATATTTGAGTATCAATATTGATCAAGTAGCCATGGAATAATAAATTGAGGTCATAAGTAAACATAAACAGGGCAAAATAGGAATTGAACAAGAATAGGGGAAAATTCACTTTATCGCAAATACTTTGATGGTTTATTTGAAACCCTAGGTATAATCTTTTTTTTTCTCAATCACTTTTGATGCAAATGTTAATGCAATACGTGAAGGAGACATGAAACTCGTATTTGACTATCTAAATATGATTCTATGGTTATTACTCAGAAAAAAGACCGAGTTTCATATTTAAATCTTGTGAACCTCCTATGAATATTCTTATCAAGACCAAAATCAAAATCAAAATCAAAATCATGACCTTGAAAACCATTGATGTTGTTAAAATGACATTTAATGATAATATTAGGATTTCTTCTTAACATGAACTGTGTGTGGGATCATCCTTAAAAAATGATGTTATATTGATTTTAAACATAATATTTTAGAATGGAAATACTTAATACCTTGATGTTTGTCGATCATGGATATGAAACCCCATCCAAGATCAATAGAAGGATTTAACACCCTAATTCTTGGTCATTGTGACCCAAGTTGTTGGAATACCATGTTTGTCCCTTGAAATTTATATCTTATTTGATCATGATCTACTTGAATCATTTGACTCCAAAACCCTAATAAGATCTACTCTACTATGGATAAAAAGGTACGCTTACTCCTACATGACTTGCCTAGTGGTATTGAATTATTTTTCACACTTCATGATTTGAAGTGTCTATGTATTTGGAAACGTAAATCATAATTAAAGAAGTCATATTAAAATATAAAGCTTTCCATGTCATGTTTGATGTAATAATATAGTGTTCACTGACTTTACAAGTCCTTTCCATGCACACATTATTTTCTATACAATAACTATGTTTGTTACTGCCAGCGTACCATTTCTTTTGCAAGACCATGTGTCTATATTTATGATTGTAGGTTACAATAAGTGAATAATGAGTTTTCCCAAGATCTTTGTGTATCTCTATATAATGATGATCGATGAACATATGAATACCATCAATACAGACTTCCAGAGGGCTTATCTTAATGAAAAGGGGTGATGCCAATTAGTTAGAGTTTGTAGTTTAGTTTCTCATGTATCTTTCCCATGTTGCCATTGGGCCAAAGTTTATAAACCTTAATGGTTCATTCTATTAATAAAAGTAAAGATTTTTTCAATTATTATGTATGTTGTGTGTCCAATCTGGGATATTTAGGATTGCGTTCCTTCAATCCCCTTATTACTACGTACCAAGGGAGTTGGTTTGGGATATGAGGGATATCCCACTCCATGACACATTAACATGTTCTTCACTGGTCTTACTAGGGTAATTGATAGGTCACTAGCAGTGTTTAGGAAATCAATTTGTGCGGCAGTATATGTGGCTGCTTAAGCGGTTCGGACAGATGACCACCCCGCATATATCAAAGTGGACCTTTATTTAGATCAGGCCTGATTATTCGTCCAATTACCCGCTTATGTGACCTCTTAATCACTGCTTTTTTCAAATACGCATGCACTTGAGGAACAGAAAATGTATATGTTATTGTTGTTTTCTCTTATTTCATTTTTATAACATATTGTTGATCCCTTTTTATTATTTTCATTTTTATATGATATTGATTTTCTCTCTTATTTGTCTATTCAAAATTCCCTTTCTTATCCTATATCCCCTCCCATCTTTCTTCTTTTAGGTTGCAACAACAAACATATCATATTGATTTCCCCTTTTCTTTTAATAACATCAACAATAATCTTTTTTCCTTTTCATTTTCAATTCTCAAAATTATTATAATTCCAATTCATTTCCATGCATTCCTCTTCTTGTTCTTACAATTCTTATTGACTAGTTATTTTTTTTAATGTGTTAGAAATACAGTATTGAGACATTCCAACTCAAACAAAACACGATTACATACGAACCAGCGGATTACCAAAAATCACGGGAAATTAAAACCGATTTACAACAAGCACCATAAGATGAGACATGTTGTATCTAAGCCAACACTTTCTTTTCATAACATATTTTCAAGGTGCTACAACATCTCGTTACATGAAATAACTGTTCCATATTCTGATTTATTGTATCAAGGTACAGAAGCCAAAACCACATATCGATCATCTTATCAGAAACATCAAAAAACTCTCCCGAAGACCTGAGTGTACAGGGACGACACATAGGACTCTACTACTAGACACTATCTATTCCACCAGGTACGATACCTCTGCATATCATCTCAGCCACATGATGTTCATCTCATCAGGCATGTCCACCTAAAAAGGGTTATTAACCAGTGGGGTGAGACACACAGTCCCAGCGAGAAACATAACCCTCTACCAACTTTATTATTATCATCACATATGACTGAGAAGATAAATCAAACTAAACAATAGGTAATAGCTAACCAGTTATGCAAGAAGGAATATGAAGAACATGTATATGAAAACTTATACAAAGATCATAGAAGAACATTACAAGGCCTCATCCAATGTTTCGTATTTGCCCTAAGCAAAGATACTATAAGGCTTGATTATTAATTACTATGCCTTGTGGAAGTGAGCTGTACCGCTCAAATCCAACCTTCGGTTACGAAACCCAAAGCTGATGCCATACAAGGTCAATGGAAGAGCCAGAATCCACGACCTCTACCCTCGTGGTCAGTGCATGAGAACCAAAGCAGGACCGCAGTCTCTTGCTTAAGTGACCTCAGTCACAGGGTCAGCTCTGCAGGCTACCCATTCTCTATCCCACCTTGGTATAGGTTACGACGCTAGTATATCTTGAGCCACGGGCTTGTTCACCGTGCTCCTGAGCCATGAATGCATTCATGCTCTATCACACTAAGCCATGGGCTTGTTCACCATGCTCTATCACACTGAGACATGGGCATGTTCACCATGCTCTTATACACATCTTGAGTCTACAACCACAGTTGCACTCTAATCCTCCTATTTTCAGCTAGGAGAAACCCTACATATTCAACAATATGCACTCTGGGTTAACCCCCAGGAGAACCTGTTTCACCATCACCAGCTCCTGAAGATGATGGATCTATGGCCATGGAAAACTACATGAAAGTTCATCTATATTTAGTTAATGCATTTTAAGTGGATTGTTGGGGAAACCAAGTTGTATTAAACAACCATATATAAAACATAAACAACATTAAATTCCATTATCTTGTATCACACTATTACTATTATTCTCAATGTGCTCAACAATCATCATATTGCTATGGGATATCAATCCATCAGCTCATCACATAATGCTACTGCCTCTCAAGGCTTCATCGTCATGGGATATCAATCCCTCATATCATAATGCCACTGCCTCCCAAGGCTTCATCATCATACATCATCACGGGATAGCAATCCCTCATATCACAACTAGAGGATAACACCTCAATCAGGCACTCAGCCTTTCTCAGATCACCAGACCTTTCTCATCATATGGTGATACATGTTATCTTATCAACAAGGCACATCATCATTACTTAGATATTTCACATATACCAGGTGCCACACAAGACACATATTCACATAAGCATCATAACCCTTTCCTGGCTATGTATTTCAATTAGTAACACCTACATGGTTAGATTGCACATCAACAGAGATAACTTAATCACCAACAACATAACATGATTATCACATCATTAGGATTTGGACATCATCCATTATCATGAACACATGGAGCATAATATCTTAAATGGTATATTAAACAATACACATTACTATCACCATACCAAGGGTATCCCACCATGCCCTACTTCCCACGTCACCATGAGTACCATCCCTAAGGATTCATCTTTTAAGGATTATACAACCATGATCTATCATCAAAGGTTCACCTATCATCAACCATAGGTAACCACCATACTAAGGTTTACCACCTATTCATCATACCTCATCATCATGACCAAAGATATGGCCCAAGGTAACAAGATAAGCATACTAACATCTAGGGCTCACGATAACACTTAGGGTTATCGAGATACGGTACAACTTTCACTAAAGGTGTCACCTACCCTCACCAAAAGTAGGCAGCGACCAAACAAACCCTCACTAAAAGTTGGTATCAGCTACAAAGCTTCAACACCACAACCCAAGGTGATATCAGACAAGATTCATATCAGGTAAGACCCGCAAGCTCCACCTATGTCTGGTATGGGGCAAAGCATGTAATGCAAAGAATCCACCAAGGTTATATTGTTCAAACACACCTCAGCCCATCCTGGTCAAGGGACCACCTTCTAGGTTATCGGGCAACTCATGTCTCTAACACGTCTCACTTCATATTGGATTAGGCAAGCTTGCAACCATGTCGTCCAAGAACCACATAACCTTATAGTAACTAAGGTATCCTCTAGGTCAACCCCAGCATGGTCAACTCCCTTTTACCTCATCCATGATCATTGTTATTATGCATACTATCTAAGCCAATAAACTTCAAACCCTAGGTTGCATATTTACATAAGGATGAGTATATGGATCTCATATTTAATGCCATACCATCAAAACTCTCAACATGTGTTGTCCTAGACACCATATCGCCCAAGCTCAGAGATATAAGAACCTATACCTCCCTATGTGTTAGGTAACCAAACATGTACCGGGAAAAGGCATCATAACTTCATATAGGGTATCGGCCAAACACTCAACCCTTGTGTCGCCCAAGCTATCATGTACACAACATGCTTATATCAGGTTAGTGCTGATGATATCGTCCAAGACCTCTATAGGTGTGTGTGTTAGGTAAGAAAGGGTGTGGGGTTAGGTCCTTCACCAATGCATATCGGGCAGGGATACTTAGTATCACCCAAAAGCTTACTCAAGGGTAGGGCTCTCATCCAATGTATCATGCAAAGCACATCAAAGCCATATCGCCCAACATGTTATAATGGGCAACACATCATATTGGGAAATGCCTAACTAACCCAACTATCAAGCACCATATCGGGTAAGGGATCAATAAGGCATCTACCATATAACGCCCAAGCCTCATGTTGTTGTATCGCCCAAGCTATGACTCAAGGAAGGAGAGGGATATTGGGTTGCACTACCTCTAAGGGTATCAACCTCACCAAGGATCAGCCTATCAGGTTCCCTATACCAAACCAAGGATAGCCATCACCAAGGCATAACCACCCCATACTGCCCAAGGTACCAACCAAGGTTTCACCCCTAAGAACATGTCATGCAACTAGGGTAGATCATCATCTCAACACTAAGGTCAGCACTTCTATCGGCCAAGGGACGAACTAGGTGTCAACCAACCATAACGTCCAAACCCTAAACCTAGGGTAGGAAAAAGGATATCAGTCACCACACCATGTCGCCCAAGGATACCAAGAGTGTTGGCTCACCTCTCAACAACCAAGTGAGAGGGGTTTTGCACAACCTCTAGCATATCGGGCAACAAGGGTAGAGCAACACCCTATCGGACAACCAACTCAACATATCGCCCAAACATCTAAGCCATAGGCTCACCTTTCAACAACCAAGGAGAGAGAGGAGTTTTCCCAAGCTACTAGAGCATAGGTGTGATAGGGTGAACTTTTGGAGTTCCTAATTTCTTAATGACAAATTGTTAATCCTAAGTAGGGTTATGATCCTTTGGATGCACTCCAATTAGTTTGGCAAAAGTTGAAAGTCATTGAGGTTAGTGTTATAATTAATGCCCCTAAGTATGTGCCATTTTGGATCAAGTGGTGGACTGGTCAAATAGTGGTAATTTGGCACTAAGATCTAGTATAGTGTAGCATGAGTTATTCTAAAGCTATGTTTGAAGTCTCACTAATCTATGACGTTCCTAGTAAAAGGTATGGATGATTGAATGTTGATTAAATGATAAATAACAGAGGAATGTAATGAACCGGTGTATAACTTGTTACCCTAAGTTTTTGGCATGTGCCTTGTCATGCCTTGGAGAAGTGGGCAGGTGACATTGTTGTTTTCCTTATGGGCAGTGCAACCCATACACAACCATCGCATTTCAGATCGGTGGCATGGAGGTTTTATGGCCCTTGGATGGCATGCTTGAGAAGTTACATCCTACCCGAGTTCAAACCAACATGGTTGGGATCAAGCCACCACGATCACCATCGTGATCATGAGCAGAGATGTGTGTTTTGTTATGGGGGCGGTTTGTTCGTGTGAAAAGAACGGAGAACTAGTCCATTATCCTTGGGTTGCCGATAGCGTAGTTCAAGCAGTGTATAAGGCAGCTGGATGCGGGAGATATACAAACCCCACCCTATAGCTCTCCATCAGCTGTTGCAGGTGGGAGGCAGAAGTTACAGAAGGAGGAGATCGGGGGAAGATATAGTGATGAGGATCTCGCCGAACTGGATCAATCTCACACAGGCCGGCATCGAGGATGAAACCCCATCCAATAGCAAGTCTAAAGCTGGTGGTTGGGAGAAAGAGCTCCGACACAAAACCAACACACGTGGGCATACCGTTGAGATCATGTCAAACGCGAGGAGAGGCGACGCTCGCTGTATGAAGGCCAGAGAACGCATAGCACGAGCAAAACCAGAGAATTGTGGTGACGAGGAGGCTAGCCGCAAACCGCACAATGGCTCCAAGAGACGAACGTCGCATCGGGTGTCCTGGCTCTCACGCGGGAGAGGAGACCAGGCGGTGATGGTTCCGTCACTGAGAACAGACGCACGCAAGCAGCGGCCAGGCGGGGGGACTCACAAGGAGCAGGAAATCGCTACCCATAGCAAGCCGGAGCAGAGTCCCATGGCGGTGATGCCTGAGCCTTGGATACGGAGGAGGAACCTCCATCAGCAATCCACGACGGTGAGCCAACATAGACGGAGATCTGAGGCTGCGTGCTACTGGTACGAAGCGCCGTTGGAGATGGATTGGAGGAGATCGTTGGAGGAGGCACCTACAACACCGATGTTGGAGAACCTTCCCACGGCGGTGGCGTGATCCAGGGGAACGAACGTGAGCATCGGTTGTCCTGGCCCTCACGTTGGAAGAGATCCCAGGCATCGTGCGACTGATCGCGAGAAAGATGGAGAGGGAGGCACCAGTGTGGTTCAACCAGTGAACCACTAATAACCGACTGACCCAGTCCCTTTAACCTGAACCCAAGGAAAGAGAAGCGCTACCCAGAGAATCCACATGGCGGGCTCTCGTTTGCCAAAAGAGGTAAAAATCCAATAATCTCACAGATCTTGAATAAATCGCAATAATTAGCTCGATGCTTAAAAAAATACAAGGTACCAAAATTCTCAAAAAAATGTGTAGAATAATATGAAACCATCATATCAGACTTTTTATGCTTAAATCATAGTGATATCATGTAAGATATGTAATATTACTTTAATGGATAATAATTATCAAATGTTGGCCTAAAATTATGAGAATGTGCCAGTAAATCATACGTGTGGCTTATAATCCTTTGGATATCAGTAATTGTGATGTTGATGTACGGAATCATGTAATTTGCTCAATATGGCTATTTAGGGCTATTAACACTAAAGATAATGCAATTAATGCATACATGCTCAATAAATGACGAAATTTACAGAACACTCTCATATCAGTAACTGGAAGTTAATATCTAACTTTGATATCAGTCTTATGCACGAATTTCATGTTATATGAAAAGCACCCTTAATACATTTGATGTAACCCTAATATGGTTAATGAAAGCGACATAATATGTTCACATAATAATGTGACACATGAGTATATCCAGTTAATGAACTATAATCTAGAATATGACATCTGTTAGATAAATCTAAGATAAGAATATAAGTAATGATGGGAATATCATAATGAGATAAACAAACCCTAATATGAACATGTTTAGGGTTAAGATGAGATATAAAAGATGATGAGAACCTGATGATAGTACATGGTCTTGTCTTAATTAGGGCTGACCAAGATATAGTTGACATGAGGGATATCTGATGATTAGGTTTATCTCTTGATCAAGGTACGTCATTACCTCTTACTTGGCTTATTATACAATATGCTTGTGTTAGATGTGTAGTAAAATACTTGGCATATGATATTGGATGAAATGATTGTTCTTGTATGATATGTTGCATGATTTTCCATACTTATTTCTATGAACACATGAAACATAATATATATGTTCCATTATATCTAAGCACTTCAACTCTTTGGTAGTAAAGTGCTGGAAAATAAGTAATTCAACTCTTTGGTAGTAAAGTACTTGGAAGTGATCCAACTCTTTGGTAGTAGATCACATTGTACATATGATCCAACTCTTTGGTAGTGATCATAAAGGCCTTAATGCATTCAACTCTCAGGTAGTAAATGCATGGATGATATAATGGAAAATATGCTTAAAATATGTGTTCTCTTTTGTTGATGAACATCTTTGTGCAAGTATATGATTTTCTTATATTTCCTTATAACTGCCAAGTATTAGTCTTATCTTATTGCCAAGATATGATGATAGGTATATAAAAGACACGTAGGTGTACTCAATACAATATTCTTGAATATTGTGCTGACGTGTACCGCGTGTAATCTTTTGTTTAGGTTGTGGTTATGCTCTTGAAGATCCAAGATAGTTGAGAGTTGTGTGGCGAGCTGATGTACAGGTGGACATGTTGTCTTAAGATCCTGTAGTTTAGTGGTAGTACATGTATATGTATAAGTTTGTTGTTCAATATGTAATACCAAGTGTTGTAACAATTCATGTTGTAATTATATGTTGAATAGTGAACAAGTGTTGTATGGTTTTATTATTGTTCATGTACATGTGCTACTAGGTTTCCTTTTTACTCCCTTGATTTTCTTCTTCTTAGCCTAGTGTGTGGTGTTTAAATTGAGATTCTTGCTGAGGTGATGGTTTCAATTTGGAAGTCACACATCAGATTAAGTTTTAGAAAATCCGGGGATGTCACAAGTGGTATCAGAGCATGAACAATAGCAAAACCTGACATTTGCTCATTATGCAACTCAAAACTAAAGAACTTTAAACTTAATAATCTTTAGGGTTAGATTAGTCGTCTTTTAGATACGAGATCTGACCTAGCCTATAGGTTAGCACCTAGATGTCTGAGAACTAGGTCTAGACTGGTGCTTGTTGCATAACAAGTCCTTATATGTCATTCTTTCCTTATAGTGCAGCGGTATGGGACGTTGCACTATTTGGAAATGATGTACATCAAGGGAAGAGAAACCCTAAACATATGGCGCTCATTGTCTAGAGTAGCTACACTAGTCTACCCCTTGTTCTCACCTTTTTCACTAGTTTTCATGACACTGTACTCTCTACTATGTGTGGGACACTCATTTTCAGGATTTGGTTTTTTATTCCAAACGAATCGAACCCCGATAGTTTTCTTTGACGCTTGTTTTATCGGAGAAAAACTATATAATATTTAATTTTTTATATGTATTACAAAAATGTGTCCCCACACATGTACGAGTAGGAGGTGGTCATGCAACCTAAGTGAAAGTGAATGACATCAGTCTAGAAGAGAGAGTAGTTCTAGATCAGATGTCTAGAGCCTTTTGATATATATATGGTAGATGGAATAGATGATATAAGTTTTGATGATATGATGTAAGTCTTACATGGATGACATAAGATTGTTATGATGATCTATGTGTGTCTTCGAGGACTTAGGTTCAGTTTTGAGAATTTGAGATAAGTTTTCATGATGAAAGTATGTGTGCTTTTCTAAGTAAGATAAGCTAAGTTAAGACAAGTTGTGAGTTAGCACGAGCCTCAAGCTCTTTTACAAAGGAGGACCTCTAGTGTTAGGACCAGTTTTGGGGTTATCTCAAGAGAGAGTGAGACCCACAGGGAGAAGGTCAGAGAACCTAGACTCCATGATATGAGAAATATGAGAAATATGTCATATGATATGTCCTAAACTAGAATACTCCTGAGTGAATGAGTTGTGTTACTTAATGCATGATTCCTATAGTCTTGTTGAACCCTAGATGTCCTTGGGAGGACCAAACCCTAGAGATAGAGAGAGGCTGGTTATATATGAATATGTGAACATGAATAAGAGAACATGCCATCTGGGTGAGGGAGAGAGCCCAAGACCCTAGAGGAGGCAACTGTGTTAGTTTCTGGACAGCCTCATGCTCGAGTTGGTGGTTCTGTGTAGGACTCTAGTGGTGTATGTATAAGAGAGTTTTGGGTAAGCATGACTCATGGGTATAGACATATGAATAGTATGCCATAGCATGTGTTGGTTTGTGCTTATGTGGATAGAGCTTATGAAGCTATCAACTAGTACCAATGAGGTAGACCTGTCACCCTAGACCAGAGGGGGAAGATAAAATATATGCATATGAGATACTCATAGAGTTGAGTTAGCTCAGAGAGACTGAGCATGATAGGCCCTCGTGGTATGGGTTAGAGGAACCTCTTTTGGACTATATAAATTTTTTGATACATGTTTCACGATGCACTTCCATAAGTTTGTTTAGCACAACCATGATATAACATATGTAAGGATGTGATCTAATCTCGAGACGTGATGTATGGACATGATACGATGGAAACCAAGAGATGGTATAATAGATATCAATGTATAAATGATTGACCTTATACATGAATAATGATGATAACGTGAAATTGTCAGTTAATCTTGTGATGAAATCACTAATAACTGTTGCAAATTATTATGAGCAATGAAAAACAATCATATGAATGAAACATGTTACATGAGGTGTTAATCTTAGTGCTTAACAAAGATGAAAAAATATAGTTTGACAATTAGCTCAATAAAATGCTTTTGACACCTTGATAATGGGTTAACTTAGGTTAACTCCTTTAGAACATGGTAATATGATGTTGGAAGAAGTGGCCCAAGCTCCCAAGCTCCCAAAGCTCCCAAGCTCATCCCATATAGGAAGGGGGAAGAGGTGGCCAAAAAGGATCACTTGGGGTAAGGAGGAAGGGAGTTATATACACCAAGGAAGAGACAGGTAGCAAAGGAAAGGTGTCATACCCACATAAACTTATATGCCACTTGCTCATTCTCTTAATGCCACTTGTTGCCACTCAAGCTCCACATGCACGGCCTGTTGATACACTCTAGGATGTGTATCGTGCAGATGGGCTCCCTTCATGGGTGACACACCCCCTAAACCGATACATACTCCAAGCTCTACTCGATACACTAAAGGACAAGATAGCAAATGTGACATATAAGGAATAAAAACCATATAGAGATGTCACTCCTTAACTATCATCCAAACAAGGTGCCCCAACTTCCATCCACGTCCTAGATGATGCCAAACAGAAGGGAGGAGACTCTAGAGCTGATAAATTGCATATTGGCCCTTCAATTTGGGTAATTTGTAATTTACACCAAAACTAGCACATAAAGCACAAGCATCATCCAACCAAGCTCAAACTTGGAGCTTAGGCACTCCACAAGGCGCCCCATAGCATCATTCTCTTTCAAATGATGCTAGAGAACTACATGTATGCTTTACATGTGACATATTGCAATATAACCCCTTACTTTGGGTAAATTGCACTTTGGTCCAAAATAAGCAAACATTACTCAAACATCATCCAAACGGGACCAAACTGGAAACATAAGTTTGTCACATGATATCAAAACTTCATGAGGTATTAGATTAAGGTTCTAAGAATCTTTCTTAATCAAATCAAATAGGGTTAGCCTAAAACATGGGTCAGGGTCCTTACAACCATACTCACAACTATGAAATTGTTTGGCATCATAATCATTCTATGTTGCAATTTCATAGTTGCATAGTGTTATTCATGTAATATATTATTATAGTTTCTTACATTTATCTATTTATGTTTATTAATTATGGTCATCTTTTACATTTCATAAAATAAGAGTGGTTGTTTAACTTGTGTTAAATCGGTTTCATGTTTACTCAAATTGATGTCATGCTTTGTCAACATTCCAAATGAAGTTTTGCTTCTTGTTGTCCTCATATGTAATTGTTCAATGTAATGTATAATTATATATGATCAATATATAATTTTATATAAATATATAAATAATATATTAAAAATTCAAAACCACATATATTCTCGTATATACTCCCGCATACTACATATACTTTATTCACTACCCCATGCACCGGTACACTGAGTACTGCTTTTCTAAACATTGGCCACTAGTGAGAACGAACTTGAAGAGACATTGAATATCAACACATCAAGTTCCCTTTAGGGAAATGATGACAATGATGATTATGTCAGATGAGTTCTTAACAATCAATTACCTTCAACTTGGAGAGGGAGTCCTTTTGGTGGAGTTGATGTGGTTAAAGAATTTGGTGTTAGACTTGGGTTGACCCCTCGATGAAATTCTTTGAAACTCAGTTTGCTTGGATATTTTAGGTGAACTCATTCTTAAAGAGAAAAAAGTAAATATTATTTAGAAGGTATAACCTCTATATTATTGTAAGATGCTCGATGAACCTAGTAGAACAACAAGGGACAAGATAGGAAGAGGAATTTGTCTTGCTTGAGAATATTGGCATTCATTACTTTTAAAAAAGAATCTTAGAGAATATTGGATATCGACAGAGTTACTTGAATGTAATGCTCTATGTAGATGGAAATTCGTACTATCTTAATCGAACTTGATATATCACCTATGAGTAGATCACAAATAAGAGAAAAATACACAAAACTTCCCATGAGAACAAGTAGAAAAGGGACCTTAATCCATCATATTGGAGTAGATCACAATAGAAGAATACACAACTTTTCTTGTGAAGATGTGGAAGAGGGACTTTTTAGATTAACTCAATAATATAGTGGTGGGAGATCTCTCTTCTCATTATTGTGACTATCTAGTAATTGCAAATTCTATTTCCAAATATCACCTCTGAGTAATGGCAATTCGAGCAGGAGGGATCTTGGATTGATTTGAGTAGTGTAAGAAAATTTTGTGTGCAATGTCTATTTTAGGGGTTCTAAAGGCTCTTGGGTTATAGGAAATAGTTAGTATATCAAGGGATTCCTACTGAAGGAGTTGAGAGAAGTCTTAAATCTCAAGTTGATATGGGTTGATGCGATGTGAGTACAATGACTATGGCACCAGTTATTTTTTAAGATAGAAACTCGCTCGCCAAAACTTGTATTTTGACTAGATGTGATGTTAATCATACTTAGAGTGGGAGTAGATGACACTATAATTCACTTTTCATAATAATTAGACCATATCAATCGAATCATCCTCAAAGACAATGGTAGTCATGATAGTTGTTTCCCACCTACTTTGTACAATATCAACTTTTCCTTTAGGCACTAATCTTATCACGTGGTCCACTCTATTTGATGTCATTAGAAAATGAGTTTCACATACGCATAATTACTACACAAGAGTAACATATGTCATGATGAATATAAACCATGCTCTTTTATTTGTCCACAAAAGGATTGTGTTCTCTCCTAAAACCCACAAAGAAGTGCAAGTGAAGCATTACATAATGTGTCTTCATAACAAATATAAAGTGAAGGGTACTTTCCTAAATATGAAGTGGAGTTCAGTTTCCTAAAGCCCAAAAAGGACAAGATTAAAGGAATCCATTTTTTGAGCCTATAAAAGGTAAGTCTATTTCCGCGGACCTTAAAAATTGTATTATGGTAAAGGCTTGGCTTCACATCTTAATGAACTAGGAAGTTAAACATAAGATTATCCAAATGGAACTAATGCATAGTTTTAACTTATCTCTTTTTATTTTCTTAATTTTTTTTAGCATTATGCAATAATGTTTGTGGTCATAAACTAATAGTTTTAATCTCCATTACAAGATGATTTTTTTCTTTTTCTCCTAAGAATTGTAGTTCATAAGAGTGTCATGGATTTGGGCATTGCAAATTTGACTTTGTTAGAGGCATAATATTTTTTATTTTTCAAGGAACCCCCTACCCACATAGCCAATAGTGACCCACCCCAATAGCTTAAATCCTCAAGTAGACAATGAAGTATGCTTCTCCTGAAATTTAATTTGAAATATCATCATGGCATGCCATGGGGAGCTTGATCTAAAAATTCCATGTTCTCAGACTAAGGTGGCATGCACAAATTATTGAATGGTGATCATTTAGTATTATATGGTTGAAGAATGACTTCCCCTTGGGAGATACTTGCTCAGTGGCATATGGAAATATCAATTTTATTTGGGATTGTGTTAAGTTGGAAAATAATGTGGATCCTTTGCAAAAAATATAAATATTTTCACTAGAAGATGGATTTTCATATGATAAGCCTCTAGATAAGAGGAAAATACAAGACTAATATAACTTTAGGTTTTTCTAAAAAATATAGCATGCACTAAAAAAATTGAAATGCAAGCACACATTGTCCTTTGTAATAGTGGTGAGTTAGTGTCATCTTCTAGTATAGAATGTAACTTGGCTTATTTTAGGTATTTTATACATACTACAAGATCATGTTTTGTTTTTTCATTAATGATTAGTCCTCTAAAGTTCATACCAAAAGATATGATTTGACTGATAGCTAAGAAACAAAAAACAAAATACATGTACAAATAAAATAATCTAGAGGTGGCGATGATGGAGCTTCCACTCACGTGGAATTGCATGCACCACTAAAAATCCTAAAGATGGTAAGTCTTTAAGTTTAGCCTTGCTTATACTAGATAGAGAACTCCACCCACGTATGCTAAGATACATGGAAGTCTTATCGCAGTATAGTTAAGGGTCGAATCCTCGAGACAACGGTCTTGTTGTTGCCAACAAGATGGAAAATGTTGGAGTTTCACTTAATCACTCAATAGTCGGTATTTAGATCAAAAGGTTGATTTGGTTGTTTTTAAGCTAAGTGCAAAATAAAGTAAAGAAGGCAAGTAAATATAATGAGTTAAACTATGATAAAAGATCACTAGGGTGTGATCGGTTTTTCACCACCACTACACATCGATCAACACATGTAAAGCAAAACTTAACCTGCAAAAAGAGTCCAGTCAGTTAGTATCCTTGTAGACTTATCTTCCTTTCGGAGAACTAACTACGAGAAGTGCGGGAATGTTGCAACGCCAGACATTCCCGAGCAAATGGTCACATTACTTTGCATCATTTCCCTCGCAAAGCGTGTTCCTCGACTTATCAAGGTTGCACTTTCATACGTCAACTGATTCCATTTCATAGTATGAAAGTGCAACGGATGATAGTGAGTTTACTCCACTTCTTGAGATACACTTCTAGATACCGAAACAGATGCATGGTGAATACATGCACCAAGAACCAACATACAAACGAGTTTCGAATCTAATAGTACAAACGTAGACAATTCATACTAAGAGATAAAAGATAACACAAGTTGGAGATCAAGCAACATGCATTCATTAATCGTTTGATGTCAAACTGACAAAGATAAGAAATCTACATTACAACCTAAGGATTACATTTACATGTTATGAAAGCATGGGTAGCGGGGCTACTCCCCGCACCCTAGTGAGAGAGACTACTCGCTCATAACTAGGACAAGGAAGGAGGCAGGAAGAGAGAGAGAGCATCATCCCCATGAAGGAGATTGGAAGGTCAACCCCTTGGAGAGAGAGCAACGATCCACCAATCTTCAAAGATTGCACGATGATGAGATCTTCCCTTCCTACCTTCTTTGGCGAAGAAGGAGAAAGCAGCTTCAAGATGGGGTATGGGTCTCAGACCGGCAGTCCCAGGGCGGAGGGTGGAAGTAGCAAGAGCTCTGAAACGATTGAGGCAGCCTTTGGGCGTCTGAGCCTTCTCTCTTTCTGAGGACCCCTTTGGGTCATATTTATAGGTTTAAGTGGAGCCCAAACGGTCTTGAACCCGTTTGGTTGTTGAACCCGTTTGGGCACTGAACCCGTTTGGGTGCTGAACTCGTTTGGTTGCTGAACCCGTTTGGGCGCTGAACCCATTTTGGCGTTGAACCCGTTTGGTTGTTGAACCCGTTTGGGCGCTGAACCTGTTTGGGTGTTGAACTCGTTTGGATGCTGAACCCGTTTGGGTGCTGAACTCGTTTGGGCGTTGAACCCGTTTGGTTGCTGAACCTGTTTGGGCACTGAACCCGTTTGGGAGCTGAACTCGTTTGGGCGCTGAACCCGTTTGGTTGCTGAACCCGTTTGGGCGCTGAACCCGTTTGGGTTTGAACGGTCTTGGGACCGTTTGGGCTTGAACGGTCTTGTAATTTCTTTTTTTTCTTGTATTTTTTTGCAAGGATAAAGAAGAGGAAAGTTAATCTATTGATGTGTCAGCAATAAGGTAAAGAGTTAATGATTCTATCTAATTTATCTAAGAAAGAGTATGAAAAACAAGGGAAAACCAATAAAATAACATCACAAAGTGAGAGGTTATCACCCCCCCTAACTTAGAGTCTAGCTTGTCCTCAAGTTAGATAGATCTAAGGCATGCAGTGGCGAGGCGATTTTATTTAGTTAGGGTTTCCATACTCTTGTTTCAATTCTCAACCTGAGTTCTCCTCAAATCATATCGGATCTTATTGCTTGCCTTGACTCTTTCAGGTTTTTGAGGGATGCATGGGTCTCAAGTTCCTTCCGTATCTCGTAGCTTGCATTGGGACCACTTTTATTTTGTGCATGTTGTTGACTCTAATCAGCTTTATACCTCTCTGAAGAACCTATCGGTAACTAGAGTGGGTATGAGGGTTGGCTAAAGGTTTAAAGTGTAACTCTCCCTTTTTTTGGGAGAGGGCTTATCTATGCTTGTAGAGACTCACTACCGGGCACGACACATCTGCCTTCATGAGGGCAGCTGAATGTACCGTCCGGGTGAGCTCTTTATCAGCCTTTTCTTATATTTGGAGACCTTAGGATCCCACTACCGGGCACGACACATCTGCCTTCATGAGGGCAGCTGAATGTACCGGTCGGGTGAGACCTTTATTGGCTCTTCTTATAAGTCCTTATGCATGGCACAACTCTCATGTTTTTATTCAACACTCTGGCTTTTATTCGAAAAACTCACAGGCTTGGGATTTGGGGATTATTTTGGAATTTATTTTGGGCGGCCAAGCCTCTTTTATTTGAAGAGAGAAAAGTTGTTCTTAGAGTTTTTCAACATGCACTTATTGTGTGGTCCTCTTGCAAGACTTCTTAATTCGGAAGTTGCCTGATACCCCTCTCGTCCTTGAGAGCTCGGCTTATTTCTGCCTTGATATTGACCTGTGGAGAGTCAGATATAGAAGTGAAACAAAAGCATAAAAACCAAAAGTGAAGGTGATTTATTAGTTCGCCATTGCATGCCTATATGCTAATCTTATTATTGACTTTTGAAGACAAATTGGATTCTAAGTTAGCTGAGGATGTCCTTTCAAAAAGGAGTGTTATTTATTATGCACAAGATTTATTTTAACTGGGATAATACTAAAAAGAAAGGCTAAATGTAAAGATAAAAGGAAAAGAAAAGCGAGTTTTGTTCAGGGGAAAAAAGTATGAAAGAAAGAGAGAGTAGAGGGAAAATTATACCTCGCCCTTGTCAAATGTACTCCCCCCCAACTTATCCTTCACTCTGTCCTCAGAGTGTCAGAGTGATAGGTTGAGAAGTGTATTGACAAGGGAATTTAGGCTTCTGTGAGTCCTTTATTTGCCCCATGAGTTCTGAGTAGATTTGCTGCGAACTTTCCACGGAGAGCGTGGTAATCCACGGCTGTCATGTCCTCTACTGGTTTGTGAAGGGCCACGATGGTGTACATCCAGAAGAGGGCGTGGAAGCCGCAGTCATTGGATTTGCGAATTTGCTGGGGGCACTTATGGCTGAAGGCTGGGGGTTTGAAGTGTTCTTTACCATAAGTCTGTGTGTGCTGGCTTAAGAGATCGTGTAGTTTGTCAGCACAATCCTTTGCTACTTCCTCCATTGGCGTCCTTGGTGTCGTAGTATACTCGTTCTGGTCTAGATCATACTGACTGTCGGAACTGTTATAAATTGTTGTTGTTCCGTCGTGCAGGTTGGTTGCCAGTAGCATCTAGTGCTCTTGATGAAGTAAAGGAAGCATGATGAATTTTGGAGTTGTGTGTTGGAGGTAAGATATGAGTGCCGCCGGCGTTCCGAAATTCTTTAGACCTAAGAGATCGTCCTTCATGTAAGCAGACGCCATGTAGACCATGTGATGATTCTGGCCGAGTAAGTATTGATAAGCGGTCATCACACTTACGGACATAGAACCTTTGATTTGTACGGTCTCTCGGAGGTTATCTGTCATAACCAAAATGTCTCCATCTAGAAAGACAATATCCTCTTTTTCGGCATGTAGTCTTGACATGATAAGCCGAAGCTCATTGTCGGAGAGAGTCTTGCAAGCCTCAAGATCAAAATTTGGAAAAGTTGGTTCAATGGCAGATAGGGGCACCATTTGTGATGGGGATCTCTTGATGGGTGCCCCAGTTAATAACTCTATGACACCCTTGTCAGGAGCCAGGTCAAAGTTGTAAGGGTCCCATTGACTGGTCTCGGGGACCATGGCTGGTTGTTTTTCTTTCTCCAACTCCGCTAAAGTTTGTCTGTAAGGTTTCTTCTGCGGACGTTGGATTGCCAAAAAAAGGTAGCGAGGGATGTCATCTGGTGCCATTGTAGGATCGTTAAAGAACTGTCTATCACAGATGAGTTCCATGGCATAACGCCCTCGCAGAGAGTGAAAATCTTTGTTGATGAGGTCTGTGAAGGGGACTTGTTGATTTAGCACTAATATGTGTCGAATGACGTAAAAAGCGATGTCCCCGGAGCCTTCAGTAGCTTGGACTTGAGGGTTGATTATCCGGAACCAGGGTTGGCTCCAACCCTGGCGGAGAGACGGGCATGAGGCCCAGATGAGTTTAAGAAGCCGGAAAGGGATGCATCTTGTCTCCCCGGCTTCAATTCCAACGAAGTTAATTATACCGGCTCTTAGATCACTGGCGCAGAAATTGTACACCTTGGCGTCGCGGGCGACAGTGTCCACAATCATAAGCAACCAGTGACTAGAAACTTGAAAAGGCACGGTTATATATCTAGCTTTTCTTGCGATCCCCCTGTGCAACCTCTTAATGGATTTGTGTTGTAGTCTTTTGTACAGTAAGCATAAACTCAGAGCGGGTGAGGCGTTGAGAACTGGTTGCTGTCGCTTGGAGCTTCTGTAGATCTCGATAGAGTTGGCAAGGAGAGTACGGAAGATTGCCATCTTCACTGTTGATTGGAATCGAAGCATGGAACGGAAATCTTCACGTGTCAAGTTGCGCTTAGTCTTCGTGTTCTGGTATATGGCATCCCCCCTTCTTTGGCATCATCTATTATAGTGTTGAGGATGAAGATATCCTGTGCGTCTAGGGTAGAGATGGCCGCCATGTCTAAATCGTGCATTTTGTGAGGTAGAGGTGGCGGGGGAGGTAACGCTTGTGGGTTGGGGGCAGAAAGCTGCACAGGATCGTTCGTGTAATGTTGCAGATCTTCATCGTTGTCAGAATCAGAAGGGGTATCTAGCTCTTCGTCAGTGTCTAGACATACTCGTTCTGGTTCTTCATGATCTGGGGGATAGGGTATCGAGGGTTCAGGGGTAGGGAGATGTTGAGATGCGGAGACAGGGAGGCTGGTGCTGGCTCCCAGAATGCATTGTTCGAACTCGGCAAAAGCTACTTCTTTCGCAGCTTCCCCCAAAGATCCCAAGGCGGAATAGTTTAGGAACTGGTCCCCATAAGATATTGTGACGTGCTCGTTGTGAGCAGAGGATTTGGGATCTTTATCACCGTGATGGTGATCCTGCTGTTGTTTGGGTTCTGTTCCTTGGCTGGGACCCTCCCCAACATCATCTGGTTTATCAGAATCATCACTAGAGGAGGTACTGTTGTTGGAGTCATCCGAAGAATCAGAATCTTCATCTTCCTCGTCTGCATCAGCCGCTGATTTATCAGTTGTTTTCTTTTGTGCTTTCTTATTGCACTGACGATGGATGGATTGAAGCTCGTCGTATGCCACTTGCACGTGCTCGTGTGTTTCGAGCAGTGCGTCGTGGGTTTCTTTTAAATCAGAATAACGTACTTCAGCCGAAAGGAGTCGTGCGGTGAGGTCAGTTACTTGAGCTCTTAGTTGATTAAGCTCATTGTTTGAGGACTCCTCTTGGTGATTGTGTAGTTGTGTGAGGGTGATGTTGATGTCGTCCAAGCGCATGCTGAAAGCTTGTTGTTGCTGCTTGAGCTCGCGGAGGGTCTCCGGCAGAGGTAAAGTCTGTGTTGAGATCCTCTCGACTTGGTTTGCCATCGCCTTGTGCTGGCTTTGGATTCCAAGGACTAGCTCGGGCAAGGTTTTGTAGTGGCTGTCGACGTGATCAACTTGCTTAGCCACTAAATCTTGTCGTTGCTGGATTTCTTGGAGGATGCTTGGCATGGCGTGGTTATGCTCGTCGATCCTGGCGACCTGCTTTGTTAAACCCTGCACACAAGAAAAAATGGAATTTAATATGTTAGAGGGGTCGGTGAGGAGGTTTCGGATGGTGTCATATTGTCGTCCGAATTCCTCACCGACATTAGTGAAAGGGACCCAAGTATGAGAAGGGTGGGGTGGCTGGGGTCGGGGTGGAATAGTGGTGGTAGTGTCATGCGGAAAGGACACTATTGATGGTCCCGCGAACTGCGTGGTGACTATGGAAGGGGTCACTAGCGGTGTCGGGGTGGCGGTGGATGAGAAGGGTGGTGATATACCCGGAGAGAAAAGTGAGTCTGGTAATGTTGATGGAAAGTCGATTGAGGTGAAAGAAGTGAATTCTGGTGTTGTAACGGTAAATGGGATGCCCGAAGGGAAGAAGGGTGATGTGGAAAATGGTGGGAGAGTGGTTAATTGAGGAAAAATGGAGGATGGTGGGGTGGTGGTTGTTGGGATGGAAGATGGTGGGGTGGTGGTTGTTGGGATGGTGGAGTGGTGGTTGTTGGGATGGTGGATGGTGGAGTGGTGGTATCGAGATCAACATTTAGACTCATGATGAAAGAGTCTAGTGATGATGTTGTTATTTGTTCCTCTGGGAGGGTGGTTTCTGTTTCGGGGTGGGGTTTGGATGTTGGTGTCCCCGACAGCTCTTGTTCCTTCAAAAGCCTTCTAGAAGGTCGTTTTGCAGGAATTTTTGTTGGATTTGCTACCGGGGCGGTTATACTAAGCTCTGTATGTCCCACTGTTGCTTTCTTAGCGGTGATTGTGACCGAAGACATGAGTTTTTCGATCTCGTCATCAGAGAATAAGAGCTTGTCATTGTCATAATCAGCAAGATCTGGTAGTGGGAGCAGTGTTTTGAATGATTTTGCTGTAGGGCAGAAGACGTAGTGTAGCTTGCCATCCTTTTCTTTTATAATGAAGGAGTTCTTTAACGTTTGCTCGTTTGTAAGGATGTCGCCCTTTATTTGTTTGCATCTGGGTAGAAGTCTGTCCATCTTAAGATATTTGATAATTTATGTGATAAGACCACCCATGCATATTTCTTTCCCCAGGGCATAAGCTGATAGTTTTTGAATTATAAGACGTCCAATGTTGACTGGTAACCCATTTAGGATGGACCAGATAACAAAGAGGTCTGATAGGATTACATTTCCTCCTTCTGACCTGGGGAAGAGTGCGCCGGCAAGGATTTTGTGAAGTGTGCGTACTAGACCCGATTGAATGTTTGATGCTTTACATGTTTTTGCATCATAAACTGGTAGCCCCGTTAAAGATTTCCAGAAGTTGTGTTTGTTGAACTTGGGGTTGTCTGTGCCAACGGCCTTGGCTTTCTTCAGTTGCTCTTGGTTATCTATGAAGATTTCATTCAACATATTTTCAGTTATAACCACTTTGTTGTTGAAGATTCTGGTGGATATTCTACGGTCACCACCGTCCTGTGCTTTATCCAAGGTATCCACTGCTTCTTTAGTGAAATAGGTGAAGAACTCTGTTGTAGGTTCGACGTATGAATATTCGGTGACAAAGAAAAGTCGAGAGAGATTGGAATTGTCAAGAAAAGTGAGGATTCTATTGTAGATCCCCATCTTCATAAGTATGCTTGGGAAAATGTACTTCATCGGTTTTAGAGTTTGTTTAATGGATGGGAGGGTATGGATGTAAAGATTTCCTGGTGGTGGTGCGGTGGTGGTGATGGGGGGGAAATAGGAACGGTAATGGTGGCAGGGGTGGTGGTGATGGTGGTGGTTGGTTGGATAGAGGATGGTGGGATGAAACTTGCCAGGATCTATTCCCTTGCAGTGGCAGGGCGAACCTACTTCCTTGCCCTCTTCTTTGGTTGTGGTGCTGAAGTGGTTGCTTGGGCCTTCCTTTTCCCCATGGACTGTTTGGTAGGGGAGTCTGCCTCCGGTGAAGGCTCATATTTTGAGGATTCGTCGGATGAGATTTCTTCGACTTCCTCTTCAGAAGGTTCTTCATCTAAGCAGCGGTTGATGTGTTTTATATCATGCATGACATCGATCAGGTCCACCTCTGCTGGGACATGTCCAGTCTTTTTATAGTGGTCAACTATTTGTTGAAGCTTTGCTTGTTCAGCTATTAATTCCTCTTTTGTCCAAAAGGAATCGTCGGCTGTTTCTGTTGGTTGCTTTGCAGGTGAGGCCATTCTGAAATTTCTGTCAAGAAAAATAAGAGTTAGAGTTCTGAAATTTGTAGTTAAACAAGTTTATTAGAATAGAGCAGTATTATTGAGGTTAGGTTGAATCCAAACGGGTTGAACACCCGTTTGGCACCAAACGGTTTGGAGACCGTTTGGGGCCAAACGGTCCTGCGTCCAAACGGGTTGAACACCCGTTTGGCACCAAACGGTTTGGAGACCGTTTGGGGCCAAACGGTCCTGCGTCCAAACGGGTTGAACACCCGTTTGGCACCAAACGGTTTGGAGACCGTTTGGGGCCAAACGGGTTGAACACTCGTTTGGCACCAAACGGTCCTGCGTCCAAACGGGTTGAACACCCGTTTGGCAGACCGTCGGGAAGGCGAAGAGCCGGGCCGTTAGGTGGCGATGGACGGCGGGAGGGAGGCCAAAGCACGCTCGTCGGCGGTGGCGATGGCGACGGCGGTAGCGAGAACCGCGAAAGCCAAAGGTGGAGACGGTGGCGTTGCTCTACCTGTGGAGACGGTGGAAGAAGAAGAACTGGAAGAAAGCGGCGATGCGTGAGCAAAGGAACAGAGCCGCGTGTAGATGGCGGCGAAGCTTCAGTCGGAGGCGAGAACGGTGGTGGGAGCCGGAGGCGTATGGGAAAGATGAGAACAGGAGCGAAAAAGGAGTGGAACAGTGAAAGCGAGAAAACGGGATTCTAGAAGAGAGAAAGGAAGGTGTGGGGTGTTATATATAGGATTTGGGGGGCGTCCTTACAAATTCCCGAAGTCAAACGGGTGCGAGACCGTTTGAACTCCAAGCGGGTGCGAGACCGTTTGAACTCCAAACGGGTGTGAGACCGTTTGAACTCCAAACGGGTGTGAGACCATTTGAAGTCCAAACGGGTGCGAGACCGTTTGAACTCCAAACGGGTGCGAGACCGTTTGAGGAGGTCTATGGTTTTGATGTTTTTGATTTTTATGTTTATTTTGTTTATGTGGATTTTTTTATATTTTTCAGGAAAAAACAAAGCTAAAAAGAAGATGAAAAAAAGGACAAACGAAAAATGATGATACTCAGATCTTGGGTTGCCTCCCAAGTAGCGCCTGGATTTAATGTCGCTGGCTCGACGAAATTCTGCTCTGGCTATGCTGATATTATAGGATCTTGGATCTCTATAGTTTGTCTTGGCAATTTGTCTGCTGGAGTGTAGTATTTCTTTAATCTATGACCGTTGACGGTTCTTTCTCCCCCATTATCATCAAGGATAATGACTGCTCCTGTCGGGTAAATATGTTTGATTGTGAAAGGCCCCGACCATTTTGTGCGCAGTTTTCCAGGAAATAACTTGAGTCTGGAATTAAATAGGAGAACCTTATCTCCGACGATTATATCCTTTCTTTTTATGTGGCCATCATGCCACATTTTGGTTTGTTCTTTGTAAATTCTGGCATTTTGGTATGCTGTCATTCGCAGCTCTTCCAATTCTTGTAATTGAAGTTGTCTAGATTCACCGGCTCTTTTGAGGTCAAAGTTCAATTGCTTGATAGCCCACCAAGCTTTATGCTCTAATTCGACTGGTAGATGACACGACTTCCCATACACCAATCGAAACGGTATTGTTCCAATTGGTGTTTTGAAAGCTGTGCGTTAGGCCCATAGGGCATCAGGAAGTCTGGTAGACCAGTCTGTGCGGTGCCTATTAACAGTTTTTTCCAAAATGGCTTTGAGTTGCCTGTTGGATACTTCAACTTGTCCACAAGTTTGTGGGTGATAGGGTGTGGAAACTTTATGGTTGACTCCATATTTTCTTAATAGAGCTTCGAAACTCCGCTCAAGAAAATGAGATCCGCCATTGGATATTATTGTTCTTAGAACGCCAAATCTGGGGAATATTATTTCTTTAAACATTTTGATGACTGGTTTGGAATCACAAGAAGTGGTTGGTAGAGCTTCTACCCATTTCGAAACGTAATCCACAACAACTAGAATGTACGTGAATCCGTAAGATGGGGGGAAAGGACCCATGTATTCTACTCCCCAAACATCAAAGAGTTCGACTTCTTGCCACATATTCAATGGCATTTCGTTTCGTTTGGTTATTCCTCCAGAGAGTTGGCATTTGTCACATGATCGCACATAATCATGTGCATCATTTGCGATGGTTGGCCAGTAAAAACCAGATTGAAGAATTTTAAGAGCGGTTTTCTTAGAGCTCATGTGCCCCCCAGTATGGCCTGAGTGACAGTGCTCTAAAACTGGGATGATTTCTATTTCTGGGATGCAACGACGAAAAAGTCCATCAGCACATAAGCGGAATAGGTAGGGCTCGTCCCAGAAATACTGCTTAGCATCATGAAGGAATTTCTTTTTGTCATGGGATGATGCAGATGGATGGATGATTCCTGTTGCCAAATAATTCACAATATCAGCATACCAAGGAAATCCAATCGTAATCTTCATTAGTTGATCATCCGGTAAAGAGTCTTGAATGGGTATGTTATTTGTGTCTTTAGCTTCAATACGACTGAGGTGATCTGCGACGACATTTTCAACCCCACTTTTGTCTTTAATCTCTAAATCAAACTCCTGAAGCATTAATACCCATCTGATAAGTCGGGGTTTAGCATCTTGTTTTTGGATCAAGTACCGTATAGCAGCATGGTCAGTATATACTATGACTTTTGACCCTATTAGGTAAGACCGAAATTTTTCAAAAGCATAGATAACTGCCAGGAACTCTTTTTCGGTGGTAGTATAGTTCTTTTGTGCCTCATCAAGCGTCTTGGAGGCGTAATATATGACATAAGGCTTTTTGTCGATCCTTTGTCCAAGGACTGCCCCTATAGCATAATCGCTAGCGTCACACATAATTTCAAACGGCTGCGACCAGTCAGGAGCTCTTAGAATAGGGGCAGAGATAAGGGCATTCTTCAGAGTTGTGAAGTTATTAATGCATTCTTGGTCAAATATAAAATCTGCTTCTTTGGTTATCAGGTGAGTCATTGGCTTTGATATCTTTGAAAAATCTTTTATAAATCTTTTGTAGAACCCTGCATGACCAAGGAATGCCCTGACTCCTCTGATGTCTTTAGGTGGAGTTAGCTTTGAGATGACATCAACCTTTGCTTTATCCACTTCAATCCCTTTTTCACTTATTCGATGTCCTAGGACCACACCTTCAGTCACCATAAAGTGACATTTTTCCCAATTCAAAATCAGGCTGGTGTCCTCACATCTTTGTAAAACTCTTCCTAGATTGAGTAAACAATTATCGTAAGAATCTCCGTATACTGAGAAATCGTCCATAAACACCTCCATGACGGATTCTGTTAAACCGGAGAAGATAGAAGACATACATCATTGGAAAGTGGCGGGTGTGTTACATAGCCCGAACGGCATTCTTCTAAAGGCATATGTCCCAAAGGGACATGTGAAGGTGGTTTTTTCCTGGTCCTCCGGGTGTATGGGTATTTGGTAAAACCCGGAGTAACCGTCGAGGTAACAAAAATATTTTTGATGAGCTAGGCGTTCCAGGACTTCATCAAGGAAAGGTAAAGGGTAGTGGTCTTTCCTTGTGGCTTTGTTCAACTTTCTGTAATATATACACATTCGCCAT
Organism: Alisma plantago-aquatica; assembly: GCA_963693085.1. Lineage (NCBI taxonomy): Eukaryota > Viridiplantae > Streptophyta > Magnoliopsida > Alismatales > Alismataceae > Alisma > Alisma plantago-aquatica. The sequence goes on from OY856410.1 coordinate 1,018,405,652, forward strand.
CCAGTTACAGTCCCGGTAGGCACTAGTTCATTTTTGTCATTTAGCACTACAGTAGTGCCTCCTTTTTTTGGAACAACCTGAACGGGACTGACCCACTGAGAGTCAGAAATAGGATAGATCATGCCAGCTTTGAGTAATTTAAGGACCTCCAGACGCACTACCTCCTTTAGATTAGGATTCAGTTTTCTTTGATGTTCTCTAGAGGGCTTGAATTCGTCAATCATAGGAAGTCTATGCATACACAGGGCTGGATTTATACCTGTTAGGTCAGTTATCTTATATCTGATGACCTTTTTATGCCTCTTCAGCTCTTCCAGAAGCCTTTCTTCTTGATCTTCTGTAAGAGTAGAGCTGATGATGACAGGGCATAATTTCTCCTCATCTAAAAAGGCATGTTTAAGACCTGAGGGTAAGGTCTTCATTTCGGGGGCCTTGGGTTGCTCAGCGGCTTCTAGAATAGTAACGACTTTAAGTTCTTCAAAAGTGGCCTTTGGCACTTTTTTAGACTTTTCCAGATGTTGGAGGCACTGTTGAACTAATTCATTTGCTGAGAATTCAACCTCTGGATTGATTAGAACATTTTCAAGTTCGTCAACTAGCTCAGAGATTTCCAACTGTGACATTTTTTGAATAGCATCAAGGAGGAAAACCTCCTCTTGGATGCTGGGCCCTTTCATACTATTAAGGACTCGAAATTGAATTGCTTCTTTTCCAAGCCTAAGAATGATGGTTCCAGCTTCAACGTCAATCAGCGCTCTGGCAGTAGCGAGAAATGGTCTGCCAAAAATGATTGGGTACCTCAGGTCTTCTTTAATATCCATGACAACGAAGTCGCATGGTATGTAAGCATCCTTGCCTATCCTTACCGGGATATCTTCAATGATCCCCAAAGGTGCGGTTATAGTGGAATCAGCTAATTGGATAGTCATTGTTGTAGGCAGCAATTCAGTGAAACCCAGAAGTTTGCACATTGAGTAAGGCATAATAGATATGCTGGCTCCAAGGTCAGCTAGTCCCTTTTTTGCAGATGTGTTGCCAATGCAACATTGGATTCCGAAGGAACCTGGGTCCTTCTTCTTTTTGGGCATCTTGTTTAAGATGATGTCCGAAGTGGTCTGAGCAAGCTTAACAGTTTCCTGCTCCTCGGTGATGTATTTTCTTGATAGTAAGGTCTTGAGGTATTTCGCCCAAGCTGGCACCTCGGAAAGAGCATCAAGGAGCGGGATATCAATGTATAGTTTCTTCATTGCTTCTTTGAACTTTTGGAATCTGGTGTCCATCTTTGTTTCTCGTAGTCTTCCTGGGTACGGGATTCTTGGTTTATATTGCAGAACTTCAGGTTCTGTGGACACTTTATCTTTGCCCTTTGTGCTTCCTGAGGGCTTTTCCATTCCTGGTTGCGGACTTTCACTTGTCATAAGAATCGGTGTGTCATCATTGTCAAGATCAATCTTGGTAGTCTCATGAAAAATACGTCCAGATCTGGTGGTGACGGCATTCAACTGCTCATGTCTGTTTTGTCCGTGCTTAGGATTCGATTCAGGCTGCCTAGAAAACGTACCTGCTGGGGGCTTTAATTGTGCGGCGATCTGAGCAAGCTGAGCTTCGACTGCTTTCTGCTGAGCCTGCTGGTTAGCAAGCAGAGTTTGCTGTGATTGTAACATCTCCCTGATCAAGGATATTTCATCTTCCGGTTGGGCAGGAGCATTTTTCGAAGGAATCGGTTGTTGTCCTTGCTGCGATTGCTGCGAATGCAGCGTTAGCTGAGGTTGCTGGGTGTGTAGTTGTGGGTGGAGCGGAGGATGTGTATACTGATAATAAGCATTTTGATTCCTGGGGAAGTTAGCCCTGGGGAAGTTGCTCCTGGGGTTCCCTTGATTTTGGTTGAAATTGTTTGGGAACCCAGGTGGTAGCCTACTAGCAGATCCTCCCTGCATTTGATGCTGAGGATTTGCAGTTCCAGCAGGATTTCCATACTGAAACCCTGGATGATTTCTTGGCTGATTAGGGTTGTAGTAGACTTGCCCAGGGATGGAGTGGATAGAGTTAACTTGTTCCGGTAGTTGCTCTTCCGACTGATCAATGGTGGGTTCATATGGTTGTGGTGGTGGATGCAGATCCATCATCACATTATATAGCATGCCGCAGGAAAGGGTCGGATGGTTAGAAGTATGACAAGCCTCACAGGATCCCATGACAGCTTTGACTTGTTGGACTGGTGGAGTTTTCTTCTTATCAATCTCTCCGAGAGAAGTCTCGAGAGCTTGCTGTTTATGAACTATGGTCTTCAGGACTTCAGCTATTTCTTTCATCTCTATTGAATCCTCGGCTTTGAAAACCTTGAGGACACCTTTGCTGACTGATCGTCCCCAGTTGGACTGGTTTTCAGCTCCGAGAGTAACAATCTTCCATCCGTCCTCGTAATTTTTCCTCATGAAGTTTCCTCCAGAAGAAGAATCTAAAAACTATTTAATATCATCGCTTACTCCCCGGTAGAAGGTTTCTATCAGTTGATTCTGGGAAATTCCATGATGGGGGAATTTATGCAAAAGTTCTTTAAACCTCTCCCATGCCTCAGCAAGGGTTTCTCCAGGCAGCTGAGAGAAATGATTGATCTGACCTCTGATTTCATAGGTCAGTGAGGGTGGAAAGAACTTCTCTAAGAACTTTTCCTCAAGAGGAGCCTAGGTGGTTATTATTGGTTCTCTGTCAAGTGAGTTATACCAACTCAAGGCCCTCCCAGATAGAGTGAAATGGAATAGATGAAGCATTATCGCATCATAAGCGACACCAGCTTGTGGAACTAGGCGGCACAGCGCCTTAAACCTTTTTAGATGATCCATGCAATCATCTCCAGAACCTCCGGAGAAAGATATGCCTTGCATGATTTGGATCCACTGGGTCCGAATCTCGAAGTTGGGGATATTAATGATCGGAGGTCGGACCGGATGGTTATCCTCATAGTTCTTTGGGACAGCGTAGTCCCTCAGTTGTTTGTTTCTTAATTCCAACTGAGCAGCTTGGGTTGCTGCCTCAGTTTCAGCTCTGATGCGAGCTTGCTCTTCCGCACAAATCTCCGCTTGGATTTGGGCACGAGTTTCAGCGATGAGTTGTGCCCTTTGAGCGGCGATGGCAGCGTTGACCCTCTCCATTACCAAAGCAGTCTGGCGTTGATCTTCAGCTATTTGCCTGGCCCTTTGGCGATTGAGTCAGATGCGGCGGTGGAAGCTTCTCTCTACCTCAGAGTCAAACTCTGGATCAGGGGAGAATCCGAGGTTATGCGCAGGTTGCATACACGATTTCTACCTGAGTAGAGAGAAACACCTTTAGATAATGACAAAAATATAATAATTTCCAGAAGATATAGAGTTATGATTAAAGAAAGTGTAAAATCCTAACCAACTAGAAAGGTACCAAGCGAAATTACAACGTTCCGTTGTCCTCGGAAACGGCGCCAATTTTTGATGGAGCTTCCACTCACATGGAATAGCATGCACCACTAAAAATCCTAAAGATGGTAAGTCTTTAAGTTTAGCCTTGCTTATACTAGATAGAGAACTCCACCCACGTATGCTAAGATACGTGGAAGTCTTATCGCAATATAGTTAAGGATCGAATCCTCGAGACAACGGTCTTGTTGTTGCCAACAAGATGGAAAACATTGGAGTTTCACTTAATCACTCAATAGTCGGTATTTAGATCAAAAGGTTGATTTGATTGTTTTTAAGCTAAGTGTAAAATAAAGTAAAGAAGGCAAGTAAATCTAATGAGTTAAACTATGATAAAAGATCACTAGGGTGTGATCGGTTTTTCACCACCACTACACATCGATCAACACATGTAAAGCAAAACTTAACCTGCAAAAAGAGTCCAGTCAGTTAGTATCCTTGTAGACTTAGCTTCCTTTTGGAGAACTAACTACGAGAAGTGTGGGAATGTTGCAACGCCAGCCATTCCCGAGCAAATGGTCACATTACTTTGCATCATTTCCCTCGCAAAGCGTGTTCCTCGACTTATCAAGGTTGCACTTTCATACGTCAACTGATTCCATTTCATAGTATGAAAGTGCAACGGATGATAGTGAGTTTACTCCACTTCTTGAGATACACTTCTAGATACTGAAACAAATGCATGGTGAATACATGCACCAAGAACCAACATACAAACGAGTTTCGAATCTAATAGTACAAACGTAGACAATTCACACTAAGAGATAAAAGATAACACAAGTTGGAGATCAAGCAACATGCATTCATTAATCGTTTGATGTCAAACTGACAAAGATAAGAACTCTACATTACAACCTAAGGATTACATTTACATGTTATGAAAGCATGGGTAGCGGGGCTACTCCCCGCACCCTAGTCAGAGAGACTACTCGCTCATGACTAGGACAAGGAAGGAGGCAGGAAGAGAGAGAGAGCATCATCCCCATGAAGGAGATTGGAAGGTCAACCCCTTGGAGAGAGAGCAACGATCCACCAGTCTTCAAAGATTGCACGATGATGAGATCTTCCCTTCCTACCTTTTTTGGCGAAGAAGGAGAAAGCAGCTTCAAGATGGGGTATGGGTCTCAGACCGGCAGCCCCAGGGCAGAGGGTGGAAGTAGCAAGAGCTCTGGAACGATTGAGGCAGCCTTTGGGCATCTGAGCCTTCTCTCTTTCTGAGGACCCCTTTGGGTCATATTTATAGGTTTAAGTAGAGCCCAAACGGTCTTGAACCCGTTTGGTTGTTGAACCCGTTTGGTTGTTGAACCCGTTTGGGCACTGAACCCGTTTGGGTGCTGAACTCGTTTGGTTGTTGAACCCGTTTGGGCGCTGAACCCGTTTTGGCGCTGAACTTGTTTGGTTGCTGAACCCATTTGGGCGCTGAACCCGTTTGGGTGCTGAACTCGTTTGGTTGCTGAACCCGTTTGGGTGCTGAACTCGTTTGGGCGCTGAACCCGTTTGGTTGCTGAACCCGTTTGGTTGCTGAACCCGTTTGGGCGCTGAACCCATTTGGGTGCTGAACTCGTTTGGGCGCTGAACCCGTTTGGTTGCTGAACCCGTTTGGGCGCTGAACCCGTTTGGGTTTGAACGGTCTTGGGACCGTTTGGGCTTGAACGGTCTTGTAATTTCTTTTTTTTCTTGTAATTTTCTGCAAGGATAAAGAAGAGGAAAGTTAATCTATTGATGTGTCAGCAATAAGATAAAGAGTTAATGATTCTATCTAATTTATCTAAGAAAGAGTATGAAAAACTAGGGAAAACCAATAAAATAAACATCACAAAGTGAGAGGTTATCAGGAGACCACTGGTTTATACAAGCACCAGAAAACTAGAAAAGGGAAGGATAGCCAAGAAAGCACGGTATCTAGGGAACTTATTCACTCTTTAAAAACTTAAGAATATACTAGGTTAAGGGGACTATATATTCTACAAGGAAAACTTGTCTACTAGTTAGTGTTGGTATGTATGCCCATAGAGCAAGTCATGTGATGATTGTAATGGGATACTTTGTAAATAATTTGAATAATAATAAAGGCAATTTCCGATCTATATGTTTTAACTATTTCTGAGATGATAGTGTAACATGATAGGTGTCTAAAGAATTGTTTACTCGATGATGTATGCTTTTAGGTTCAGGACCTAAACGATGAGATCATATGTATGTTAAGAGTATACATTCTTGTTTTGTCCCTAGTCGATTGTTATTGTGGAAATGACCATAGACATCAATAATACTAAAGACTAGATTGTGTATTGGTTGATGACAGAATCTCATTAGTCATGATATAGTGATATCAAACCAAGCACATAGGTACTTGTTAGAGAACAAGTGCACCAAACAGACCCACCGTGAGAGTGACACATGGAACCATGATTTGGTAGTCATAGTCATCTCTCACAGTGATGGTGGTGAGTGTGATTCTTCGACCTGAAATCACTACACTCAACACATGTCATTGGGTACGCTTTGACATCATCAAACGCAGTCCTGAAACATGGGTTGTTATAAAGGTGATGATTGGGTGACTTTGACACATGGGGCTTTTGAGGGGTGAGTGATTGATATGGGATTTGTCCCTCCTAAGGGAGTTTGATGTCCATGGCCACTTGATGAGTAGGATTGAGAAAGGCATGCACATGCATGTGTGAATCAATATGTGATATTGATGTCACACACATCTCACCCAGTCTGCTCTGAGATCAAGGAAATGGATGAACATTGAAAGGATGACTGTACCATGCCTTGAGTTCATTCGGGACATTAGTGACAAAGGAATTATACATTCATTGTAACACCATTCACAGATTGTAGGATTGAAAGTTGTTCTCCAACTTTCTATTTCACTTGGGTAGCACTGATGTGTGACTAGGCACCGCTCTTTGCTTGTGAAGTCATAAGTGTTATGGACTTTCACTGCCAATGTGAAATGGACCTACAGGGTCACACACAAAGGATTTAACCTGGAAGAGGAGTTTATCCACAAACGATGTTTAGATTGATTACTAAAGGAGTTTAGTAGTTCAATTAAACAATCAATCAATTGATATCTCAATATCATAGTGTTCAAGGTGTTGGACCGATTGATTAGAGTATCAGATTGATTGAAACTATAATTGTCTGATTTTGCACAGTCTGCACTCCCAACTAATCGGATCATGTGATGAACCGATCGGCTCAGGACAGGCTGAACCGACCGGTTCCAGGGCTGAACCGATTAGCTCAACTGGTCCAACCGAGTGAGTTGGGAAAGTCAGGTTGGCAAGAAATTTCTCTTCATTTCAATTGTCCAATTTGATTGGAACAAGGATTGATATTTGGATCAATTCAAAACAAAAAGAGGAAAAGTCAATCGGGAACTGACCAGGGCAGTGAACTGATCATTTCAGAAGTGAACCGATCGGCTTAGGTGCCCCAACCGATCGACTCAGGTGCCCCAACCGATCGGTTCAGGTGTGAACCAATCGGCTCAGGTCCCCAACCGATCGGTTCATGCTTGAAATGATCGGTTCAGCTGGCGCAGTTGGTTGTTTTGTGGAAAATATTGAACCCTTCTACTCCAGCTTTAATATCGCATTGCTCGGGGTAGAGAACCCTGTCCCATGAACCTCTTATATATATAGGGGTATTGGGGGCTTCTCAAAGTACAACTCAGAACACCAGTTGCTCTGTAAAGTTGTCGTTCTCTTTGGTTGTGGTAACCAGGAGAGCCCGAGAAAGTGATACCCGATAAGGGAGGCACAGCAAGGGAAAGACAACTGCAGAAAAGTGACTGGTGGTAGGAGAGTGTGTCGGTGACTAGTACGCCGATAGGAGGGTGCGAGTCCTTCCGGTGCCTTATGTAACAAGGCAATTGGAGTTCCAAGTAGTCCCTGTGGATGACTATAGAGGCGGGAGACTTCTGTCGCTCGGAGGACAGTTTTCAATCTCGACAGTCCCGGTGAGACCAGGAGCTGCACAGACATTGTCCAAGACCGGAGGTGAATACTGCGCAAGCCGTGAGGTAACGTCGTCGAGCAAGTCTCGGGACAAGGTATGTCTCTACAAACCATCCTTCCTATTGTATAGATGTTGATGTGATTCCTTTATACTGGGTTCGAGAGAAGAAAAAAAATTATGCTGCCTTCTCTGTCTCTCCTAAAACACAACAGTGATATCAGAGCCACGAAAACTACTCTATACTTTAGGATTATCGATGTGATTGATTTTGGTTTGTCGCCTTTATTTATTGCATATGATGTGAAAAAATTGGCTTTATGCATGTCCAATCCTAAACCCACAAATTCCAATATACATATATGATATGTAATATGCATGCACTCGATACACGTCACTCTTAAACGAGTTTTGTGGTGGATGTATAGCATGGTTATGGCTAATAAACCCTATGTATGTGTATGGTTGTATGTGGTTGCTTGCATCTCGGTCTGCGCACCGATTCCCTACCTCCTTTTCTTGATGTAACTCGAGATAACTCAAGATTTTTTCCTACCTTTGCTCCCCCCGAATGTAACTTGGGGTTTCCTTTTTAAATGTAAACTAGGATAGATATTTTATTTCCTGTTATGTCAAAGAATGGCGGACAACCTGACGACGACAGAAACGATCGATTCAAGGTGTGAACCGATCAGTTGGCATTCTAGACGACCGGTTTGAGGAGCGAGATGAGCGGGTGGTGACCTGAGGAGATGCATGATGACCAGTGAACCGATTGGCTGGGGGCGCCAGTCGATTGGCTGGTGGCACCCAACCGACCGGTCTGATGATGATTTGATCAATCATGGAGATGAGTTGATCAAACCCAGAAAGGCAAAGCACATAGTTCATCTTGTACAGGTTGCATGTGATGTGGACCTAGATGACCGTGATTCCTCTTGGCTCGAGGAATCACATTAGGATGACCATAATCATTGCTTTTATCATCTCACATGTTTTCTGTGGGATGTAGAATGTATATGATACTTACTATATTGTGGTGATTGGATATGTATATGTACCTATAAAACCAAATCCCTCATTAAATATTAAAGTTTTAGATGCCTTCCAAATGTGACACATGTAAAAATCTTGATCAGTCAAGTGTGGGCACGCCATAGCGTGGTACGCTGTCTATCTCATAGAAGCGTGAAGGATGGATATGTGGGTCTGCCCTAGCAGGGTGCATATTCATCGTGTCAGCTTTGGGTCAGACTTAACAAGGTGGCATAGATAGGATCTAGCACCTTGAGGCATGGAGGTGATCATGGAAAGGAGTTGCACATGACATCTTTCAAGAGTTGCATATGATGCAATTGGAAAGAGTTGCCTACCTAGAAGATCTCAGTTGTGGGTGACAGCCCTAGCTGGTCCATGACTCAGAGGATTTCAAGATCTTGACCCACTAGAAGATTGTACGCTGCAATCTTCTGAATTGGTGGTGAGGGCTATCAATTTGAATCAAAATAGTGGGAGCGGTAATTAATTAAAGGCCTAATTAACTATCGTCAAATTTTATTCAAATCAAAAGGAGTTTTGACAAATGCAATTTTCTCTTATAGAATGGCAAAAGAATCATCTTTTAAAATAGGAAAATGAATTGAGAATAAATTCCATAATTGGTTGGGGATGATGAGAAATGTTCTTCACCATCCAAATATACCGGTGACCTTTTAGTCCACTCTATGTACGCTTAAGGTGGTGTTTGAGACAAGTGAGAAGAAGGATAGTTCATTGATAGAGATCAATGGAACAAAGTCTAAAGACAAAGAAGAGGGAGAGAAGGGTTCTCTCGCCAAACCAATGTCAGAATCTTCTGTGCTCAAAACATGGAGAGGATGGAAGGAACGATGGAAGAAGAAGCGAGAGATAGAGATCTCTACTTCTGGTATATATGTGATAGAGATTAACTTTACTACTTCTTTATCATGGGTACTTGATACCGGATGTGGATCTCACATCTGTTCAAATGTGAAGGATCTTAAAAGGAGTAGGCCTTTAGGGAAAGGTGAGGTTGAACTACGTGTTGCCAATGGGGTAAGGGTTGCCGCCAGTGTCGTAGGAACCTATGATTTAACTCTGCCAAGTGGGTTAATAATAGAGTTGAAGAACTGCTATTATGTACCTGCCATAAATAGGAATATCATTTCTGTTTCTTGTTTAGACAAGGATGGTTTTGAATTTCTTATTAAGAATGGAAAGTGTTCCATTTCAAAAGATGGGATCTGTTATGGCAGTGCCCCAATTTCTTATGGTCTATACTTGATAGATCTAGAGACAAGTGTATATAATGTAAACACCAAAAGGCAAAAACTCAACAACTCAAACAAAACATATCTTTGGCATTGTTGTCTAGGGCACATAAATGAGAAGCACATCTCTAGACTCCATAAAGATGGTTATCTAGACTCTTTTGATTATGAATCAATAGAGACATGTGAATCTTGTTTGTTGGGCAAGATGACCAAGACTCCCTTTTCAGGTAAAGGTTTGAGAGCTAGTGATCTATTAGGACTCATACATACTGATGTATGTGGGCCTTTTAGAACTAATGCCAGAAATGGGTGTCAGTACTTCATTACCTTCACGGATGACTTCAGTAGGTATGGCTATGTGTACCTGATGAAACATAAGTCAGAAACCCTTGAAAGGTTCAAGGATTTCATGAATGAAGTACATAACCAACTTGGTAAAATTATTAAAGCACTTCAATCCGATCGAGGTGGAGAATACTTAAGATAGGAGTTTGAGGACCTTCTGTGAGCCAGTGGTACTGTATCACAATGGACTCTGCCTGGAACACCACAGCATAATGGTGTGTCTGAAAGAAGGAATCACACTTTACTGGATATGGTGCGATCAATGATGAGTTTTGTTGATCTTTCGATTTCCTTCTGGGGTCATGCTCTTGAAACTGCCATATTTACACTTAACCGAGTACCATCTGAATCGGTTCAAAAGACACCATATGAGATATGGCACGGGAAGCGTCCCGGTTTGTCTTTTATTAATATTTGGGGTTGTGAGGCTTACGTCAGGAAAATGTTTCCTGATAAGCTTGGACCTAAGTCTGATAAATGTTATTTTGTTGGATACCCCGAGGAAATGAGGGGATATTATTTATACCACCCTACTGACAACAAAGTGTTTGTTGCAGTTGTGTTCCTAGAAAAGGAATTTATTTCCAGAGGAAACAGTGGGAGGAAAATAGAGCTTGAAGAGATTCAAGCCCAACAAGAAAACATTGAACTGGTAGATATACAAGAGGAACATAGAGATTCACAAGGTGTTTTGGAATCTCAGTCTCCTCAAGTAATACAAGGACCTCGTAGATCTAGTAGGAAACATCTTGAACCTGAGAGGTTTGGATACCTTGTGACTTAGGAAGGTGGTTTGTTGATCATAGATGATGATCCAACTACCTATCTAGAGGCTATGGAGGGACCAGATTCTGAGAAATGGCTTGAGGCCATGAAATCCGAGATGGAATCCATGTATTCCAACAAAGTATGGACTTTGGTGGAACCACCTGAAGGGGTAAAACCCATAGGGTGCAAGTGGGTCTTTAAGAAGAAGACTGACATGGATGGTAATGTTCAAACTTATAAAGGCATATTGGTTGCAAATGGTTTCTGACAAGTTCAAGGTGTTGACTATGACAAAACTTTTTCTCCAGTTTCCAGGATTAAGTCCATCAGGATCATGCTTGCTATTGCGGCTTACTGTGACTATGATATTTGGCAAATGGATGTTAAAACCATATTTCTTAATGGGAATATAAATGAGGATGTGTACATGACACAACCTGAAGATTTTGTAGATCCAACAAATGCTAATAAAGTCTGTAAGCTACAAAGGTCAATCTATGGATTGAAGCAAGCATCTCGGAGTTGGAATCATCGATTTGATGAGGAAGTCAAAGTGTTTGGCTTTATTCAAAATGAAGATGAACCTTGTATATACAAGAAGGTTAGTGGGAGCACGACCACATTCCTTATATTGTATGTGGATGACATACTATTGATGGGGAATGATGTCACAACCTTAGAGAAGGTAAAGACTTGGCTTGGGAATACTTTCTCAATGAAGGACTTAGGACAAGCATACTACATTCTAGGTATTAAGATCTATAGAGATAGATCTAAAAAGGCTTCTCGGACTAAGTCAAAGCACGTACATTGACAAAGTGCTAAAGCGGTTCAGCATGGAGAACTCAAAGAGAGGCAACATCTCCATGCTACATGGAGTCATCATCTCTAGAGCTCAATGTCCCCAATCTTGTGAAGAGAGGGAGCGTATGAATGGGATCCCATATGCATCAGCCATCCGATCAATCATGTACGCTATGTTGTGCACATGCCCAGATGTCTTGTATGCCCTCAGCATGATGAGCAGGTACCAATCAGATCTCGAGGATGCTCATTGGACAGTAGTAAAGAACATCCTCAAGTACTTGCGAAGGACTAAGGATCAGTTCCATATATACGGCGACGAGGAAGAACTGATTGTAAGAGGTTACACTGATGCAAGCTTCCAAATCGACAAAGATGATTACAGATTGCAATCAGGATTTGTATTTTACCTAAACAATGGAACTGTGAGCTAGAAGAGTTCCAAGCAAGAAACATTTGTTGATTCTACTATAGAGGTCGAGTATATTGTTGCTTCACATGCAGCAAAGGAGGCTGTGTGGATCAGGAAGTTCATCATTGAACTTGGTGTAGTTCCCAGTAGTTGTAATGCAATTGAGCTTTATTATGACAATAATGGAGCTATTTCTCAAGCTAAGGAGACCATATCACATCAGTGGTCCAAGCACATACTGCGGCGCTTCCATCTCATATGAGAGATTATACATCGAGGAGATGTGAAGAATTGCAAAGTACCAACTGAAGACAATATAGCTGATCCACTGACTAAGGCCCTTTCTCAGCAGAAGCATGATGGTCATGCTAGGTCACAAGGACTGAGGTTCCTAGGTGACTGGCTCTAAGTGCAAGTGGGAGTCTGTTGGTATGTATGCCCATAGAGCAAGTCATGTGATGATTGTAATGGGATACTTTGTAAATGATTTGAATAATAATAAAGGCAATTTCGGATCTATATGTTTTAACTATTTTTTAGATGATAGTGTAACATGATAGATGTCTAAAGAATTATTTACTCGATGACGAATGCTTTTAGGTTCAGGACCTAAACGATGAGATCATATGGATGTTAAGAGTATACATTCTTGTTTTGTCCCTAGTCGGTCGTTATTGTGGAAATGACCATAGACATCAAAAACACTAAAGACTAGATTGTGTATTGGTTGATGATAGAATCTCATTAGTCATGATATAGTGATATCAAACCAAGCACATAGGTACTTGTTAGAGAACAAGTGTACCGGACAGACCCACCGTGAGAGTGACACATAGAACCATGATTTGGTAGTCATAGACAGCTCTCATAGTGATGGTGATGAGTGTGATTCTTCGACCTAAAATCACTACACTCAACATATGTCGTTAGGTATGCTTTGACATCATCAAACACAGTCCTGAAACATGGGTTGTTATAAAGGTGATGATTGGGTGACTTTGACACATGGGGCTTTTGAGGGGTGAGTGATAGATATGGGATTTGTCCCTCCTAAGGGAGTTTGATGTCCATGGCCACTTGATGAGTAGGATTGAGAAAGGCATGTGCATACATGTGTGAATCAATATGTGATATTGATGTCACAAACATCTCACCCAGTCTGCTCTGAGATCAAGGAAATGGATGAACGTTGAAAGGATGATTGTACCATGCCTTGAGCTCATTCAGGACATTAGTGAAAAAGGAAATGATACATTCATTGTAACACCATTCATGGATTGTAGGATTGAAAGTTGTTCTCCAACTTTCTATTTCACTTGGGTAGCACTGATGTGTGACTAGGCACCGCTCTTTTCTTGTGAAGTCATAAGTGTTATGGACTTTCACTGCCAATGTGAAATGGACATGTAGGGTCACACACAAAGGATTTAACCTAGAAGAGGAGTTTATCCACAAACGATGTTTAGATTGATTACTAAAGGAGTTTAGTAGTTCAATTAAACACTCAATCAATTGATAGCTCAATATCATAGTGTTCAAGGTGTTGGACTGATTGATTAGAGTATAGGATTGATTGAAACTGCAATTGAATGATTTTGCACAGTCAGCACTCCCAACTGATAGGCTCATGTGATGAACTAATCGGCTCAGGATAGGCTGAACCGACCGGTTCAAATGGTCCAACTGAGCGAGTTGGGAAAGTCAGGTTGTCAAGAAATTTCTCTTCATTTCAATCGTCCAATTTGATTGGAACAAGGATTGGTATTTGGATCAATTCAAAACAAAAAGAGGAAAAGTCAATCGGGAACTAACCAGGGCAGTGAACCGATTGTTTTAGAAGTGAATCGATCGGCTCAGGTGCCCCAACCGATTGGCTCAGGTCCCCAACCGATCGGTTCAGCTGGCGCAGTTGGTTGTTTTGTGGAAAATCTTGAACCCTTCTACTCCTACTTTAATCCTGCATTGCCTGGGGTAGAGAACCCTATCCCATGACTCTCCTATATATAGGGGTATTGGGGGCTTCTCAAAGTACAACTCAGAACACCAGTTGCTCTGCAAAGTTGTCGTTTTCTCTGGTTGTGGTAACCAGGAGAGCCCGAGCAAGTGCTACCCAATAAGGGAGGCACGGAAAGGGAAAGACAACTGTAGAAAAGTGACTGGTAGCAGGAGACTGTGTCGGTAACTAGTACACCGACAGGAGGGTGTGACTCCTTCCGGTGCCTTGTGTGACAAGGCGATCGGAGTTCCAGGCGGTCTGTGTGGACGACTGCAGAGGTGGGAGACTTCTGCCGCTCAGAGGAAAGTTGTCAATCCCGACAGTCCCTGTGAGACCAGGAGCTGCACAAACACCATCCAAGACCAGAGGTGAATACCGCGCAATCCGCGAGGTAACGTCGCCGAGCAATCCTCGGGACAAGGTATGTCTCTGCAAACCATCATTCCTATTATATAGACGTTGACATGATTCCTTTATACTGGGTGTGAGAATAGAAAATTTTTGTTTCCGCTGCCTTCTCTGTCTCTCCCAAAACCCAACAGTTAGTTCTACAAGAGACATGTAGCGGACACTAAAGCATTGTAATATGAGCAATGATGACTATGTCAGAGGCATAAATAATAATCACAATAGAAATGGTTGTAGATAAGAAGTATACATGATTAGAACCTAATAAAGCAATCATGATACACATGTAGAGTTTTACACATTAACACGGGAAACATAAACATGTTACAACCACATGATTGAAGTATAGACCAGAATTGTTCATGATAGAATATGTAACTAAAGCAATTTCAATATCATATCAAGGAATGTGCAAGGCCATAGACAATAGTATTAGTCCAACATATAAATCATCAAATGAAATTTAATGTGATATTAAACAATTCTTGAAGGAGTAGGACATTATTTGTATGTACAAATTGTGATGAAATAGATGAAGTATTGTTTCTTATGAGTTTTTTAAATAGAACTCATACAGATTAAACTCTTATCCATTAATTGATGGGATATGACCTTAGGAAGGTGACATTTGGTTGGATGAGGCGAGGAAGACCTAGGAGATGTTTGTTGTCTCTTCAAGTTGTACCCTAGCATCTACCTTGCTTTAATAACATGGTGAAAGTTGCAAGATATCTTCATGTTCTACTGTTGCGGTATTTTTGTCTCCTCCTAGTTTCATGTAAGTGAGGAAGAGTTAGGGCTTCAAAAACGTAACCCATATATCTTGAATTAGTTAGGTTTTGTAGATGATCACTTTTGGGGTTGTACAAATCATTGACACATAATTTGAGGCTGAAATCATCTAAATTCAAAGAAATCAATAGTCTAAATGTCACATTTTGTAGTACATTATATCATGTTTGTGCATATCTATGCCCAAACCAATCCATTAGGTGTTCCCATGAGGTACCAAGCATAAATAAGAGAACCTATTACATTTTGAAATGTTGACAAAAAAAGATTATGTATCTTCTACAAAATATATAAAAAATCTAGAAAGTACATAAAACAACTAATACACAACTCATACCCAAATAAGTAGTTAGATAAATTTGGACATAAAAAGTATTCTTTAAGTTCACCTATTGATTGTCCTTTTCGTTGTCATCCTCTAAATGTCACTATGAGTCATCTAGGGATGTTGCTTATTGTTGATTCTGAAGGTGGCCCTTATTTGTCATGTTCTTCTATGGTAGGAGCTTGGTATTGTTTTTGATGTTTCTATTGATGGAAAGAGATTCATATGAGGTACTCTTAGTAAATTTGACTTCTCTTGGGATAATATGAGCTACTATGTAAGAGGTGGTGTTGATTCTAGTATATATTATCTTTTTACATTGCTTATAGCAAAGGTAGTACTTGTTTTTGTTTGTGAGAAGACTTGTTGAATTCACCATGCCTTTATCATGCACCTTGCCAATTTCTAACCTGCCTCCTATAAATTTATAATAACATTTGTCATGTGTGATTTTAATCGGACTCTTTATCATCATAAACAACTTTAAGATAGGGAACTATTTCAAGAGCGTGTTGAGATTTAATTATATCTATCTCTATAACTTGTTTTCATGCAAAAAAACCTCACTCAAAATAGTTTAACAATGACAGGGATCACAGTCATAAACAATTATCAATATATGTTGAGTATATATTCATAGATCTAATCATTTCTCAAATTTGTAAGGAGTCATATCAAAGGCTCTAGCTCAATGTGTCATGGGATATGATTGATGTGATTTCCTTTCTACATTGACTCGTATTTTGATAGGACATGTAATGAGGATGAATTCATCTTGATATGTAAAAAAGATACACATGTAACACTCTATAAGTTGTTTCATCGTGAAGTGCCTTGTGATTATCTTTTTATTATCTCTCTTTCATAGTAAGTAGGATAAGAATGAAACTCACCATAATGGAAAGAGTTTTTGGTTGTTTTTTTAGTTTTCTCTATTTGTAGTTGTAGAGTTATCTACATTTTCACTAGAATGATTGAAATAGTTTTCATATCGAAATGGTGGTCTTGAGCTATAAGATAATGTCATATTTCAATGGCTTTAGTGGTTTCTCAATAGTGATGATCATTCCTTGTATTTCTATCAGCCCTTGATTGATGAATTTGGCACATTTTCACAGTGTGGAGTGGAACATTATTTTATGTGGCTACAACCTTACTTTAAATGTCAACTTTGAGCCTTTAATTTCTCTAATGAGGTGGGACCCAATTTTTACTATCTAAAACGATATATTGAGAAAAGTCCATACTAGAATTTATAGGAGGTATTGAGTGCTTCAAGGTTGGGATATCAACTGTACTTGTTTGTGGTTGAATAATACTAAAATAGATATTCTAATGACCTCACTTTTTAGCAACCCCCCAGTTAAGGAAGATCAAAAAGATGAGATCCATTACCTACAATTTTACCCAAGGATCCATATTTTAATCAAACAATATCAAATAGCAGATAATTTCATTCATTTTAAAAATTATATACAAGATGCTTACATGAACTTTCTATTTTCAAAATTGTACATTGGAGAAGAAATAACTAGCAAATCTCCCTTTTAAATCTTTATGCCTTCATGTGATTTCCATCTTTATCTTCATGTTCTTTATCATGTATATCAGTTTATACCTAAAACGGCATGAAATAAATATACGATCAATATGTTGCCATACTAGTACGTGGGGTGCATCCAAAATGTGCAAGTAAATAGCAACATATATTCCAACAAATACTTGTAAAATATAAGCTGGCATCTTCTTCTTACAATCTTTATTTAAGTGATATTCATAGTGGCATTATAATTGAACAGAACTAAATAAACAACCAACATTTTAATTGGTTGATCATTGATAAAACCTCAAAAAGCACAAGCAAACTAAGGTGGTTATTCATAGGCATAACCACGTACCTAGATGGTGATCTATGTAGATTATCATGTAGAATACACTTCAAGCATATTATCCCATCAACAAGCACATGAAGCAATCCACATTTTAGTATGAATGAATATAAATCCTAAAGTTTCACCATCACATATTAATCACATTAAACCCTACTTGTGCCCTAATCTATGGTTTAGAATTGTCTCATGTTAAGGGTATGGATTAAGGGCTCAAACCCTATTTTTCTCGTATAATAGTTTATTGAAGGTATAACTCCACATTGATCATCATGTGTTACCCTGATTATTAAATTAGGCCTTTTATGCCATTAGGGACAATTACGTGAAATTATGAAACTTGAAGATCCTAATGAATAAGGATATTAGGTTCTAAATTGTAAATCATTAGATTTATCATGTTTTTCCATTTGGAACACTTGTTTTATATTAAACTCATTAACAACATAGAACAAGTTATTATCTTTAAACATGATACCTTATATGCATGATTTTCCACTTTAGATATCCAAATTATCATTATTATCATCTTAGATCTCCATTATGTCATTCAATATCATATGACATCTCAAATTAACCAGATTTACTGATTTAAGCATCATAATCACCAAAACTAGGATTTTTATTCTTTAATCGCCACTTTACCCATATTTACACCATTTTTAGAACTAGAAGCGAGGCATCAAAGATATTTTATTTAGATTCCCCTCATTTTACTAATCAAAATTCATGTATAACTTGTTTTTAACTAAGTTACCGATCATTCATTATACATATTGCAAGTTATTATTATACAGACCAATCTAGAACTGCCACATCAGGAAATTACCTTTTGTTTATTTGTGTTGGCTGCCAGTAGCAAATCAGGGGAAAAGACACCCTTACCCAGGCACTTAACACATACATCTAGGGACCTTATGGTCATTTGGAACCAGGTTTTCTCCTTCCTTGTGCGAAGGACTTCCACTCCCGACTCTCGTCCGCACACCAATGCCTCGGGCCCAAATCTGACACCCCTCCTTCCACAACATTGTCGTATGCTGCCACCACTCTCAGGGTGCAAGCACCGCCACCACCCCCTTTCGTACTGCCTCCCATCTTCACTTGTTTCTAACTCCCTGGAACCGCCCATAGAGAAGCGTCAGCTATGTGTGCATGCATGGAGGCTAGCCACGGTTCAAACCTTGTGTGGATATGGCTCATGGCCTCTGCCTCCATGGATGAGGGCACCATTCCCTCCTCCCAACTTAGCCAGAGTTAGCGGGCTACTGGAGGTGGTCTTCGGTGTCCAAGAAAGGGGCAGTAAAGTCTTAGTTTGTTTATGTGTCTAGCAAGTTTTCATAAAAGAATATGAAGGTCGGGCATCACCCTCTCACTGTCATGGGAGGTAATACATTTGTCTTCATGTCAGCAATGTCCTCCCTGGATTGGGGTCACTGGAATCTATGCTATTTCTTTATTTCACCATGTACAACGGTATAGGTTGCAGTGAAGATCATAGAAAGATAGACTAAGGTTTTATAGCCCATGGAGGGGGGCAAAGTTCGGGTTCATCGCCCCTCCTTATTCGCTAGTCTGGGATGTCTTATATAGGAAGAAGGGGTAGAAGAAACCCCATTGGTGGGCATGAGAAGGCAACAAGTCTTGGTGTACCCAGTGTTGAGGGGAAGAGAAGACCTTTCTCAAAAGAAAATTACTTTCCTATTATTAAAACCCCAAAGTTAATTACCTTCTGATTCCATACAAGTATATGGCTTATCCCAAAGTATTCCCTTTTCTTAATTTTTTCCCTTTCTCACGGTTACTAACAAAACTCTTGGGAGTAGCATAGTTATCCAAAAGAGAGCATTTAATGGATTTCCAATATAGAATTTCACATACTCATAACTTAATTGTCAATCTTTACTTAATCGACACACAAAAAGCCATAAAGTAAAGAACATTAATACACAACACTTTATTGACTAAATACCCATGAATTCCATATTTATAATTCAATTTTTACTGGATTAAGGATATAACATTCACCCCTCCTTAAAAAGAATTTTGTCCCCAAAATTCACACCCATTCAGGATAAGGTGAATGATAACTCAACTTGGTCTCAAACCTTAGGGTTAGCAACCCTACTTAGATGTCTTTACATGTGCAAATTCTTCACATTATGACTAAGCTTGATAGTTGAATTCAATTCAAGGTATATCACACATCCCTAATTTTTACTTGATATCATCCCTTGGTGATTTCATTTCTCATTTATGATTTCATTTTCTATTGGTGACTATCCCTTCACCTTGGTTTCCAACCTATTGTTCATTTATTCTCATATAAGGGTGAGGTATCACCTCCAACCCTATGTCATATTTTTAAGTTCAACTTAAGGTATATATATTCTCATATGTCATATTCAAGCATAACATGTGTCTAACCAATCTCTCCCACTCATAATGAGATGAAATAAGCACTTGACTGCAGCCCAAATACAAAGTTCATCCCATTCTAAGAGAAGAGATGGTGTATAGAAGAGATGGTGTATCCACACACTATCTCAACATTTCACATTTTACGTTGAATCATCCTCAACATGATTCTAAACCATACATACCTTTTGATTTCCAATATTCTTTGTATTTCATGAAGTCAAATACCTTTCTCACTCTTGAGTTTGACACAACGTTTCCCAAGTTCTCATTATTACATGACTTCCTTATATCTTCTATATTTACATCTCATGTATTATGAGCCACAGCCACTTCCTTGAGGTCTATAGGGGTGCATGCACTTTTGGAGTGATCTCATCCTTCTGCATCTAAGGAGTGCCTCTCACATTCACCCATTAGACCACATGATCATCGTGGAAGTAGTTAATCTCCTTGAGTCATGGAACTTAGGCAAACCTAGTTATTACCTCCCAACCACATGGCCTTATACATTTAGGGCACAATCAACTCCTAATCCCTCCGGTCTTATATACCTTGAATACACCCTACTTGACCATACAATCGACTTAGGACTCTACCCTTCCCAAGGGTTTCTTGGAGATGTCACAGCTCTCACCATTTTCAAGCACATTATTTTCATATGTAATTCTTTAAACCAGATTCCTCTATATCTTATAATGCTCATCATGGCAACATTTCTTTTCCACGCTCAGTCTCCTACGGTCAGCCAATTCCATAGTGACTTTTCCTCATGTTCCTCAGAGATTGCATACTTGGGTTCAAAGAATCATACTCAATATATGTGTGTTCATCTTGTGTATACTTAATTCTTTACACTTTAGATGACATCCATGGTCACCTCAATATTTAAATTGATTTAGTCAACTTACCTTTCTAGGAAAGGTCCTAACCTAGGGTGACTTCATAGCTCATAAGAGGAAGTTAGGGTCTATACCCAATGTGTTTCCTCCCCCATAGGTCATCTTCCCACTCTTGGGTTGACCCACCCCGGATTGGCACACTAGCCCTAAAGGTTTCATATTTTCATTTTTATGCGTGGTTTTTATCACAACATCTTAACCCATTTTTACTCAACCTCTGGGATATCCTATCTTAGGATCTTGTCCCTACAGTGGACGTTAGGCCACCTCTCAATCTGGAGCTAGTGTGACGCTGGACACCAAACATCGGATAATAATGAATGCGGAAGCCAACATTAGCAGCGGATTACTAAAAATCACTAAAAATTAAAACCTTTTTCAAAGAGATCCAAACACAGGAAAACACTTTTATCAAGAACCAAAGTATTACATATATATTTTGTTTCACAAGTACATACCATGTACCATCTCTTCTCGAGGATTAAATACAACAGTTGCTTTCCCAAACTATACATGACCAACATAAAACCTCGAGGCGTTCAAGCCAAAATCTCATATCAATGATAAAAGCACTATCTACTGACTCCGAGGACCTGAGAGTACAGAGACGAAACATAGGACTTTCTATACAAAATATGACAGCCAATGCCTCCACCTGGAATATCATTGTTGTCCCTATTACTGTTGCTTCTCTTTCCCTACTATGGGGTTCCTGTCTCTTCTTCTGCGTTTACCTAAAAAGTTGGATCCCACGGGGGTGAGACAATTGAAATTATCCCAGTGAGAGATATGACTCTCCGCTAGAAACATTATTATTGTAGATAAATAATAATAAATTGAGCAAGTGTTCTTTTATATCAACATCAGTATTAATCATTGTATGATCAGAATAAGATAATCTCCTTTCTTAAGGATAGCATTGCATCTACCCATAGTAGATTTATACATCATCTATCCACTTTGCAAGGAATGTAAGGGAACATAATTATATCAACTATCATCTAAAGATGCATAAGAGAAATGTAACATCAGCTAATGATTTTTCGTATTCAATCCTTAAGCAAACATGCTATACGGATGATTACATTTTACAATCATACTTATGCCCTGAGGAGATGAGGTATACCACTCATACTCCAACCGACCATTGCAAAGTCGAAATCGGTGCCATACAAGGTCAATGGAAGAGCTGGATTTCCATGACCCCCCTTATCTCAGTCAGTACAAGATTCCATGCAGGACATCTTGTGTCTCTGCTAAATAGCTTTCCAGGGTATACTCGTAATCGAGAGATTTCATGTTTATCTCACATCGATCCGGCATTAATGTTATTGGGAGATTCATGATACATCTATCCAGATATCGGGGGATTAGTGATACATCCACCCCGACATATATAATGAAGGATTGAGAGATTTAATGTTTATCTCGCATCAATTCCTCCATTAGGGCGTAAGGATATTTTCGCCCAACACCCCTGCATATTCAAAAATATGCATTCTGGGTTATGCCACGGAGCAACCCATTTCACCATCCAGCAAATTCCGACGCTGATGGTTATATGGCCAGGGCACTACATGATAAGATTCCACTTGATTAATTAAGTGTATTACCATATTCTTTTAGCATCAGTCAGGTTTTCAGACATAAATTATTATAACAAAAGCTACAAAGAATGTGTAATACTTCTATCAAGTACTTTTCAAGTCTTTACAAAACATTGGGATCTCAATCCCTTATCTCATTCCTGGGAATCCACATCCCTCAACATCATCATCATGTTTACTGAATATGGGTATTCAAACCCTTAGTTCATCACTAAACATAGTTACCATTTATCAGGTAACTATTACCTTCAGGTCATCTGACCAAGGTAAACATGATACTTACTATACAAGCATCTCACATGGCTCACAAGGCCTATTAAGTCTCTTTTTACCTCTTACTAGGCAATAAAGCATTTAAATGATTAACATATCATAGCTCATACCTGGCTATGCTCATCATCTCATGATTACCTGCATGATCATTACATAATAACAATTATATAAATTACATATCAGCACTATGCAATGTAAGAGTAGCATCGCTATTCCCTTATTTAGGGTTAGGATTTCTCTTACATATCATCACCCTTCATTAGACTTAGGGTTTTCCATTATTAACCATTTAGGTTCTTAAGATCATATTATTAATGATCAAGCCATAATTCATTGCTCCACACAGCTAGGAGCCAACATTGATAGCATAAGTATTCAATCATGCTTATTTATTCTCATCACTTATCATTAAATGAATTATCAACACAAGATATAAGTTCCTCTCTCAATTTTACCAAAATATGATTACATCATACTTTATTAATTTGGCTTAACCTTTTCATAAAGTATGTTAGCCTACACTTATAAAAGTGCATTACATCTCAATGTAACAATTGACATGACACACTTCATGTGTTACTCATCCAAGTAAATTGGATTTAGAACACATCAAGATGTATCAATCTTGAGGTGTTGAATGTAATATCTATCATGTCTTGATGTATCACTTTCCTCATCACCTTTATCTTAAGTTTATCATCTTATCTTGTATCAGGGTATTTCCCATCCTAATACTTTATGCACCTGTGACACACTATTTGAACAAAACGTTATTAACTAAGCAGAATCGATCATTAACAGTGGATTATTGAAAATCGCTAAAAATTAAAACCTTTTTCAAAGAGATCCAAACACAGGAAAAATATTTTATCAAGAACTAATGTATTTCATTTACATCCTGGTTCATAAGTACATATCTTGTACCATTCCTTCTCGAGGATTACAAACATCAACTGCTCTTTTAAAACTATACGTAAGTAGCATAAGAACCTCGAGGCATCAAGCCAAAATCTCGGATTGATTCATTCAAAGCACTAACTACTAACTCCGAGGACCTGAGAGTACATAGACGACACATAGGACTTTCTATACAAAAATATGACATCCAGAGTGTTCACCTAGAGTTTTACAGATGTCCCTATTGCTGTTGTAGCTCTCCCCCTGCTATAGGGTTTCTACATCTTCTTCTGCATCTACCTAAAAAGTTGGATCCCATGGGGGTGAGACAATTGAAAATTGTCCCAGCGAGAGATATAACTCTCCGCCAGAAACATTATTATTGTAGATTGATAGAATAAAATTGAGCAGGAGTTCTTTTATATTAATAGAAGTATTATTCATTGTATGAATAGAATAGGATAATCTCCTTTCTTAAGGAGAACATTGCATCTACCCATGATAGAATTATACATTATTTATCTACTTTGCAAGGAGTGCAAGGAATCATAAATATATCATCTATCAGCTAAAGATGCATAAAGAAATGTAACATAAGCCAATGATTTTCATATTCAATCCTTAAGTAAACATACTATCCAGTTGATTACATTTTTACTATCACACTTATTCCCTGAGGAGATGAGGTATACCGCTTATACTCCAACTGACCATTGTGAAGTCGAAATCGGTGCCATACAAGGTCAATGGAAGAGTCGGCTGCCATGACCTCCCTTATCTCGGTCAGTATGAGATTTTTATGCAGGACATCTTGTGTCTCTACTAAATAGCTTTCTAGGGTATACTGGTAACTTCTCTATAGAGTTACAGTGGTGGTTGTACTCTCTTCGCAATCGAGATATTTCATGTTTATCTCACATCGATCCGGCATTAATATTATCGGGAGATTCGTGATACATTCATCACATTATTGGGGGATTAGTGATACATCCACCCCGACATATATAATGAAGGATTGAGATATTTTGTGTTTATCTCGCATCAATTCCTCCATTAGGGCGTAAGGATATTTTCACCCATCACCCCCGCATATTCAAAAATATGCATTCCTGGTTATGCTGCAGAGCAACCTATTTCACCATCCAGCAAATTCTGACATTGATGGTTATATGGACAGGGCACTACATGATAAGATTCCACTTGATTAATTGTGTGCATTAATGTATTCTTTTATCATCAGTCAAGTTCTCAAACATTATTATGACAAATGCTTTAAAGAAAAGTATAATTTATCTATCAAGAACTTTTCAAAACTCTATAGAACATTGAGATCTTAATCCCTTATCACATCATGGGCAATCTCATCCCTTAACATCTCATCATTATGATTATGGAATATGGGTATTCAAACCCTCATCTCATCAAAGAACACTGGTTACCAGTTATTAGGTAACTAATACATTCAGTTCATCTGACCAAGGTAAACATGATACTTGCTACACAAGCATCCCACATGGCTCTCAAAGCCCATTTAGTCTCTTGTTACCTCTTACTAGGCAAAAATACATATAATGGCTCACAAGGCCCATAAAGCATTTAAATAATTAACACATCATAGCTCATACCTAGCTATGCTCATCATCTCATGATCACCTGTATGATCATTACATAATAACAGTTATATCAATTATATATCAGCACTATGCAATGTAAGAGTAGCATCACTATTCCCTTATTTAGGGTTAGGATTTATCTTACATATCATCACCCTTCATTAGGGTTAGGGTTTTCCATTTAACCATTTAGGTTCTCAAGATCATATTATTAATGATCAAGCCCTAATTCATTGCTCCAGACAGCTAGGAGCCAAAGCCAACATTGATAACATAAGTATTCAATCATTCTTATTTATTCTCATCACATATCATTAAATGAATTATCAACACAAGATATGAGTTCCTCTCTCAACTTTACCAGAATATGATTACATCATACATTATTAATTTGTTTAACCTTTTCATAAGGTATGCTAGCCTACACTTATCAAAGTGCATTACATATCAATATAGTAATTGACATGACACACTTCATGTGTTACTCATCCAAGTATATTGTATTTAGAATACATCAGGGTGTATCAATCTTGAGGTGTTGGATGTGATGTCTATCATGTCTTGATGTATCACTTCCCTCATCACCTTTATCTTAAGTTCATTAGCTTATCTTGTATTAGGGTATCTCCCATCCTAATACTCCATGCACCAGTTCATCATATTTATCATGTAATGTATTGATCACAAGTCACTTATTTAAAATATGTAACTACTGTCAATGATAAGGACTCATCTCTAGTTAAGGCATTATTAATATAAGGTCATCCATTAACAACCACCTTAGGTGTTTCACTTATCAATATATTAATCACTATTCCATTATTAGGGATAGGATTTCCCATCTTTATCCATTAGGGTTTACATAACATCACCCTATATTAGGATTTCACATAACATCACCCTACATTAGGATTTCACATAACATCATCCTATATCAGGGTTCCACATACCTTCACTCTTTGTTAGGTTTTCATATAATCATTACATGACATCACCCTGGATTAGGGTCTCACATCACATTACTGCATTAGGGTTCCACATACCTTCACCCTAGGATAGGGTTTCACATGACATCACCCTAGGTTAGGGTTTCACATAACATCACCCTAGGTTAGGGTTTCACATAACATCACCCTAGGTTAGGGTTTCATTATCTTGAATTAAGGTTTCTTATAACTTTTCCCCCAATTTAGGGTTTCATATAGCTTTACCCAAAATTTGGGTTTCTCAACTCATAGGCCAAAATTAGGGTTATGGTTTATCATCATAGTACCCAATATTAGGGTTTCATGCACTATAACCCAAAATTAGGGTTTCACATACATTTACCCTATATCAGGGTTAGCATTTCATATTAGGGTTTCATATAACATTGTATAACATCACCCTGGGATTAGAGTTCACATCATATCTCTGTATTAGGGTTTCACTTGACCTTACCCTTGATTAGGGTTTCACATGACTTCACCCTTAATTAGGGTTTCACATTACATCACCCTTAATTAGGGTTTCACGTGTCATCACCCTTAATTAGGGTTACACATGTCATCACCCTTAATTAGAATTTCACATGTCATCACCTTTAATTAGGGTTTCACATGACATCACCCTTAATTAGGGTTACATCATTACCCTAGATTATGGTTACACCTAGCATTGCCCTAAATTAGGGTTGGGGTTCATCAACCTTCTCAATTAGGGTTTCATGATCACTTTATCAAGAGTCATACCCTAATTACATATTTTATTCATGTTGAGAATGTTGAGGTTTAATCATTACATGATTATTATACATCTATGGATTCCTCTCCCTCTCATCCTCTCTAGGATGTTGATTACTTCAAACTTAATTAGATTAGGTCAACCCTTCATTCAAGTACATGCATCTATGGTTACCATAGTGTATTGAGTTACTTCTTTCATAAGCATCAAAGGTTAACCACTCAAAAGGTACTAATCACTTAAGTACCTTAAAGGTACAACCATTGTAATTACTTTTGATAAACATCATCAACTATCATGGGTTTGATTGTACTTATGAGGTTTGAATCAATTAATCCTTCAAACAGTCTTGGGGTGTTAGACCTTTAAACGGTCTTGAATCTTTTGTACCTCCAATTGGTCTTAAGACCGTTAGACCTTAAACGATCTTGATTCAATTGTATCTCCATACGGTCTTGAATCTTTTGTTCCTCCAAACGGTCTTGCCCTAACTCCTTCATTCGGTTTTGAAACTGTTTACTCAATTTATCATTGAAACTGAATGAACAACTCATCATTGAAACTGAATGAACATCAAACGGTTTGAGACCATTTGCCCTTCAACCGGTCTGAGGACCGTTTGATCCCAAACGGTCTCAAGACCATTTGGACTCAAATGGTCTCAAGACCATTTGGTCCAAAACATCTTGAAACCGATTGGATCAACTAGGGTTTCCTCCAACCAATCAATTGATTTTAGGGTTTGTTTTATTGAATAGATCATCAATTGAACCATTGAGAGTACATCCAATTACACCCCTTGGATCTTCAACCATCCATCACAGCCCTTAACCTCCAAACATTCTTGAGATCGTTTGGTCTCAAACGGTCTTGAGATTGTTTGCCTCCAAACGGTCTTGAGACTGTTTGGACCATCAAACAAGAAATTGATCCAATTCAATTAGGAATTCTTCAATCAATCGATTAGGGTTTGCAATCCATGGATCATCCATTCTGAAATTCATTATAATTAAATCAATTTGAGCCATTGGATCTTCATTAATCCCATTAGCAATTAACCCCAAATGGTTTTGAAGTTAAATTTACCCATTCAATCTTGAGATCCATTATTCATTCGATCTTGTACTCAATCACCCATTCGATCTTGTAGTCATTTACTCATTCGGATTTGTAGTCATTTACCCATTCGGTTTTGTAGTCATTTACCCATTTGGTCTTGAACTTAATTACCCATTCGGTGTTGAAGTAAATTGCCCATTTGGTCTTGGGTTCAACTACCCATTCGGTCTTGAAACCGAATCAATTCATTCGGTTTTGAAACTGAATTAACTCAATCAGTTTTAAAAATTGTTTGCCCATTCTTTTGTTGAGGTGTGTGCTTAAGATGACATCATCATCTTCAAGCTCCAAACCTTCGAAATCAGTTGTGATTCTTATGGTGATTTCAACAATTAATCAAAGGGAAATCGAGAAAGAAGAAACGTTCAACACATAGTGAATAAATTGCAAACAATAATGACATTTAATGGTTCAAGTTATATAACACACCTTCAAAATTGAATCCAAGCTTCAAGCTTCACGTCCTCAATGGTGAATTAAGCTTTCTCAACTGTCCAAAGCTCGTCTTAAAGTCTTTGAGTGAAATGAATGGCCAAGGTTGAATATTGAATGAAGAAAACAAGAAATTAAGCATTGAATTTTGATTTCCACCATGAAATCAAGGTTGAAGATGAATATGTAGCTTACCTACAGGTTTTAGAACGTCCTCCTATTTCTCCTAAGCTCCTTTGTGCATGGCCAAATCAAGGAAAGAAAAAGGGATCGAAAAAGCCTTTCATGTGGGTTAAAAATAGGATGTATATAAGGAAATTCCAATGAGAGAGAAAGTGATAATAAAATCCTTTAATCCCCAAAATTGGTGCCACATACTCCCCTCAATCCCTTTCATACGAAGCCATATCCCCCACTTTGTAATTCCTCTTCATTATCCATGAATTAAATAAAAACAAATTAAGCACCTTAACCATTATAACAATAATATCCAAAATTGAGTGGATATTACTTTTTAGTTAACTAATGTGAGTGGGCTCTCCACTCACTTTAGATACTTCATGGAATTTGCAAGGCACAAATACGTTCACACTTATGAAAATTCAACCATCTCATTTTTTTTTGAAGGGTACTTCCATTAATATATTTATTTTTGCATTAAATTGAATTAGGGTTTCAATTATGCTTAAATCTTGATTATTTTAATATCAAGATTCTCTCTCCTCCAAAGATATTCAAATGAGACACCCCTCTGATTTTCTTGTCTCTAATTAATACCAAGAAATATTTGGGACTCTCTAGAAGTGGTATTTTGCATATTGAACCCTAGGTTTTGGGTAAATTGCACATTACACCAAAACTAGGTTTTAATGCACAAACATTGCTTAATAAGCTCTTTCTTGGTGCTCATGCTACCACAAGCCATACCTCTGCATCATTTTCATTCTTATGATGCTTCAACACTCGAGGAACATTTTATCATGTAATATTTTCAAGTTAATTCCTCAACTTGGGTAATTTGCACTTTAGTCCAAAACAAGTAAAACATTGTTTCAACGTTATTCAAAAAAGACTAAAATTGAAACATAAGTTCCTATGGAGCCTTAATTACTTTTCAAAGGATAAAGACAAGAATATTAATGACTTACTTAAGCAAAACCTCTAGGGTTAAGCCTTAACCCAGGTCAGGGATGTTACAAATTATAAACTCCTAACAAGGATTTCGTCCCCGAAATCCCAGGTAAAGGAAGACAGATATTGTTTATTCATCATATCATCAAGTCTCCACATAACATCTTAATGTCATGGAGATGCCATAGAACTTTGATCAACACAAAGTTCTTCCATACAGGGTTATCATAGAACTTGTCACACAGGACACATACTCCTTATTTAGTTTCACATTTCACTTCCAAGGAAAGACCAAAGTTACATTTTGTCACCCACTTGTGACTACCAATATTATCATATATCTATTGTGCCATCCAATCTACTGACACAAGACTAAACTTTCTTATTACTTTTACCAACTATTTCATTAGTTGTACATACTTTTTGTCATAAGGGGAGGTTACTTACCAATTAAGAACTTATCTTAGAGGTATCTTTAGAATTATTTTTAACTTGATAAGATTTTTGGATTTCACAATTGTTTCTTCAATTAATACATCCTTATAGATGTTATGTTTATGTGGAGCATAAACCCCTAACAAGTGATGTCCATACTATTTTATGTAATTAGACTGATTTCACAGTTGGCCATTCCAGGTAACCAACATATATCATCTAATTAGAAGTTATACTTTTACTTTCCCATGCCACCTTATATTTCTTAGATACCAGAATTCCTTACTTTGGTATCTGTCACATGTGTCAAAAACACATCACATCCTCATCATTCTTCCATCTTGGGACATTATTTGTTACACATATATTTATCTTGGAACCAAAGTCCAAGATGAATGGATACCTTTCTAAGTATCCATCATTGGATTATTTCTAATCCATGCACATCAAGTGTCATGATACTCACTTGATTACCATGTCCCAAAAAGAAGAGCACACAAAGAAACATATTCCTCTTATCACCCCATCATCATCTAGGGTTGTTTATCAAAGAGAAAGGCTTATCATCTCCTCTCATTATAGCATGAACCTTCAACTGTTCATGAGTCATTTATTCTTATTTCATCCCAGGTTCCTTGCTATCAGCATAGGAATTATAAGGATGATTACATGTCATTACTCATTCCTTTGTTATTGTCTAACATATTTATGAACATTTTGTGATTTTATCACATTTCCCATTTCCACATCATGGGAAAAGATCTTTACTATTCACACAGGCTTTATCAGACAGGGATCATCTCCCTTGTCTTATTTTCTTTATCATGAGGATTATACTTTTATTTCCTCTTACACACAGATGGATCTGAGATCATTTTAGATTCCATTTTATTGTACTAAGGATGTGATAAAAATATCCATGCCATATTTCTAGTTTCTGTATGCTCACTAGATTGTTTCAGAATGACTACTTGATCAGAGTCATTAGAAAGATATCAATCTAAGAGTCCCATACTTACCCTATCTCCAATATTTATATACCTGGACAGGGTATACAAGTACTGAGATTAGGTAGTATGCACTTTATTTACTATTATGTTCCTCACTTTACATATCATTATAAACACAAGATTTAACATTCCTAGATTTTCTTCAGGCATTACTTTTGTATCTCATACTTTATCACCCAGATAAGAGAAATTATAAAGCATTTAAAGGAATATTGTGTAAAATATGAGTCCTCATCTTCCTTGTGTCCTCATATGACTAGTCAAAGGAAGCTCAAAAACAACTACTTTCTTATATTTAACACATGAAATCATGAAATAATATATCAAAAAGTAACTATTTCATCTGACATGTCTCACCTCATAGTTTGTTTACTGCCTCAGGCTAATTCTTTTCATAGAATCTTACCATTGCCTGATGTTGACCCTGTGCTTTGTTATTTAATGCAGTTGATCCTGCCTGGGACATCTGTCTGCGTCCTCGAATGCCACCAGAAAACTATTTCCTCTGATGACTTTGATGTCTCTGTCTCAGTGGTTGGGTTACTATTGTATTTCCAAACGGATAGTTCCTTGCTAGATTTCCTATCTGTCTACACTGGTGACAGGTTCTATTCTCTTGATATGGTCTAAAAGGTCCTTTACCCTTTCCGAGTAGCCCTTTCCCTAGTGTACTAGAACCTAGTTGTATCGGGGGTACCAAAAACTTCCCCTTTTTAGAACTACTAGGCCTTTGATCCCAAGTTTGGATAGGCCTTTTCTTAATTCTTTTCTCATTATCCTTTTCTGGATAGTCTTTTTTGATATTTCCAGGCTGCCTACACTTGTGGCAAATCCTAGTTTCAGGTTGTAACCTATTCCTTTCATCAATATTCATTGCTCCAACATGCTAATGTTGAGCAAGAATCATGTTGGAGTCCAAAACTTCATCATTAGGGGCTGGTAATCTAGGTTGTATTGTTAATATATGGTCCACCATATGCATTATTTCAGTCCTGGCCTGCCCAACGGTGATATCAAAAGAAAGATTCCTTATCATAGTTGGTTCATCCTGGGGATTCTCAGGCAGTCGTTCTTCTCTCACCTCATCCCTCACACCTTCTGTTGGTGCAACATTGCTGATTTCAGCAACATGTTCTTTGTGTGATCCAGACATCTTTAAGTTCTTCTTCTCCTATATGAGTAGAAGACACTATCAGATAAACCTGAAGACACTAGAACAGATTCAACATCCTGAATCCTATGTCTCTGTAGACTCAGCGAACCTAGAGCTCTGTAACTACTAAATTGTAACACATTGTTTGAACAAAACATTATTAACTAAGCAGAAGCGATCATTAACAGCGGATTACTGAAAATCACTAAAAATTAAAACCTTTTTCAAAGAGATCCAAACACAAAAAAACTCTTTTATCAAGAACTATTGTATTTCATTTACATCCTGGTTCACAAGTACATATCTTGTACCATTCCTTCTCAAGGATTACAAACATCAACTGCTCTTTTAAAACTATACATAAGCAGCATAAGAACCTCGAGGCATCAAGCCAAAATCTCGGATTGATTCATTCAAAGCACTAACTACTAACTCTGAGGACCTGAGAGTACAGAGACGACACATAGGACTTTCTATACAAAAATATGGCATCCACCACCTGGAGTTTTATAGCTGTCCTTGTTGTTGCTACAGCTCTCCCCCTTCTATAGGGTTTCTGCATCTTCTTATGTGTCTACCTAAAAAGTTGGATCCCATGGGGTTTTGATAATTGAAAATTGTCCCAGCGAGAGATATAACTCTCTGCCAGAAACATTATTATTACAGATTGATAGAATAAAACTGAGCAGAAGTTCTTTTATATTAACAGCAGTATTAATCGATGTATGAATAGAATAGGATAATCTCCTTTCTTAAGGAGAACATTGCATCTACCCATGATATAATTATACATTATATATCTACTTTGTAAGGAGTGCACGGAATCATAAATATATCATCTATCAGCTAAAGATGCATAAAGAAATGTAACATAAACCAATGATTTCCATATTCAATCCTTAAGCAAACATACTATCCGACTGATTACATTTTTACAATCACACTTATGCCCTGAGGAGATGAGGTATACCGCTCATACTCCAACCGACCATTGCAAAGTCGAAATCGGTGCCATACAAGGTCAATGGAAGAGTCGGCTTCTATGACCTCCCTTATCTTGTTCAGTATGAGATTTTAATGTAGGACATCTTGTGTCTCTGCTAAATATCTTTTCAGGGTATACTGGTAACTTCGATATAGAGTTACAGTGGTGGTTGTACTCTCTTCGCAATCGAGAGATTTCATGTTTATCTCACATCGATCCGGCATTAATATTATTGGGAGATTCGTGATACATACATCCCGTTATTGAGGGATTAGTGATACATCCACCCCGACATATATAATGAAGTATTGAGAGATTTAGTGTTTATCTCGCATCAATTCCTCCATTAGGGCGTAAGGATATTTTTGCCCATCACCACCGCATATTCAAAAATATGCATTCCGGGTTATGCCACGGAGCAACCCGTTTCACCATCCAGTAAATTCTGACACTGATGGTTATATGCCCAGGGCACTACATGATAAGATTCCACTTGATTAATTATGTGCATTACTGTATTCTTTTAGCATCAGTCAAGTTCTCAAACAATATTATGACAAATGCTACAAAGAAAAGTATAATTCATCTATCTAGAACTTTTCAAAACTTTATAAAACATTGAGATCTTAATCCCTTGTCACATCATGGGCATTCTCATCCCATAACATCTCATCATCATGATTATGGAATATGGGTATTCAAACCCTCAGCTCGTCAAAGAACACTTGTTACCACTTATCAGGTAACTAATACCTTAAGGTCATCTGACCAAGGTAAACATGATACTTGCTACACAAGCATCCCACATGGCTCTCAAAGCCCATTTAGTCTCTTGTTACCTCTTACTAGGAAACAATACATATAATGGCTCACAAGGCCCATAAAGCATTTAAATAATTAACACATCATAGCTCATACCTGGCTATGCTCATCATCTCATGATCACCTATATGATCATTACATAATAATAGTTATATCTATTATATATCAGCACTATGCAATGTAAGAGTAGCATCACTATTCCCTTATTTAGGGTTAGGATTTCTCTTACATATCATCACCCTTCATTAGGGTTAGGGTTTTCCATTATTAACCATTTAGGTTCTCAAGATCATATTATTAATGATCAAGCCCTAATTCATTGCTCCACACAGCTAGGTGCCAACATTGATAACATAAGTATTCAATCATTCTTATTTATTCTCATCACTTATCATTAAATGAATTAGCAACACGATATGAGTTCCTCTCTCAACTTTACCAGAATATGATTACATCATAAATTATTAATTTGGTTTAACCTTTCCATAAGGTATGTTAGCCTACACTTATCAAAGTGCATTAAATCTCAATATAACAATTGACATGACACACTTCATGTGTTACTCATCCAAGTATTTTGGATTTAGAATACATCAAGGTGTATCACTCTTGATGTGTTGGATGTGATATCTATCATGTCTTGATGTATCACTTCCCTCATCACCTTTATCTTAAGTTCATCAGCTTATCTTGTATTAGGGTATCTCCCATCCTAATACTTCATGCACCAGTTCATCACATTTATCATGTAATGTATTGATCACAAGTCACTTATTTAAAATATGCAACCACTGTCAATGATATGGACTCATCTCAAGTTAAGGCATTATTAATATAAGGTCATCTATTAACAACCACCCTAGGTGTTTCATTTATCAATATATTAATCACTATTCCATTATTAGGGATAGGATTTCCCATCTTTATCCATTAGGGTTTACATAACATCACCCTATATTAGGGTTTCACATAACATCACCCTGCTTTAGGATTTCACATAACATCATCCTATATCAGGGTTCCACATACCTTCACTCTTTGTTAGGTTTTCATATAATCATTACATAACATCACCCTGGATTAGGGTCTCACATCACATTACTGCATTAGGGTTCCACATACCTTCACCCTAGGATAGGGTTTCACATGACATCAACCTAGGTTAGGGTTTCACATAACATCACCCTAGGTTAGGTTTTCACATAACATCACCCTAGTTTATTGTTTCACATAACATCACCCTAGGTTAGGGTTTCATTATCTTGAATTAAGGTTTCTTATAACTTTTCCCCCAATTTAGGGTTTTACATAGCTTTACCCGAAATTAGGGTTTCTCAACTCATAGGCTAAAATTAGGGTTATGGTTTATCATCATATTGCCCAAGATTAGGGTTTCATGCACTATAACCCAAAATTAGGGCTTCACATACCTTTACCCTATATCAGGGTTAGGATTTCATATTAGGGTTTCATATAAGATTATATAACATCACCCTGGGATTAGAGTTCACATCATATCTCTGTATTACGGTTTCACTTGACCTTACCCTTGATTAGGGTTTCACATGACTTCACCCTTAATTAGGGTTTCACATGACATCACCCTTAATTAGGGATTCACATGTCATCACCCTTAATTAGGGTTACACATGTCATCACCCTTAATTAGAATTTCACATGTCATCACCCTTAATTAGGGTTTCACATGGCATCACCCTTAATTAGGGTTACATCATTACCCTAGATTAGGGTTACACCTAGCATTGCCCTAAATTAGGTTTGGGGTTCATCAACCTTCTCAATTAGGGTTTCATGATCACTCCATCAAGAATCATACGCTAATTACATATTTTATTCATGTTGAGAGTGTTGAGGTTTAATCATTACATGATTATTATACATGTATGGATTCATGTCTATCTCTCTCATCCTCTCTAGGATGTTGATTACATCAAACTTAATTATATTAGGTCAACCCTTCATTCAAGTACATGCATCTATGGTTACCATAGTGTAGTGAGATACTTCTTTCATAAGCATCAAAGGTTAACCACTCAAAAGGTACTAATCACTTAAGTACCTTAAAGGTACAACCATTGTAATTACTTTTGATAAACATCATCAACTATCATGGGGTTGATTGTACTTACAAGGTTTGAATCAATTAAACCTTCAAACGGTCTTGGGGTATTAGACCTTTAAACGGTCTTGAATCTTTTGTACCTCCAATTGTTCTTAAGACTGTTAGATCTTAAATGGTCTTGATTCAATTGTATCTCCATACAGTCTTGAATCTTTTGTTCCTCTAAACAGTCTTTCCCTAACTCCTTCATTCGGTTTTGAAATCGTTTACTCAATTTATCATTGAAACCAAATGAACAACTCATCATTGAAATCGAATGAACATCAAACAATTTGAGACCGTTTGCCCTCCAAACGGTCTAAGGACCATTTGATCCCAAACGGTCTCAAGAACGTTTGGACTCAAATAGTCTCGAGACCATTTGGTCCAAAACATCTTGAAACTAATTGGATCAACTAGTGTTTCCTCCAACCAATCAATTGATTTTAGGGTATGCTTTATTGAATCGATCATCAATTGAACCATTGAGAGTACATCCAATTACAACCCTTGGATCTTCAACCATCCATCACAGCCCTTAACCACCAAACGGTCTTCAGATCCTTTGGTCTGAAACGGTTTTGAGACCATTTGCATCCAAACAGTCTTGAGACCGTTTGGACCATCAAACAAGAAATTGATCCAATTCAATTAGGAATTCTTCAATCAATCGATTAGGGTTTGCAGTCCATGGATCATCCATTCTGGAATCCATTATAATTAAATCAATTTGAGCCATTGGATCTTCATCAATCACATCAGCAATTAACCCCAAATGGTTTTGAAATTCAATTTACCCATTCGAATTTGAGATCCATTATCCATTCGATCTTGTACTCAATTGCCCATTCGATCTTGTAGTCATTTAGCCATTCGGATTTGTAGTCATTTACCCATTCGGTCTTGAACTTAATTACCCATTCGGTTTTGAAGTAAATTACCATTTGGTCTTGGGTTCAACTACCCATTCGGTCTTGGGTACAACTACCCATTCGGTCTTGAAACTGAATCAATTCATTCGGTTTTGAAACCGGATTAACTCAATCGGTTTTGAAAACTGTTTGCCCATTATTTTGTTGAGGTGTGTGCTTAATATGACATCATCATCTTCAAGCTTCAAACCTTCGAAATCAGTTGTGATTCTTATGGTGATTTCAACAATTAATCAAAGGGAAATCGAGAAAGAAGAAAGGTTCAACACGTAGTGAATAAATTATAAACAATAATGACATTTAAGGGTTCAAGTTATATAACCCGCCTTCAAAATTGAATCCAAGCTTCAAGCTTCACGTCCTCAATGGTGAATGAAGCTTTCTCAACTGTCCAAAGCTCGTCCTCAAGTCATTGAGTGAAATGAATGGCCAAGGTTGACGATTGAATGAAGAAAAGAAGAAATTAAGCATTGAATTTTGATTTCCACCATGAAATCAAGGTTGAAGATGACTATGGAGCTTACCTACAGGTTGGAACACGTACTCCTGTTGCTCCTAATCTCCTTTGTGCACGGAAAAAGCAAGGAAAGAAAAAGGGATCGAAAAAGCCTTTCATGTGGGTTGAAAATGGGATGTATATAAGGAAATTCCAATGAGAGAGAAAGTGATAATAAAATCCTTTAATCCCCAAAATTGGTGCCACATACTCCCCTCAATCCCTTGAATACGAAGCCATATCCCCCACCTTGTAAATCCTCTTCATTATCCATGAATTAAAGAAAAATAAATTAAGCACCTTAACCATTATAATAATAATATCCAAAATTGAGTGGATATTACTTTTTAGTTAACTAATGTGAGTGGGCTCTCCACTCACTTTAGATATTTTGTGGCCTTCGCAAGGCACAAGGACTTTCACACTTATGAAAATTAAACCATATCATTTTTGGTTGAAGGGCACTTCCATTAATATATTTATTTTTGCATTAAATTGAATTAGGGTTTCAATTATGCTTAAATCTTGATTATTTTAATATTAGGATTCTCTCTCCTCTAAAGAGATTCAAATGAGACACCCCTCTGATTTTCTTGTCTCTAATTAATACAAATAAATATTAGGGACTCTCTATAAGTGGTATTTTGCATATTGAACCCTAGGTTTTGGGTAAATTGCACATTACACCAAAACTAGGGTTTAATGCACAAACATTGCTTAATAAGCTCTTTCTTGGTGCCCAGGCTACCACAAGCCATACCTATGCATCATTTTCATTCTTATGATGCTTCAACACTTGAGGAACATTTTATCATGTAATATTTGCAAGTTAACCCCTCAACTTGGGTAATTTGCACTTTAGTCCAAAACGAGTAAAACATTGTTTCAACATTATTCAAAAAGGACTAAAATTGAAACATAAGTTCCTCTGGAGCTTTAATTACTTTTCAAAGGATAAATACAAGAATATAAATGACTTACTTAAGCAAAACCTCTAGGGTTAAGCCTTAACCCAGGTCAGGGATGTTACAACACCAGTTCATCACATTTATCATGTAATGCATTGGTCATAAGTCACTTATTTGAAATATGCAACCATTATCAATGATGTGGACTCATCTCGAGTTAAGGCATTATTGATATAAAGATATCTATTATCAACCTCTTTAGGTGTTTCACTTATCAATATATTAGTCACTATTCCATTATTAGGAATAGGGTTTTCCATCTTTATCAATTAGGGTTTACATAACATCTCCCCATATTTGGGTTTCACATAACATCACCCTACATTAGAATATCACATAACATCCTTCTATATCAGGGTTTCACTTGGCATTACCTGAAATTAGGATTTCTCAGCTCATAGCCAAAAATTAGAGTTATGGTTTATCATCATATTGCCCAAGATTAGGGTTTCATGCACTATAACCCAAAATTAGGGTAGGGTTTCATATAGCATTTCATAGCATCACCCTGGATTAGAGTCTCTCATCATAGTACTATATTAGGGTTATGCATGACGTCACCCTTGATTATGATTTCACATCACATCACTGCATTATGGTTTCATATGACATCACCCTTGATTAGGGTTTCACATCATTACATCATTATCTTGAATTAAGGTTCAGTATAACTTTTCCCCAAATTAGGGTTTCATGTAACTTTACCCGAAATTAGGGTTTCATAAAGCATCCTCTTAAATTAGGGTTTTTCATTATATTACCCTGAATTGGGATTTCTCATATCATCACCATAGATTAGGGTTACACCATTACCCTAGATTAGGGTTACATCTAGCATTGCCCTAAATTAGGGTTAGGCTCATCAACCTTCTCATTTATGGTTTCATGATCTCTTTATCAAGGATCATACCCTAAATTACATGTTTTATTCATATTGAAAGTGTAGGGGCTTAACCACTTACATGATCATTATACATGTATGAATTCCTCTCTCTCTCATCCTCTCTAGGATGTTGATTACTTCAAACTTGATTAGATTAGGGAAACCCTTCATTCAAGTACATATAGGGTTAGCATAATGTATTGAGATATTACTTTCATAATTATCAAAGGTTAACCCTTCTAAGGATACTAATCACCCCAGTACCTTAAAGGTACAACCATTGTAATTATTTTTTAGGTACATCATTAACAATCATAGGGTTAATTGATCTTTCATAGCTTTGAGGCTATTAGTCTCCAAACTCTTTTGATACTTTTGAACCTTCAAACGGTTTTAAGATGTTGACCTTCAAACGGTCTTGAGGTGCTCGACCTCCAAATAGTTTTGATCCACATCTTAAATTGGTCTTAAGACCGTTAGACCATCAAACGGTCTTGATCTCATAGTCCCTAAAAGGTTTGAGACTGTTTGAATTAAATATAATTAACCCCAAATGGTTTGAAACTGAATAAGCAACTCATCATTGAAACCGATTAAACATCAAATGGTTTGAGACCATTTTCCCTCCAAACGGTCTGAAGACCGTTTGATCCCAAATGGTCTCAAGACCGTTTGGACTCAAATAGTCTCAAGACCGTTTGGTCAAAACCACCTTGAAACCAAAATGGTCATCCACGGTTTCCTTTAATCAATCAATTGATTTTAGGGTTTGCACTCATTGAATCATCCAATATTGAGACCATTGAAAGTACATCAACTACAACCCTTAGATATCCATCAATCCATGACTCCACTTGACCTCAAACGGTCTTGAGACCGTTTGCCCTCAAATGGTCTTGAGACCGTTTGAGCCATTCAACATTGAAATTGACTCAATCGATTTAGAGTTTCAACCAAATCAATCCAATTAGGGTTTGTAATCCATGGATCACCTATTCTTGAATCCATTAAATCAATTTAATCCATTGAATCTTCATCATTCACAACAGCAATTAACCCCAAACGTTTTTGAAGTTCAATCTACCCATTCGATCTTGAGATCCATTATCCATTCAGTTTTGAACTCAATTATCCATTCGATCTTGAAGTCAATTACCCATTCGATTTTGAAGTAATTTACCCATTCAGTCTTGGGTTCAATTACCCATTCGGTCTTGGGTTCAATTACCCATTCGGTCTTGAGTAAATTACCCATTCGGTCTTGGGTTCAATTACCCATTCGGTCTTGAGTAAATTACCCATTCAGTCTTGGGTTCAAATATCCATTCGGTCCTGAAACTGAATCAACCCAATCGGTTTTGAAACCGAATTAGCTCAATTAGTTTTGAAAATTGTTTGCCCATTCCTTTGTTGAGGTGTGTGCTTAAGATGACATCATCATCTTTAAGCTTGAAACCTTTGAGATCAATTGTGATTCTTATAGTGATTTCAACAACTAATCAAAAGGAAATTGAGAAAGAAGAAAGGTTCAACATATAATGAATAAATTGCAAGAAATAAGGAAATTTAAGGTTTCAAGTTATATAACCTGCCTTCAGAGCTAAATCCAAGCTTCAAGCTTCACGTCCTCAATGGTGAAGAAGTTTTCTCAACTGTCCAAGGCCCGTTCTCAAGTCTTTGAGTGAAATGAATGGCTAAGGTTGAAGATTGAATGAAGAAAAGGAGAAATCAAGCATTGAATTTTGATTTCCACCATGAAATCAAGGTTGAAGAAGACAATGGAGCTTACCTATAGGTTGGGGCACGTACTCCTTATGCTCCTAAGATCCCTTGTGTTCAACCAAGGCAAAGAAAGAAAAAGGGATCGAAAAAGCCTTTCATGTGGGTTGAAAATGGGATGTATATAAGGGAATTTCAATGAGAGAGAAAGTGATAAATAATTCCTTCAACTCCAAAAATTTGTGCCACCTACTCCCCTACATCCCTTGAATAAGAATCCATCTTCCCAACCTTGTAATTCCTCTTCATTATCCATGAATTAAAGAAAACAAATTAAGCACCTTAGTCAATATAATAATAATATCCAAAATTGAGTGGATATTACTTTTCCTTTAACTAATGTGAGTGGGATCTCCACTCACTTTAGATATTTCATGGCCTTTGCAAGGCACAAGGACGTTCACACTTATGCAAATTAAACCATCTCATTTTTGGTTGAAGGGTACTTCCATTAATATATTTATTTTTGCATTAAATTGAATTAGGGTTCCAATTATGCTTAAATCTTGATTATTTTAATATCAAGATTCTCTCTCTTCCAAAGATATTCAAATGAGACGCCCCTATGATTTTATTGTCTCTAATTGATACCAAGAAACATTAGGGACTCTCTAGAAGTAGTATTTTTCATATTGAACCCTATGTTTTGGGTAAATTGCACATTACACCAAAACTAGGTTTTAATGCACAAACATTGCTTAATAAGCTCTTTCTTGGTGCTCAGGCTACCACAAGCCATACCTCTGCATCATTTTCATTCTTATGATGCTTAAACACTTGAGGAACATTTTATCATGTAACATTTGCAAGTTAACCCCTCAACTTGGGTAATTTGCACTTTAGTCCAAAACAAGTGAAACATTGTTTCAACATTATTCAAAAAGGACTAAAATTGAAACATAGGTTCCTCTTGAGCCTTAATTACTTTTCAAAGGATAAAGACATGAATATAATTATCTTTCTTAAACAAAACATCTAGGGTTAAAGCATAACCCAGGTCAGGGATGTTACAAATTATAAACCCCTAACAAAGATTTCGTCCCTGAAATCCCAAGTAAAGGGAGACAAATATTATTTATTCACTATATCATCCGGTCTCCACATAACATCTTAATGTCATGGTGATGCCATAGAACTTTGATCAACACAAAGCCCTTCCATACAGGGTTATTATAGAACTTGTCACACAGGACACATACTCCACTGTCCTTTTTATTATTGATTGTAGAGTCAACTCTGTGTCAGATAGCATTTTTCTATGTCAGGGATACATTATACGTGCCTAATTCTATTCAAGTGTCAAAACTCACTGATTTATCACCTTTCTCAACTTATAACTTTATGTGACAAGATTCTTAGTTCTGGGGAGTCTCCCATACTCCTCATTTAGTTTAGCATTTCACTTCTAAGGAAAGACCAGAGTTACATTTTGTCACCCACTTGTGACTACAAGTATTATCATACATCTGTTGTGCCATCCAATCTGTTAACACAACACTAAACTTTCACACTGCTTGTACCAACTATCTCATTAGTTGTACATGCTTTTGGCATAAGCGGAGGTTACTTACCGATTAAGAAGTTTTCTTAGAGGTATCTTTGGAATTATTTTTAACTTGATAAGCTTTTCCCCACAACGATTTTACAATTATTCCTTCAATTAGTACATTCTTATCGATGTTATGTTTATGCAGAGCATGAACCCCTAACATGTGATGTCCATACTATTTTACGTAATTAGACTGATTTCACAGTTGGCCATTCCAGGTAACCAACATATATGGTCTAATTAGAAGTTATACTTTTACTTTCCCATACCACCAGATATTTCTTAGATACTAGAATTTCTTACCTTAGTATCCATCACATGTATCAAGAACACATCACATCCTCATCATTTCCATTTTTCTATTGTTTTTACCAAAGTCACACATATAAGAATATCTTTCTTTCATCTTTGGAACATTATTTGTTACATATATCTTTATCTTGGAACCAAAGTCCAAGATGAACTGATACTTTTCTAAGTATCCATCATTAGATTATTTCTAATTCATGCACATCAAGTGCCACAATACTCACTTGATTTCTATGTTCCAAAAATAAGAGAACACAAAGAAACATATTTCTCTTATCACCCCATTATCATCCAGGGTTGTTTATCAAAGAGAAAAGATTATTATCTCCTCTCATCATTGTATGAACTTTCAACTATTCATGAGTCATTTACTCTTGTTTCATCCTAGGTCCCTTGCCATTAGCAAAGGAATTATAAGGATGATTACCTATCATTACTCATTCCTTTGTTATTGTCTAACATATTTATGAACATTTTGTGATTTTATCACATTTGCCATTTCCACATCATGGGAAAAGATCTTTACCATACACAGGATTTATCAGACAGGGATCATCTCCCTTGTCTCATTTCCTTTATCATGAGGATTATTCTTTTACTTCCTCATACACATAGATTGATATGATATCATTTCAGATTCCATTTTATTGTACTTAGGATGTGATAAAAATATCCATGCCATATTTCTAGTTTCTTTATGCTCATTAGATTGTTTTAGAATGATTACTTGATCAGAGTAATCAGAAAGATAACAATCTAAGAGTTCCATACTTGCCTTATCTCCAATAATTATATACCTGGCCAGGGTATACAAGTACTGATATTAGGTAGTATGCACTTTATTTACTATCATGTTCCTCAATTTTCATAT
Organism: Alisma plantago-aquatica; assembly: GCA_963693085.1. NCBI lineage: Eukaryota > Viridiplantae > Streptophyta > Magnoliopsida > Alismatales > Alismataceae > Alisma > Alisma plantago-aquatica. Next base: position 1,018,449,534 of record OY856410.1, read on the forward strand.
CATTTTAGACACAGGATTTAACATTCCTGGATTTTCTTCAGACATTACTTCTATATCTCATACTTTATCACCCAGATAAGAGAAATTATAAAGCATTTAAAGGAATACTGAGTAAAATACAAGTCCTCATCTTCCTTGTGTCCTCATATGACTAGTCAAAGGAAGCTCAAAAATAACTACTTTCATATATTTAACACATGAAATCGTGAAATAATATATTAGGAAGTAACTATTTCATCTGACCTGTCTCACCTCATAGTTTGTTTACTGCCTCAGGCTGATTCTTTTCATAGAATCTTACTATTGCCTGATTTTGACCTTGTACTTAGTTATTTAATGTAGTTGATCATGCCTGGGACGTCTGTCCACGTCCTCGAATGCCACTAGAAAATTGTTTCCTTTGATGACCTTGATGTCTCTGCCTCGGTGATGGGGTTACCACTGTGTTTCCAATTGGACAATCCTTTACTAGATGTCCTACCTTTCTACACTGGTGATAGGTTCTAATCTCTTGATATGGTCTACAAGGTCCTTTACCCTTTATGGGTAGCCCTTTACCTAGTGCACTAGACCTTGGTTGTACCGATGGTACCAAAAAATTCCCCTTTTTGGAACTACTAGGCCTCTGATCCCGAGTTTGGATAGGCCTTTTCTTAATTCTTTTCTCATTATCCTTTTATGGAAAGTCTTTTCTGATATGTCCAGGCTGCCTACACCTATGGAAAACCCTGGTTTTAGGTTGTAACCTATTCCTTTCATCAATATTCATTGCTCCAACATGCTAATGTTAACAAGAATCTTATTGGAGTGCAAAACTTCATCATTAGGGGTTGGCAATCTAGGTTGTATTGCTAATATATGGTCCACTATATGCATCATTTCTGTCCTAGCTTTCCCAACAGTGATAATAAAATAAGGATTCTTTATCATAGTTGGATCATCTTGCGGTTCTCAGGCAGTCGTTCTTCTCTCGCCTGGTCCCTTACACCTTCTGTTAGTGCAACATTGCTGCTCTCAGCAGCATGTTCTTCGTGTGATCCAGACATCTTTAAGTTCTTCTTCTCCTATATGAGTAGAAGACACTATCAGATAAACTAGAAGACACTAGAACAGACTCAACAACCTTAATCCTATGTCTTTGTAGACTCAGCAAACCTAGAGCTATGATACCACTAAATCGTGATGACGGACACCAAACATCAGATAATAATGAATGTGGAAGCCAACATTAGCAGCAGATTAATGAAAATCACTAAAAATTAAAACATTTTTCAAAGAGATCCAAACATAGAAAACTCTTTTATCAAGAACCAATGTATTACATATACATTCTGGTTCACAAGTACATACCATGTACCATCTCTTCTCGAGGATTACATACAACAGTTGCTTTGCCAAACTATACATAAGCAACATAAAACCTCAAGGCGTTCAAGCTAAAATCTCAGATCAATGATGAAAGCACTATCTACTGACTCTGAGGACCTGAGAGTATAGAGATGACACATAGGACTTTCTATACAAAACATGACAGTCAGTGCCTCCACCTAGAATATCACTGATGTCCATGTTGTTGTTGTTGCTCTTTCCCTGCTATGAGGTTACTGTCTCTTCTTCTATGTTTACCTAAAAAGTTGGATCCCACGGGGGTGAGACAATTGAAATTGTCCCAGCGAGAGATATAACTCTCCGCCAGAAACATTATTATTGCAGATAAATAGTAATAAATTGAGCAAGAGTTCTTTTATATCAACAGCAGTATTAATCATTGTATGATCAAAATAAGATAATCTCCTTTCTTAAGGAGAGCATTGCATCTACCCATAGTAGATTTATATATCATCTATCCACTTTGCAAGGAATGTAAGGGAACATAATTATATCAACTATCATCTAAAGATGCATAAGAGAAATGTAACATCAACTAATGATTTTTCATATTCAATCCTTAAGCAAACATGCTATACGACTGATTACATTTTATAATCACACTTTGCCCCGAGGAAATGAGGTATACCGCTCATACTCCAACCGACCATTGCAAATTCAAAATCGGTGCCATACAAGATCAATGGAAGAGTCAGATTTCCATGACCCCCCCCCTTATCTCAGTTAGTATGAGATTCCATTCAGGACATCTTGTGTCTCTGCTAAATAGCTTTCCAGGGTATACTGGAAACTTCTCTATAGAGTTACAGTGGCGGCTGTACTCTCTTCATAATCGAGAGATTTCATGTTTATCTAACATCGATCCAGCATTAATGTTATTGGGAGATTCGCGATACATCCATCCCAATATCAAGGGATTAGTGATACATCCACCCCGACATATATAATGAAGGATTGAGAGATTTAATTTTTATCTCGCATCAATTCCTCCATTAGGGCGTAAAGATATTTTTTCCCATCACCCCCTCATATACAAAAATATGCATTCCAGGTTATGCCGTGGAGCAACCCATTTCACCATCCAGGAAATTCTGATGCTGATGGTTATATGGACAGGGCCCTACATGATAAGATTCCACTTGATTAATTAAGTATATTACCATATTCTTTTAGCATTAGTCAGGTTTTTAGACATAAATTATTATAACAAAAGCTATAAAGAATGTGTAATACTTCTATCAAGTACTTTTCAAGTCTTTATAAAACATTGGGATCTCAATCCCTTATCTCATTTCTGGAAATCCACATCCCTCAACATCATCATCACGTTTACTGAATCTGGGTATTCAAACCCTTAGTTCATCACTAAACATAGTTACCATTTATCAGGTAACTATTACCTTCAGGTAATCTGACCAAGGTAAACATGATACTTACTATACAAGCATCTCACATGGCTCACAAGGCCTATTAAGTCTCTTATTACCTCTTACTAGGAAACAAAGCATTTAAATGATTAACACATCATAGCTCATACCTGCCTATGCTCATCATCTTATGATTACCTGCATGATCATTACATAATAACATTTATATCAATTACATATCAGCACTATGCAATGTAAGAGTAGCATCGCTATTCCCTTATTTAGGGTTAGGATTTCTCTTACATATCATCACCCTTCATTAGAGTTAGGGTTTTCCATTATTAACCATTTAGGTTCTTAAGATCATATTATTAATGATCAAGCCATAATTCATTGCTCCACACAGCTAGGAGCCAACATTGATAGCATAAGTATTCAATCATGCTTATTTATTCTCATCACTTATCATTAAATGAATTATCAACACAAGATATAAGTTCCTCTCTCAATTTTACCAAAATATGATTACATCATACTTTATTAATTTGGCTTAACCTTTTCATAAAGTATGTTAGCCTACACTTATAAAAGTGCATTACATCTCAATGTAACAATTGACATGACACACTTCATGTGTTACTCATCCAAGTAAATTGGATTTAGAACACATCAAGATGTATCAATCTTGAGGTGTTGAATGTAATATCTATCATGTCTTGATGTATCACTTTCCTCATCACCTTTATCTTAAGTTTATCATCTTATCTTGTATCAGGGTATTTCCCATCCTAATACTTTATGCACCAGTTCATCACATTTATCATGTAATGTATTAGTCATAAGTCACTTATTTGAAATATAAAACCATTATCAATGATGTGGTCTCATCTCGAGTTAAGGCATTATTGATATAAAGATATCTATTATCAATCTCTTTAGGTGTTTCACTTATCAATATATTTGTGACGACACCCGCTATCATTAAGATAACAAGTGTACAATCAACATGCGGAAACGATTATTAATAGTGGATTACTGAAAATCACTAAAAATTAAAACCATTTACAAAAAGATCCAAACATAGGAAAACTCTTTCATCAGGAACCAATGTAATACATTTACAACATATTTCATTAGTACATGCCTTGTACCATCTCTTCTCGAGGATTACAAACATTAACTGCCCTGTTAGAACTATACACATGAAGTATAAGAACCTCGAGGCATCAAGCTAAAATCTCAGATCGATTCGTCAAAAACACTAACTACTAACTCCGAGGACCTGAGAGTATAGAGACGACACATAGGACTACTATCTATATGAGTTGACAGATAGTATCTCCACTTGAGATCTCACTGTTGTCCTGGTTGTTGTTGTCCTTTCACTATTGTGGGGATTCTATTCCCTCATCCGCGTCCACCTAAATACATTGGATCCCACGGGGATGTGACAATTGTAAATTTCCCCAGTGAGAGATATAACTCTCCACCAAAACATTATTATTGCAATTTATTAGAATAAAAACTGAGTAGAGGAATCTTATATATTAACAAATAGGATAAATCACTCAGAGTAAAATAATCTCATTTCCTAAGGAGAACATTGCATCTACCTATGGTAGAGTTGTAAATCATCTATCTCCTTTTCAAGGAATGTAAAGAGATATAAATAATATCTATCAACTAGAGATGCATAAAAGAAATGTAACATCAGCCAATGAATTTCCATATTCAATCCTTAAGCAAACATGCTATATGGCTTATTACATTTTACAATCACACTGATGCCCTGAGGAATGAGGTATACCACTCATACTCCAACCGACCATTGTGAAGTCAAAATCGGTACCATACAAGGTCAATAGTAGAGCCAGCTACTAAGACCTCCCTTTTCTAGGTCAGTATGAGACCACATGCATGACATCTTGTGTCACTGCTAAATAGCTTTGCCAGGGTATAGTGGAAACTTCACTATAGAGGTAGGGTCAACTGCACTCTCTTCACAATCGAGAGATTTCATGTTTATCTCCATCGATCCGGCATTAATATTATTGGGAGATTCGTGATACATCCATCCCAATATTCGGGATATTCATGATACATCCATCCCGGTACATATAATGAAGGATTCAGAGATTTAATGTTTATCTCCATCAATTCCTCCATTAGGGCGTAAGGATATTTTCGCCCATCACCCCCACATATTAAAAAATATACGATGTCTGGGTTATGCCGCGGAGCAACCCATTTCACCATTCAGCAAATTCTGACACTGATGGATCTATGGCCAGGGCTCTACATGATATGATTTCACTCAATTAATTAAGTACATTGTCATATTCTTTTAGCATCAGTCAAGTTTTCAAACAGGAATTATTATGACAAATGCTACGAAGAAACATGTAATACTTCCATCAATACTTTTTAAAACTATGTAAAACTTTAGGATCTCTATCCCTTATCTCATTACTTGGAAGATCTCATTTCTCAACAATATCATCATCATGATTACTGAATTTGGGCATTCAAATCCTCAGTTCATGACTGAACATGTTACCACTTCTTAGGTAACTATTACCTTCAGGTCATTTGACCAAAGTATACATGATACTTGTTACACAAGCATCTCACATGGCTCACCAGGCCACTGCACATCTTGTCACCTCTCATTGGGCAACAATTAATATAATGGCTCATAAAGCTCAAGTACATTTTGTTACTTCTTACTAAGAAACAATAACATAATGGCATGCAAGTCCAATCAATATTTTTATTAAATAAATATCATAGATCAAACCTGGCTATGCTCATCATCTCATGATATCTACATGGTTAATACACATGATAACAGTCATGACAAATTTTACATCACACCATGCAATACAATAGTAACACCACTATTCCCTTACCAGGGTTAGGGTTTACCATCAAATAGGGATTTTCATCCCTTTACCCAAAATTAGGGTTAGGGTTTCCCATTTTACATTAATTAGGGTTTCATGTTTATATTATCAATCCAACCCTAATTTATTTTTCCACTCTTTTAGGAGCATTCATTGATATCATAAGTATTCACTCATGCTTATTACTCTCATCATATATCATTAATGATTATCAATTCAAGGTATGAGTTCATCTCTCATCCTTACCATAGTATGAATACATCATACTCATTATCTTCGCTTAACCCCTATCTCATGGTATGTTAGCCAACACTTATCAAAGTGCATTAAATTCATTACATGTAACATCCCAGGATTTGAGGCCTTGGATAAAACACTCTTAAAAGGAATGATTGGACTACCCATATCACCAAGGTGCACCTCCTTTTCCGGGAGCCAATCACTAAAGAACTCCATAGTTAAGCGTGCTCAGCTTGGAGTAGTACTAGGATGGGTGACCAGTCGGGAAGTTGATCCTGGCTTGTGTGTTAGTGTGGATAAAGTGCGCAGTTAAGGCTAGTGGTGGTTTTTGGGGCCAGTCGTCATTCCTGAAACTCTACTACAGACTTGGGCAGTGGGCCCTAGGTGTTACAAATGGTATCAGAGCCATAACCCCTCCAGTAGATGGGGCCCACATGGGCAAGTGGCATGCCAGTCTTGAGCCGTGCGGTCCAGGCAAGTTGGAAAGGGTTATCCGTAGAGACGAGATGGAGTCGCCCTTGCACTGGTAGCTGTGGACGGGAGCTGGATGTCAATGGGTCATTGTGGGTCTGCACTGAAATGGGGTCAGATTATGAGGCCATATAATTGAGCCTTGACGAGGACGTCAACAGTCTAAGTGGGGGAGATTGTAACATCCCAGGATTTGAGGCCTCGGATAAAACACTCTTAAAAGGAATGATTGGACAACCCATATCACCAAGGTGCACCTCCTTTTCCAGGAGCCAATCACTAAAGAACCCATATCACCAAGGTGACCAGTCGGGAAGTTGATCCTGGCTTGTGTGTTAGTGTGGATAAAGTACGCAGTTAAGGCTAGTGGTGGTTTGTGGGGCCAGTCGTCATTCCTGAAACTCTACTAGAGACTTGGGCAGTGGGCCCTAGGTGTTACATTACATCTTTATTGTAGCAGTTTACATAACACACACTTCTTGTGTTTCTTATCTAAGTATATTGGATTTGAGGTGCACCAAGGTATATCAACCTTGAAAGGCTAAATGTGATATCTATTATGTCTTGATGTATCACTTTTCTCATCACTTCCAACTTTACTTGAGTTTATCAACTGATCTTGTATTAAGGTATTTCCCTCTTAATACTTTTAACCACTAACCTATCACCTTTATCATGTAGTGCATAGGTCACACATTAGAATTGTCCAACTATCTTTAATGATATGGACTTATCTCAGGTTAAGGCATTGCTTACTATAAAGTTGCATGTAATCAACCACTTGAGATATTTCACCTTTAAAAGGTATTACCCACTATTTCATCATTAGGGTTTTCTCATACCTTCACCCTATTTTAGGGATAGGATTTCATATAGCATTACATAGCATCACCCTGGATTAGGGTTTCACATGTCATCACCCTATATTAGGATTCCACATTCCATTACCCATAATTAAGATTTCTCATGTCATTACCCTAGATTAGGATTACATTCAATTACCCACAATTAGGGTTTACTATTCATCCCAATTAGGGTTTACATTCAATCACTCATAATTAGGGTTTACAAATCATCACCGTTAATTAGGGTTACATCATTACCCTAGATTAGGGTTTCATGAAGCATTGCCCTGAATTTAGGGTTAAGATTCATCAATTATTGATTAGGGTTTCATGATCTCTTCATCAAGGATCATACCCTAAATACATATATTATTTATGTTGAAGATATTGAGGCTTAACCATTACATGATTATCATACATGTATGGATTTCCTCTTCCTCTTTTCCTTTCTAGGATGTTTACCAAACATGATTAGGTTAGATTAACCTTTCACGTACATACATCTATGATTGTCATAGTGTAATGATTCATTGCTTTCATAAGCTCTTAGAATAACCCATCTAAGGCTACTAATCCTCTAGTACCTTATGGGTACAACCATTATAATCACCTTGGATTTACATCATTAATCAATTAAGTAATTAATTGACCTTTACTCACATTTAAGTCTTCAAAAGATTTTGGTCAATTGAACCCCAAACGGTCTTAATCACTTAGACTCCAAATGATCTTGATCAATTGGGACATCAAACGGTTTGAAACCATTTGGGAAATTTGCCCTTGAAATCGTTTGGACACTTTTTACATTGAAACCATTTGGGCACTTTTTACATTGAAATCGTTTGGGCAATTTGCCCTTGAAACCGTTTGGACACTTTTTACATAGAAACCGTTTGGGCACTTTTTACATTGAAATCATTTGGGCACTTTTTACATTGAAACCGTTTGGGCAATTTTCCCTTGAAACCGTTTGGACACTTTTTACATTAAACCCGTTTGGTCAATTTTCTATTGAAACCGTTTGGATCACCAAATGGTTTGAGACCGTTTGGTGTCAAACGATCTTGAGACTGTTTGATCCCAAATGGTATTCAGACCGTTTTGACCAAACTACCTCAAAACCGAATGGCCCAATAAATGTTTCAATCAACCAAACTGATTTAGGGTTTTCAATCTTTGAACCTCAAATCAATTGAATCATTTAAATGTATCAACATCTAACCCTTAGATCTTCATGCATCGTTATCAACTATTAACCTTCAAACGGTCAACATGACCATTTGGTCAACCATGTCCAATCAGTTTGGAAACCCAAACCTCCAAACGGTTTGCAAACTGTATGGTCATCCAAACGGTTTGGTGAAATCATTGGGATTATTTTCATTGAAATTGTTTGCACCTAATACTTTTTGAGGTGTATCCTTAGGATGATGTCATCATCATAAAGCTTCAACCCTTCAAAATCGACTACCATTTTCATGGTAGTTGCATCAATTAATCAAAGGAATTTCAAGAAAAACAATTGAACCAAATGAATTGAAGAATTGAATTCAATAACAATGATTAAGGGTTCAAGTTATATAACCCGCCTCCAAAGAAGCTTCAAATCTTCAATATCTATGGCTTCAATGGTGAAAGCAACTCCTTCAACTATCCCAAGCTCGTCCTCAAGTCTTTTGTGTGAAAAGAATGACCAAGGTTGAAGATTGAGTGAAGAAAAGAAGAAATCAAGCATTGATTTTCGATTTCCACCATGAAATCAAGGTGAAAGATGATCGAGAAGCTTACCAACAGGTTGGGGGTCGTCCTCCTGTTTCTCCTAAGCTCCCTTGGTCGTTTTGCAAGCAATAAGTGAAAGTGGATTCGAAATTACGCTTTCAACTCATGGATAAATGAGCATATATGCATTTTATTGAAAATTCATTTAAGAGAGAGAAAGTAGGAATTATCTCTTCCATTTCCTTGCCACTTTCCCCATATCCTTCCTTACATGTGAGGCTAACTTCCTTCCCTTTTATTCCTCTCAATTATCCATGATTTAAAGAAAACCAAATTAAGCACCTTAATCCATTTAATAATAATATCCATAGGTTAGTGGATATTTCTTTTTCTTTAATTAATGTGAGTGGGCTCTCCACTCACTTGGATATTTTCGTTGCCTTTGCAAGGCACAAGGACGTACATATATAAGGATTTCAACCAACACATTTTTTGTTGAAGGTCACTTCCATTAATATAATTATTTTTGCATTAAATTAAATTAGGGTTTCAATTATGTTTAAATCTTGATTATTTTAATATCAAGATTCTCTCTCCTTCAAAGAGATACAAATGAGATGCCCCTCTCATTTTATTTGATCTACATGATGCCAAGAAACATTAGAGACTCTCTAGAAGTGGTAATTTTCATATTGAACCCTAGGTTTTGGGTAAATTGCACATTACACCAAAACTAGATTTTAATGCATAAACATTGCTTAATAAGCTTTCTCTTGGTGCTCAGACTTGTGGAAGCCATACCCCTGCATCATTTTCATTCTTATGATGCTAAAACACTTGAGGAACATTTTTCAAGTAACATTTGCAAGTTAACCCCTCAACTTGGGTAATTTTGCACTTTAGTCCAAAACAAGCAAACATTGCTCAAACATTATTCAAACATGACCAAAATTGAAACATAAGTTCCTATTGAGCCTTAATTATTGTTCACAAAATAAAATCAAGGATCTAATTAACTTTATTAAGTAAAATTTCTAGGGTTAAGGCATAACCCAGGTCAGGAATGTTACAATTATAAACCCCTAACAAGGATTTCATCCCCGAAATCTCAGATAAAAGGAGACAGATATTATTCATTCATCATACCATCAAGTCTCTACATAACATCTCATTGTTATGGAGACACTATAGAGCTTTTATCAACACAAGGTTATTCCACACAAGATTCTTATAGAATCAAACACACATGACACATACTCCACTGTCCTTTCATTAATTACTGTGGAGTTAATTATGTGTCAGGTAATACTTTTCTTATTTAAAGAAATATCATGCATACTTTATTTAACTCAATTATCAAATCTTATCAATTTGTCACCTTTCTCATCTTATAGTTCCATGTGACAGATTCTTGTTTCTGAGGAGTCTCCCATGCTCCTCATTTAATTCAGCATTTCACTTTCAAGATTACGATTATGTTATGTCACCCACTTGGGACTATAAGTCTTTTCATACCTCAGTTGTGCCATCTAAACTACTGACACAACACTAATCTTTCTTATTACTTATACTAACTATCTCATTAGTTGTACATTTTCTTATCATAAGGAGAGGTTACTTATCAATTAAGAACTTATCTTAAGGATATCTTTGATTGTTATGTTTATGCAAAGCATAAACCCCTAACATGTGAGGTTCATACTATTTATATATAATTATACTGATTTCATGGTTGGCAATTCTAGATAGCCAACATAAACCATCTGATATTTCTCAGATACTAGAATCTCTTACCTTGGTATCTATTACATGTGTTGAAAACACATCACATCCTCATCTTCCTTTCATCATGATACATTACTTGTTACACATATCTTTATCTTGAAACCAAAGTCCAAGATAAACTAATACTTTTCTAAGTATCCATCACATGAACATTTTTTTTATCTTATGCACATCAAGTGTCCTAAGACCCACTTGATTTCCATGTCCCTGAAAGGAAAGAAAACAAGGAATCATATTCCTCTTATAATTTCATGAATTTTTTTTAACTATTCATGAATCATTTACTCTTTGTCTCATCCTAGGTTCCTTGCCCTCAACATAGGAATTTATAAGGATGATTACATAACATTATTCCTTTCTTTGTTATTGTTTAACATGTTCATGATCATCTTGTGATCTCATCACATTTCCCATTTCCACATTATGGGAAAAGATCTTTATTATACACACAAACTTTACCGAATAGGGATCACCTCCCTTGTTCTCATTCTCATCTTATGAGGAGTATACTTTTTACGTCCTCATACACATACTGATCTAAGATCATCTCATATTTCTCTTTCTTGTACTTAGGATATGATACATTTATTCATACCATATTTCAAATTTCATGATACTCACTAGATTGTCTCAGAATGACTACCTGATTAGAGCAATAAAAAAGATAACAATCTAAGAGTTTCCATACTCACTTTATCATCAATAGTTGTATACCTGGCCAGGGTATATAAATATTGATATTAAGTAGTATGCACTTTATATACTATCACATTCCTTACTTTTCATATTATCACAAGCATAAGATTTAACATTCCTAGATTTTATCCAGGTATCTCTTCTATACCTCATCCTCTTTCATAGAGGTAAGAACAATATGAAACATCTATAATGTTACTGTACAAAATATAAGTCCTCTTAGGACTAATCAAGGAAAGCTCAATCAATTACTTTCTCAATTTAACTTGGGAAATCATAAAATGACATATTAGAATTACATTATTTTGTCTAACATGTCATGATTCGTGGATAGTTCACTGCCTCAGGCTGATTCTGCCTCAGAGGTTGATTCACCATAACATTTCTGGCTGAGCAATCTCTTACCATATGTCCTACCAGTCCACATCAGTAACAAGTTATGAGCTCTAGATGTGGTCTAGAAGGTTCTTTACCCTTTCCGGGTAGCCATTGCCTTGGTGTACTAGACTCTGGTTGTACTTGTGGTACCAAAAACTTTCCCTTTTTGGAACTACTAGGCCTCTGTTCCTGAGTTTGGATAGGCCTTTTCTCAATCCTCACATTATCTTTCTTCTCTAGACAATACCTTCTGATATGTCCAGGTTTCCTACAGTTGTAACAGACCCCGATTTCAGGTTGTATCCCATTCCTTCCATCATTTCCTATTGCTTCAACCTACTGATGTTGATTACGAATCCTGTTGATGTCTAAAACTTCATCATTGGGGGATGGTAATCTAGGTTGCATTGCTAATGCCTAATCCACTATATGCATCATAGTTGCCCTAAGTTGCCCAACAGTGATACCTAAGGAAGGATTTATTATCATAGTTGGATCATCTTGGGGGTTCTCAGGTAGTTGTTCCTCTTTCGCCTGATCCCTTGCACCTCTTTATAGTGCAGCAATACTGCTTTCTGCAGTATGTTCTTCATGTGACCCATCCATCTTCAGCTTTACTTCTTCTCCTATGAGCATAAGTCACTATCAAATAGACTGGAAGACACTAGAATAGACTCTACTAACTTAGTCATATGTCTCTATAGACTCAGCGAACCTAGAGCTCTGATACCACTAAACTTGTGATGACACCCGCTATCATTAAGATAACAAGTGTACAATCAACATGCGGAAACGATTATTAACAGTGGATTACTGAAAATCACTCAAAATTAAAACCATTTACAAAGAGATCCAAACATAGGAAAACCCTTTCATCAGGAACCAATATAATACATTTACAACCTGGTTCATAAGTACATGCCTTGTACCATCTCTTCTTGAGGATTATAAACATTAACTGCCATGTTAGAACTGTTCATAGGCAGTATAAGAACCTCGAGGCATCAAGCCAAAATTTCAGATCGATTCGTGAAAAACACTAACTACTAACTCTGAGGACCTGAGAGTATAGAGACGACAGATAGGACTACTATCTATATGACTTAACAGACAGTATCTCCACCTGAGATCTCACTGTTGTCCTGGCTGTTGCTATCCTTTCTCTACTGTGGGGATTCTATTCCCTCGTCCACGTCAACCTAAAAACATTGGATCCCACAGGGGTGAGACAATTGTAAATTGCCCCAGTGAGAGATATAACTCTCCGCCAAAACATTATTATTGCAGTTTATTAGAATAAAAACTGAGAAGAGGAATCTTATATATTAACAAATAGGATAAATCACTCAGAGGAAAATAATCTCCTTTCCTAAGGAGAACATTGCATCTACCTATGGTAGAGTTGTAAATCATCTATCTGCTTTACAAGGAATGTAAAGAGATATAAATAATATCTATCAACTAGAGATGCATAAAACAAATGTAATATCAGCCAATGAATTTCCATATTCAATCCTTAAGCAAACATGCTATACGGCTGATTACATTTTACAATCACACTTATGCCCTGAGGATATGAGGTATACCGCTCATACTCCAACCGACCACTGCAAAGTCAAAATCGGTACCATACAAGGTCAATAGTATATCCGGCTACCAAGACCTCCCTTTTCTCAGTCAGTATGAGACCACATGCAGGACATCTTGTGTCACTGCTAAATAGCTTTTCCAGGATATAGTGGCAACTTCGCTATAGAGGAAGGGTCAACTGCACTCTCTTCGCAATCGAGAGATTTCATGTTTATCTCCATCGATCCGGCATTAATATTATTGGGACATTCGTGATACATCCATCCCAATCTTCAAGAGATTCATGATACATCCATCCCGGTACATATAATGAAGGATTGAGATATTTAATGTTTATCTCCATCAATTCCTCCATTAGGGCGTAAGGATATTTTTGTCCATCACCCCCACATATTAAAATATATGCGATGTCCGGGTTATGCCACAGAGCAACCCGTTTCACCATTCAACAAATTCTGACACTGATGGATCTATGGCCAGGGATCTACATGATATGATTTCACTCAATTAATTAAGTTCATTGTCATATTCTTTTAGCATCAGTCAAGTTTTCAAACATGGATTATTATGACAAATGCTATGAAGAAACATGTAATACTTCAATCAATACTTTTCACAACTTTGTAAAACTTTGGGATCTCTATCCCTTATCTCATTACTTGGAAGATCTCATTTCTCAACAATATCATCATCATGATTATTGAATCTGGGCATTCAAACCCTCAGTTCATGACTGAACATGTTACCAATTCTTAGGTAACTATTACCTTCAGGTCATTTGACCAAAGTATACATGATACTTGTTACACAAGCATCTCACATGGCTCACCAGGCCACTGCACATCTTGTCACCTCTCATTGGGCAACAATTAATATAATGGCTCATAAAGCTCATGTACATTTTGTTACTTCTTACTAAGCAACAATAACATAATGGCATGCAAGGCCAATCAATATTTTTATTAAATAAATATCATAACTCAAACCTGGCTATGCTCATAATCTCATGATATCTGCATGGTTAATACACATGATAACAGTCATGACAAATTTTACATCACACCATGCAATACAATAGTAACACCACTATTCCCTTACCAGGGTTAGGGTTTACCATCAAATAGGGATTTTCATCCCTTTACCCAAAATTAGGGTTAGGGTTTTCCATTTTACATTAATTAGGGTTTCATGTTTATATTATCAATCCAATCCTAATTTATTGTTCCACTCTTCTAGGAGCATTCATTGATATCATAAGTATTCACTCATGCTTATTACTCTCATCATATATCATTAATGATTATCAATTCAAGGTATGAGTTCATCTCTCATCCTTACCATAGTATGAATACATCATACTCATTATCTTGGATTAACCCCTATCTCATGGTATGTTAGCCAACACTTATCAAAGTGCATTAAATTCATTACATCTTTATTATAGCAGTTTACATAACACACACTTCTTGTATTTCTTATCCTAGTATATTGGATTTGAGGTGCACCAAGGTATATCAACCCTGAAATGCTAAATGTGATATCTATTATGTCTTGATGTATCACTTTTCTCATCACTTCCAACTTTACTTGAGTTTATCAATTAATCTTGTATTAAGGTATTTCCCTCTTAATACTTTTAACCACTAACCTATCACCTTTATCATGTAGTGCATAGGTCACACATTAGAATTGTCCAACTATCTTTAATGATATGGACTTATCTCAGGTTAAGGCATTACTTACTATAAAGTTGCATGTAATCAACCACTTGAGATATTTCACCTTTATAAGGTATTACCCACTATTTCATCATTAATTAGGGTTTTCTCATACCTTCACCCTATTTTAGGGATAGGATTTCATATAGCATTACATAGCATCACCCTGGATTAGGGTTTCACATGTCATCACCCTATATTAGGAGTCCACATTCCATTACCCGTAATTAAGATTTCGCATGTCATTACCCTAGATTAGGGTTACATTCAATTATCCACAATTAGGGTTTACTATTCATCCCAATTAGGGTTTACATTCAATCACCCATAATTAGGGTTTACAAATCATCACCCATAATTAGGGTTACATCATTACCCTAGATTAGGGTTTCATGAAGCATTGCCCTGAATTTAGGGTTAAGACTCATCAATTATTGATTAGGGTTTCATGATCTCTTCATCAAGGATCATACCCTAAATACATATATTATTTATGTTGAAGATATTGAGGCTTAACCATTACATGATTATCATACATGTATGGATTTCCTCTTCCTCTTTTCCTTTCTAATATGTTTACCAAACTTGATTAGGTTAGATTAACCTTTCAAGTACATACATCTATGATTGTCATAGTGTAATGAGTCACTACTTTCATAAGCTCTTAGAATAACCCCTCTAAGGTTACTAATCATCTAGTACCTTATGGGTACAACCATTGTAATCACCTTGGATTTACATCATTAATCAATTAAGTAATTAATTGACCTTTACTCACATTTAAGTCTTCAAACGGTTTTGGTCAATTGAACCCCAAATGATATTAATCACTTAGACTCCAAACGATCTTGATCAATTGGGACATCAAACGGTTTGAAATCGTTTGGGCAATTTGCCCTTGAAACCGTTTGGACACTTTTTACATTGAAACCGTTTGGGCACTTTTTACATTGAAACTGTTTGGGCAATTTTCCCTTGAAACCGTTTGGACACTTTTTACATTGAAACCATTTGGGCACTTTTTACATTGAAACCGTTTGGGCAATTTTCCCTTGAAATCGTTTGGACACTTTTTACATTAAAATCGTTTGGTCAATTTTCTATTGAAACTGTTTCGATAACCAAACGGTTTGAGACCATTTGGTGTCAAATGGTCTTGAGACCATTTGATCCCAAACTACCTCAAAACTGAATGGCCCAATAAAGTTTTCAATCAACCAAACTGATTTAGGGTTTTCAATCTTTGAACCTCAAATCAATTGAATCATCGAAATGTATCAACATATAACCCTTAGATCTTCATGACCATTATCAACTATTAACCTTCAAACATTCAAAATCACCATTTGTTCAACCATGTCCAATCAGTTTGGAAACCCAAACCTCCAAAAGGTTTGCAAACCGTTTGGTCATTCAAACGGTGTGCAAACTGTTTGGTCATCCAAACGGTTTGGTGAAACCGTTTGGATTATTTTCATTGAAACCATTTGCACCTAATACTTTTTGAGGTTCTTAGGATGATGTCATCATCATAAAGCTTCAACCCTTCGAAATATACTACCATTTTCATGGTAGTTGCATCAATTAATCAAAGGAATTTCAAGAAAAACAATTGAACCAAATGAATTGAAGAATTGAATTCAATAACAATGATTAAGGGTTCAAGTTATATAACCTGCCTCCAAAGAAGCTTCAAAGCTTCAAGATTTACATATTAAATGGTGAAAGCAACTCCTTCAACTATCCCAAGCTCGTCCTCAAGTCTTTTGGGTGAAAAGAATGACCAAGGTTGAAGATTGAGTGAAGAAAAGAAGAAATCAAGCATTGATTTTCGATTTACACAATGAAATCAAGGTGAAAGATGATCAAGAAGCTTACCAACAGGTTGGGGGTCGTCCTCCTGTTGCTCCTAAGATCCCTTGGTCATTTTGCAAGCAAGAAGTGAAAGTGGATTCGAAATTACCCTTTCAACTCATGGATAAATGAGCATATATGCATTTTATTGAAAATTCATTTAAGAGAGAGAAAGTAGGAATTATCTCTTCCATTTCCTTTCCACTTGCCCCCTCTCCTTCCTTACATGCAAGGATACATTCCTTGCCTTTTATTCCTCTCAATTATCCATGATTTAAAGAAAAGCAAATTAAGCACCTTAATCCATTTAATAATAATATCCATAGGTTAGTGGATATTTCTTTTTCTTTAATTAATGTGAGTGGGCTCTCCACTCACTTGGATATTTTCATTGACTTTTCAAGGCACAAGGACGTACATATATAAGTATTTCAACCAACACATTTTTGGTTTAAGGTCAATTCCATTAATATAATTATTTTTGCATTAAATTGAATTAGGGTTTCAATTATGCTTAAATCTTGATTATTTTAATATCAAGATTCTCTCTCCTTCAAAGAGATACAAATGATACGCCCCTCTCATTTTATTTGATCTACATGATGACAAGAAACATTAGGGACTCTCTAGAAGTGATAATTTGCATATTGAACCCTAGGTTTTGGGTAAATTGCACATTACACCAAAACTAGGTTTTAATGCATAAACATTACTTAATACACTTTCTCTTAGTGCTCAGACTTGTGGAAGCCATACCCCTGCATCATTTTCATTCTTATGATGCTAAAACAATTGAAGAACATTTATCAAGTAACATTTGCAAGTTAACCCCTCAACTTGGGTAATTTTGCACTTTAGTCCAAAACAAGCAAACATTGCTCAAACATTATTCAAACAGGACAAAAATTGAAACATAAGTTCCTCTTGAGCCTTAATTATTGTTCACAAAATAAAACCAAGTATCAAATTAACTTTATTAAGTAAAATATCTAGGGTTAAGGCATAACCCATGTCAGGGATGTTACAATTATAAACCCCTAACAAGGATTTCATCCCCAAAATCTCAGATAAAGGGAGACATATATTATTCATTCATCATACCATAAAGTCTCTGCATAACATCTCATTTTTATGGAGACACTATAGAGCTTTGATCAAAACAATGTTATTCCACACAAGATTCTTATAGAATCAAACACACATGACACATACTCCAGTGTCCTTTCATTAATGACTGTGGAGTTAATTTTATGTCAGGTAATACTTTTCTTAGTTAAAGAAATATCATACATACTTTATTTAACTTAGTTATCAAATCTTATCAATTTGTCGCCTTTCTCATCTTATAGTTCCATGTGACATATTCTTGTTTCTGAGGAGTCTCCCATGCTCCTCATTTAATTCAGCATTTCACTTTTAAGATTACAATTATGTTATGTCACCCACTTGGGACTATAAGTCTTTTCATACCTCAGTTGTGCCATCTAAACTGCTGACACAACACTAAGCTTTCTTATTACTTGTACTAACTATCTCATTAGTTGTACATTTTCTTATCATAAGGAGAGGTTACTTATCAATTAAGAACTTATCTTAAGGATATCTTTGATTGTTATGTTTATGCAAAGAATAAACCCCTAACATGTGATGTTCATACTATTTATATATATTTAGATTGATTTCATGGTTGGCCATTCTAGATAGCCAACATAAACCATCTGATATTTCTCAAATACTAGAATCTCTTACCTTGGTATCTATTACATGTGTTGAAAACACATCACATCCTCATCTTCCTTTCATCATGATACATTACTTGTTACGCATATCTTTATCTTGAAACCAAAGTCCAAGATAAACTAATACTTTTCTAAGTATCCATTACATGAACATCTTTTTATCTTATGCACATCAAGTGTCCTAAGACCCACTTGATTGTCATGTCCCTGAAAGGAAAGAAAACAAGGAATCATATTCCTCTTATAATTTCATGAATTTTTTTTACTATTCATGAATCATTTACTCTTTGTCTCATCCTAGGTTCCTTGCCCTCAGCATAGGAATTTATAAGGATGATTACATAACATTATACCTTTATTTTTTATTGTTTAACATGTTCATGAGAATCTTGTGATCTCATCACATTTCCCATTTCCACATTATGGGAAAAGATCTTTATTATACACACAAACTTTACCGAACAAGGATCACCTCCCTTGATGTCATTCTCATCTTATGAGGAGTATACTTTTTACTTCCTCATACACACATGCTAATCTGAGATCATCTCAGATTTCTCTTTCTTGTACTTAGGATATGATACATTTATTCATACCATATTTCAAATTTCATGATACTCACTAGATTATCTCAAAATGACTACTTGATCATAGCAATAAAAAATATAACAATCTAAGAGTTTCCATACTCACTTTATCATCAATAGTTGTATACCTGACCTGGGCATATAAATATTGAGATTAAGTAGTATGCACTTTATATACTATCACATTCCTTACTTTTCATATTATCGCAAGCATAAGATTTAACATTCCTAGATTTTATCCAGGTATCTCTTCTATACCTCATCCTCTTTCATAGAGGTAAGAACAATATGAAACATCTATAATGTTACTGTACAAAATATAAGTCCTCTTAGGACTAATCAAGGAAACCTCAATCAATTACTTTCTCAATTTAACTCAGGAAATCATAAAATGACATATTAGAATGACATTATTTTGTCTAACCTGTAATGATTCGTGGATAGTTCACTGCCTCAGGCTGATTCTTCCTTAGAGGTTGATTCACCATAACATTTCTGGCTTAGCAATCTCTTACCAGATGTCCTACCTGTCCACATCGGTAACAAGTTCTGAGCTCTAGATGTGGTCTAGAAGGTTCTTTACCCTTTCCGGGTAGCCAATGCCTTGGTGTACTAGACTCTGGTTGTACTGGTGGTACCAAAAACTTTCCCTTTTTGGAACTACTAGGCCTCTGTTCCTGACTTTGGATAGGCCTTTTCTCAATCCTCACATTATCTTTCTTCTCTAGACAATACCTTCTGATATGTCCAGGTTTCCTACAGTTGTAACAGACCCTAATTTCAGGTTATATCCCATTCCTTCCATCATTTCCTATTGCTTGAACCTGCTGATGTTGATTACGAATCATGTTGATGTCCAAAACTTCATCATTGGGGGCTGGTAATCTAGGTTGCATTGCTAATGCCTAATCCACTATATGCATCATAGTTGCCCTAAGTTGCCCAACAGTGATACCTAAGGAAGGATTTCTTATCATAGTTGGATCATCTTGGGGGTTCTCAGGTAGTTGTTCCTCTCTCACCTGATCCCTTGCACCTCTTTATGGTGCGGCAATACTGCTTTCTATAGTATGTTCTTCATGTAACCCAGCCATCTTTAGCTTTACTTCTTCTCCTATGAGCAGAAGTCACTATCAGATAGACTGGAAGACACTAGAACAGACTCTACTACCTTAGTCCTATGTCTCTGTAGACTCAGTGAACCTAGAGCTCTGATACCACTAAACTTGTCACGACACCCGCTATCATTAAGATAACAAGTGTACAATCAACATACGAAAACGATTATTAACAGCGGATTACTGAAAATCACTAAAAATTAAAATCATTTACAAAGAGATCCAAACATAAGAAAACTCTTTCTTCAAGAACCAATTTAATACATTTACAACCTGGTTCATAAGTACATGCCTTGTACCATCTCTTCTAGAGGATTACAATCATTAACTGCTTTGTTAGAATTGTACACAGGTAGTATAAGAACCTTGAGGCATCAAGCCAAAATCTCAGATCGATTCGTCAAAATCACTAACTACTAACTCTGAGGATCTAAGAGTACAGAGACGACACATATGACTACTATCTATATGACTTGACAGACAGTATCTCCACCTGAGATCTCACTGTTGTCCCGGTTGTTGTTGTCCTTTCTCTACTGTGGGGATTCTATTCCCTCGTCCGCGTCCACCTAAAAACATTGGATCCCACGGGGGTGAGACAATTGTAAATTGCCCCAGTGAGAGATATAACTCTCCACCAAAACATTATTATTGCAGTTTATTAGAATAAAAACTGAGCAGAGGATTCTTATATATTAACAAATAGGATAAATCACTCAGAGTAAAATAATCTCCTTTCCTAAGGAGAACATTGCATCTACCTATGGTAGAGTTGTAAATCATCTATCTGCTTTGCAAGGAATGTAAAGAGATATAAATAATATCTATCAACTAGAGATGCATAAAAAAATGTAACATCAGCCAATGAATTTCTGTATTCAATCCTTAAGAAAACATGATATACGGCTGATTATAATTTACAATCACACTTATGCCCTGAGGATATGAGGTATACTGCTCATACTCCAACCGACCACTGCGAAGTCAAAATCGGTACCATAAAAGATCAATAGTAGAGCCGGCAACCAAGACCTCCCTTTTCTCGGTCAGTACGAGACCACATGCAGGACATCTTGTGTCACTGCTAAAGAGCTTTGCCAGGATATAGTGGCAAATTCACTATAAAGGTAGGGTCAACTGCACTCTCTTCGCAATTGAGAGATTTCATGTTTATCTCCATCGATCCGACATTAATATTATTGGGAGATTCGTGATACATCCATCCCAATCTTCGGGAGATTTGTGATACATCCATCCTGGTACATATAATGAAGGATTGAGAGATTTAATGTTTATCTCCATGAATTCCTCCATTAGGGCGTAAGGATATTTTTGCCCATCACCCCCACATATTAAAAAATATGTGATGTCTGGGTTATGTCGTGGAGCAACCCGTTTCACCATTCAGCAAATTCTAACACTGATGGATCTATGGCCAGGGATCTACATGATATGATTTCACTCAATTAATTAAGTACATTATCATATTCTTTTAGCATCAGTCAAGTTTTCAAACAGGAATTATTATGACAAATGCTATGAAGAAACATGTAATACTTCCATCAATACTTTTCAAAACTTTGTAAAACTTTGGGATCTCTATCCCTTATCTCATTACTTGGAAGATCTCATTTCTCAACAATATCATCATCATGATTATTGAATCTGGGCATTCAAACCCTCAGTTCATGACTGAACATGTTACCACTTCTTAGGTAACTATTACCGTCAGGTCATTTGACCAAAGTATACATGATACTTGTTACACAAGCATCTCACATTGCTCACTAGGAGACTGCACATCTTGTCACCTCTCATTGGGCAACAATTAATATAATGGCTCATAAAGATCATGTACATTTTGTTACTTCATACTAAGCAACAATAACATAATGGCATGCAAGGCCAATCAATATTTTTATTAAATAAATATCATAGCTCAAACCTGGCTATGCTCATCATCTCATGATATGTGCATGGTTAATATACATGATAACAGTCATGACAAATTTACATCACACCATGCAATACAATAGTAACACCACTATTCCCTTACCAGGGTTAGGGTTTGCCATCAAATAGGGCTTTTCATCCCTTTACCCAAAATTAGGGTTAGGGTTTTCCATTTTACATTAATTAGGGTTTCATGTTTATATTATCAATCCAACCCTAATTTATTGTTCCACTCTTCTAGGAGCATTCATTGATATCATAAGTATTCACTCATGCTTATTACTCTCATCATATATCATTAATGATTATCAATTCAAGGTATGAGTTCATCTCTCATGCTTACCATAGTATGAATACATCATACTCATTATCTTGGCTTAACCCCTATCTCATGGTATGTTAGCCAACTCTTATCAAAGTGCATTAAATTCATTACATTTTTATTGTAGCAGTTTACATAACACACACTTCATGTGTTTCTTATCCAAGTATATTGGATTTGAGATGCACCAAGGTATATCAACCCTAAAATGCTAAATGTGATATCTATTATGTCTTGATGTATCACTTTTCTCATCACTTCCAACTTTACTTGAGTTTATCAACTGATCTTCTATTAAAGTATTTCCCTCTTAATACTTTTAACCACTAACCTATCATCTTTATCATGTAGTGCATAGGTCACACATTAGAATTGTCCAACTATCTTTAATGATATGGACTTATCTCAGGTTAAGGCATTGCTTACTATAAAGTTGCCTGTAATCAACCACTTGAGATATTTCACCTTTATAAGGTATTACCCACTATTTCATCATTAGGGTTTTCTCATACCTTCACCCTATTTTTGGGATAGGATTTCATCTAGCATTACATAGCATCACCCTTGATTAGGGTTTCACATGTCATCACCCTATATTAGGATTCCACATTCCATTACCCGTAATTAATATTTCTCATGTCATTACCCTAGATTAGGTTTACATTCAATTACCCACAATTAGGGTTTACTATTCATCCCAATTAGGGTTTACATTCAATCACCCATAATTAGGGTTTACAAATCATCACCTTGAATTAGGGTTACATCATTACCCTAGATTAGGGTTTCATGAAGCATTGCCCTGAATTTAGGGTTAAGACTCATGAATTATTGATTAGGGTTTCATGATCTCTTCATCAAGGATCATACCCTAAATACATATATTATTTATGTTGAAGATATTGAGGGTTAACCATTACATGATTATCATACATGTATGGATTTCCTCTTCCTCTTTTCCTTTCTAAGATGTTTACCAAACTTGATTAGGTTAGATTAACCTTTCAAGTACATACATCTATGATTGTCATAGTGTAATGAGTCACTACTTTCATAAGCTCTTAGAATAACCCCTCTAAGGTTACTAATCATCTAGTACCTTATGGGTACAACCATTGTAATCACCTTGGATTTACATCATTAATCAATTAAGTAATTAATTGACCTTTACTCACATTTAAGTCTTCAAACGGTTTTGGTCAATTGAACCCCAAACGATATTAATCACTTAGACTCCAAACGATCTTGATCAATTGGGACATCAAACGGTTTGAAATCGTTTGGGCAATTTGCCCTTGAAACCGTTTGGACACTTTTTACATTGAAACCGTTTGGGCACTTTTTACATTGAAACTGTTTGGGCAATTTTCCCTTGAAACCGTTTGGACACTTTTTACATTGAAACCATTTGGGCACTTTTACATTGAAACCGTTTGGGCACTTTTTACATTGAAACTGTTTGGGCAATTTGCCCTTGAAACCGTTTGGACACTTTTTACATTAAAACTGTTTGGTCAATTTTCTATTGAAACCGTTTGGATAACCAAACGGTTTGAGACCGTTTGGTGTCAAACGGTCTTGAGACCGTTTGGACCAAACTACCTCAAAACTGAATGGCCCAATAAAGGTTTCAATAAACCAAACTAATTTAGGGTTTTCAATATTTGAACCTCAAATCAATTGAATCATTGAAATGTATCAACATCTAACCCTTAGATATTCATGCATCATTATCAACTATTAACCTTCAAACGTTCAACATCACCATTTGGTCAACCATGTCCAATCGGTTTGGAAACCCAAACCTCCAAACGGTTTGCAAACCGTTTGGTCATCCAAACGGTTTGGTGAAACCGTTTGGATTATTTTCATTGAAACCGTTTGCACCTAATACTTTTTGAGGTTCTTAGAATGATGTCATCATCATCAAGCTTCAACCCTTGAAAATCTACTACCATTTTCATTGTAGTTGCATCAACTAATCAAAGGAATTTCAAGAAAAACAATTGAACCAAATGAATTGAAGAATTGAATTCAATAACAATGATTAAGGGTTCAAGTTATATAACCCGCCTCCAAAGAAGCTTCAAATCTTCAATCTCTATGGATTCAATGGTGAAAGCAACTCCTTCAACTATCCCAAGCTCGTCCTCAAGTCTTTTGTGTGAAAAGAATGACCAAGTTGAAGATTGAGTGAAGAAAAGAAGAAATCAAGCATTGATTTTCGATTTCCACCATGAAATCAAGGTGAAAGATGATCAAGAAGCTTACCAACAGGTTGGGGGTCATCCTCCTATTGCTCCTAAGCTCCCTTGCTCATTTTGCAAGCAAGAAGTGAAAGCGGATTCGAAATTACCCTTTCAACTCATGGATAAATGAGCATATATTCATTTTATTGAAAATTCATTTAAGAGAGAGAAAGTAGGAATTATCTCTTCCATTTCCTTGTCACTTGCCCCCTCTACTTCCTTACATGTGAGGATACCTTCCTTGCCTTTTATTCCTCTCAATTATCCATGATTTAAAGAAAATAAAATTAAGCACCTTAATCCATTTAATAATAATATCCATAGGTTAGTGGATATTTCTTTTTCTTTAATTAATGTGAGTGGGCTCTCCACTCACTTGGATATTTTCGTTGCCTTTGAAAGGAACAAGGACGTACATATATAAGTATTTCAACCAACACATTTTTGGTTGAAGTTCACTTCCATTAATATAATTATTTTTGCATTAAATTGAATTAGGGTTTCAATTATGCTTAAATCTTGATTATTTTAATATCAAGATTCTCTCTCCTTCAAAGAGATACAAATGAGACGCCCCTCTCATTTTATTTGATCTAAATGATGCCAAGAAACATTAGGGACTCTCTAGAAGTGGTAATTTTCATATTGAAACTTAGGTTTTGGGTAAATTGCACATTACACCAAAACTAGGTTTTAATGCATAAACATTGCTTAATAAGCTTTCTCTTGGTGCTCAGACTTGTGGAAGCCATACCCCTGCATCATTTTCATTCTTATGATGCTAAAACACTTGAGGAACATTTTTCAAGTAACATTTGCAAAATAACCCCTCAACTTGGGTAATTTTGCACTTTAGTCCAAAACAAGCAAACATTGCTCAAACATTATTCAAACAGGACCAAAATTGAAACATAAGTTCCTCTTGAGCCTTAATTATTGTTCACAAATAAAATCAAGGATCTAATTAACTTTATTAAGTACAATTTCTAGGTTTAAGGCATAACCCAGGTCAGGGATGTTGGATTTCATCCCCGAAATCTCATATAAAGGGAGACATGTATTATTCATTCATCATACCATCATGTCTCTACATAAAATCTCATTGTTATGGAGACACTATAGAGCTTTCATCAACATAAGGTTATTCCACACAATATTCTTATAGAATCAAACACACATGACACATACTCCACTGTCCTTTCATTAATGACTGTGGAGTTAATTCGGTGTCAGGTAATACTTTTCTTATTTAAAGAAATATCATACATACTTTATTTAACTCAGTTATCAAATCTTATCAATTTATTGCCTTTATCATCTTATAGTTCCATGTGACAGATTCTTGTTTCTGAGGAGTCTCCCATGCTCCTCATTTAATTCAGCATTTCACTTTCAAGATTACAATTATGTTTTATCACCCACTTGGGACTATAAGTCTTTTCATACCTCAGTTGTGCCATATAAACTGCTGACGCAACACTAAGCTTTCTTATTACTTGTAATAACTATAAACCATCTAATATTTCTCAGATACCAGAATCGCTTACCTTGGTATCTATTACATGTGTTGAAAACACATCACATCCTCATCTTCCTTTCATCATGAGACATTACTTGTTACACATATCTTTATCTTGAAACCAAAGTCCAAGATAAACTGATACTTTTCTAAGTATCCATCACATGAACATTTTTTTTATCTTATGCACATCAAGTGTCCTAAGACCCACTTGATTTCCATGTCCCTGAAAGGAAAGAAAACAAGGAATCATATTCCTCTTATAATTTCATGAATTTTTTTAACTATTTGTGAATCATTTACTCTTTGTCTCATCCTAGGTTCCTTACCCTCAGCATAGGAATTTATAAGGATGATTACATAACATTATTCCTTTCTTTGTTATTGTTTAACATGTTCATGAGCATCTTGTGATCTCATCACATTTCCCATTTCCACATTATGGGAAAAGATCTTTATTATACACACAAACTTTACCGAACAGGGATCACCTCCCTTGTTCTCATTCTCATCTTATGAGGAGTATACTTTTTACTTCCTCATACATACATAGTGATCTGAGATCATCTCAGATTTCTCTTTCTTGTACTTAGGATATGATACATTTATTCATACCATATTTCAAATTTCATGATACTCACTAGATTGTCTCAGAATGACTACTTGATCAGGGCAATCAAAAAGAAAACAATCTAAGAGTTTCCATACTCACTTTATCATCAATAGTTGTATACCTGGCCAGGGTATATAAATATTGAGATTAAGTAGTATGCACTTTATATACTATCACATTCCTTACTTTTCATATTATCACAAGCATAAGATTTAACATTCCTGGATTTTATCCAGGTATCTCTTCTATACCTCATCCTCTTTCATAGAGGTAAGAACAATATGAAACATCTATAATGTTAATGTACAAAATATAAATCCTCTTAGGATTAATCAAGGAAACCCCAATCAATTACTTTCTCAATTTAACTCAGGAAATCATAAAATGACATATTAGAATGACATTATTTTGTCTAACCTATCATGATTTGTGGATAGTTCACTACCTCAGGCTGATTCTGCCTCAGAGGTTGATTCACCATAACATTTCTGGCTGAGCAATCTCTTACCATATGTCCTACCTGTCCACATCAGTAACAAGTTCTGAGCTCTAGATGTGGTCTAGAAGGTTCTTTACCCTTTCCGGGTAACCATTGCCTCGGTGTACTAGACTCTGGTTGTACTGGTGGTACCAAAAAATTTCCCTTTTTAGAACTACTAGGCCTCTGTTCCTGACTTTGGATAGGTCTTTTCTCAATCCTCACATTATCTTTCTTCTCTGGACAATACCTTCTGATATGTCCAGGTTTCCTACAGTTGTAACAGACCCTGATTTCAGGTTGTATCCCATTCCTTCCATCGTTTCCTATTGGTTCAACCTGCTGATGTTGATTACGAATCATGTTGATGTCCAAAACTTCATCATTGGGGGATGGTAATCTAGGTTGCATTGCTAATGCCTAATCCACTATATGCATCATATTTGCCCTAAGTTGCCCAACAATGATACCTAAGGAAGGATTTCTTATCATATTGGATCATCTTGGGGGTTCTCAGGCAGTCGTTCCTCTCTCGCCTGATCCCTTGCACCTCTTTCTGGTGCAGCAATACTGCTTTCTGCAGTATGTTCTTCATGTGACCCAGCCATATTCAACTTTACTTTTTCTCCTATGAGCAGAAGTCACTATCAGATAGACTGTAAGACACTAGAACAGACTCTACTACCTTAGTCCTATGTTTTTGTAGACTCAGAGAACCTAGAGCTCTGATACCACTAAACTTGTGGCGACACCCGCTATCATTAAGATAACAAGTGTACAATCAACATGCGGAAACGATTATTAACAACGGATTACTGATAATCATTAAATATTAAAACCATTTACAAAGAGATCCAAACATAGGAAAACTCTTTCATCAGAAACCAATGTAATACATTTACAACCTGGTTCATAAGTACATGCCTTGTACCATCTCTTCTCGAGTATTACAAACATTAACTGCCATGTTAGAACTATACACAGGAAGTATAAGAACCTCGAGGCATCAAGCCAAAATCTCAGATCGATTTGTCAAAAACACTAACTACTAACTCTGAGGACCTGAGAGTACAGAGACGACACATAGGACTAGTGTCTATAAGACTTGACAGATAGTATCTCCACCTGAGATCTCACTGTTGTCCCAGTTGTTGCTGTCCTTTCTCTGCTGTGGGGATTCTATTCCCTCGTCCACGTCCACCTAAAAATATTAGATCCCACGGGGGTGAGACAATTGTCAATTGCCCCGGCGAGAGATATAACTCTCTGCCAAAACATTATTATTCTAGTTTATTAGAATAAAAAGTGAGAAGAGGAATCTTATATATTAACAAATAGGATAACTCACTCAGAGTAAAAGAATCCTTTCCTAAGGAAAACATTGCATCTACCTATGATAGAGTTGTAAATCATCTATCTGCTTTACAAGGAATGTAAAGAGATATAAATAATATCTATCAACTAGAGATGCATAAAAGAAATGTAACATCAGCCAATGAATTTCCATATTCAATCCTTAAGAAAACATGCTATACAGCTGATTACATTTTACAATCACACTTATGCCCTGAGGAGATGAGGTATACCGCTCATACTCCAACCGACCAGTGCAAAGTCAAAATCGGTACCATACAACGTCAATAGTAGAGTCGGCTACCAAGACCTCCCTTTTCTCGGTCAGTACGAGACCACATGCAGGACATCTTGTGTCACTGCTACATAGCTTTGCCATGGTATAGTGGCAACTTTGCTATAGAGGCAGGGTTAGCTGCACTCTCTTCGCAATCAAGAGATTTCATGTTTATCTCCATCGATCCAACATTAATATTATTGGGAGATTCGTGATACATCCATCCCAATCTTCGGGAGATTCATGATACATCCATCCTGGTACATATAATGAAGGATTGAGAGATTTAATGTTTATCTCCATCAATTCCTCCATTAGAGCGTAAGGATATTTTCACCCATCACTCCAACATATTCAAAAATATGCGATGTCGGGGTTATGCCGCGGAGCAACCCGTTTCACCATTCAGCAAATTCGGACACTGAAGGATCTACGACCATGGCTCTACATGATATGATTTCACTCAATTAATTAAGTACATTGTCATATTCTTTTAGCATCACTCAAGTTTTCAAACAGGAATTATTATGATAAATGCTATGAAGAAACATGTAATACTTCCATCAATACTTTTCAAAACTTTGTAAAACTGTGGGATCTCTATCCCTTATATCATTACTTAGAAGATCACATTTCTCAAAAATATCATCATCATGATTACTGAATCTGGGCATTCAAACCCTCATTTCATGATTGAACCTGTTACCACTTCTTAGGTAACTATTACCTTCAGGTCATTTGACCAAAGTATACATGATACTTGTTACACAAGCATCTCACATGGCTCACCAGGCCACTGCACATCTTGTCACCTCTCATTGGGCAACAATTAATATAATGGCTCATAAAGCTCATGTACATTTTTTTACTTCTTACTAAGCAACAATAACATAATGGCATGCAAGGCCAATCAATATTTTTATTAAATAAATATCATAGCTCAAACCTGACTATGCTCATCATCTCATGATATCTGCATGGTTAATACACATGATAACAGTCATGACAAATTTTACATCACATCATGCAATACAATAGTAACACCACTATTCCCTTACCAAGGTTAGGGTTTACCATCAAATATGGCTTTTCATCCCTTTACCCAAAATTAGGGTTAGGGTTTCCCATTTTACATTAATTAAGGTTTCATGTTTATATTATCAATCCAACCCTAATTTATTGTTCCACTCTTCTAGGAGCATTTGTTGATATCATAAGTATTCACTCATGCTTATTACTCTCATCATATATCATTAATGATTATCAATTCAAGGTATGAGGTCATCTCTCATCCTTACCATAGTATGAATACATCATACTCATTATCTTGGCTTAAACCCTATCTCATGGTATGTTAGCCAACACTTATCAAAGCGCATTAAATTCATTACATATTTATTGTAGCAGTTTACATAACACACATGTCTTGTGTTTCTTATCCAAGTATATTGGATTTGAGGTGCACCAAGGTATATCAACCCTAAAATGCTAAATGTGATATCTATTATGTCTTGATGTATCACTTTTCTCATCACTTACAACTTTACTTGAGTTTATCAATTGATCTTGTATTAAGGTATTTCCCTCTTAATACTTTTAACCACTAACCTATCACCTTTATCATGTAGTGCATAGGTCACACATTAGAATTGTCCAACTATCTTTAATGATATGGACTTATCTCAGGTTAAGGCATTACTTACTATAAAGTTGTCTGTAATCAACCATTTGAGATATTTCACCTTTATAAGGTATTACCCACTATTTCATCATTAGTGTTTTCTCATACCTTCACCCTATTTTAGGGATAGGATTTCATATAGCATTACATAGCATCACCCTGGATTAGGGTTTCACATGTCATCACCCTATATTAGGATTCCACATTCCATTACCCATAATTAATATTTCTCATGTCATTACCCTAGATTAGGATTACATTCAATTACCCACAATTAGGGTTTACTATTCATCCCAATTAGGGTTTACATTCAATCACCCATAATTAGGGTTTACAAATCATCACCTTTAATTAGGGTTACATTATTACCCTAGATTAGGGCTTCATGAAGCATTGCCCTGAATTTAGGGTTAAGACTCATCAATTATTGATTAGGGTTTCATGATCTCTTCATCAAGGATCATACCCTAAATACATATATTATTTATGTTGAAGATATTGAGACTTAATCATTACATGATTATCATACATGTATGGATTTCCTCTTCCTCTTTTCCTTTCTAGGATGTTTACCAAACTTGATTAGGTTAGATTAACCTTTCAAGTACATACATCTATGATTGTCATAGTGTAATGTGTAACGTCCGTCTCACGAAAACAAGATTAACTAATGCGGAAGCGTTCATTAAGCAGTGGATTACCAAAAATTACTAAAAATTAAAACCTTTTTAACAAGAGATCCATCAAAGGAAAACTTTCTCACATAGAACCAAAGTAACACATTTACATTCTTGTTCAAAGGTACATATTCTGTATCATCTCTTTCTAAGATTTACAAGCATTAACTGTCCTGTCAAGCTAAACATAGGCAGGATAAAATCTCAAGGCATTGAGCCAAAATCTCGAAAGCACTAACTACTACTCTGAGGACCTGAGAGTACAGAGACGACACATAAGACTCTATATACATCTATACAAGACATAACAGCCAGTGTCTCCACCTGAGACTTCACTGTTGTCCCTGCTGCTACTATAGTTGTCCTTCACCTACTGAAGGATTCCTGCCTCCTTGTCCGTGTTCACCTAAAAATGTGGTTCCCACGGGGGTGAGACAATTGTAAATTGCCCCAGCGAGAGATATAACTCTCCTCCAGTAACATTATTATTGCAGCTTAAGAAGATAAATATGAATAGAGAAATCATATTTATTTGGTAGTAGATATTTTAATGTCTAACAGATTAGAACATTATTCTTATCAAAAGCATTGCAGCTATAACCTGATAGAACAATATGTCATTTATCCTTTAAGGAAAATGAAGAACATGTATAACATTTATTCACTACAGAATCATTATCACAATGTTAACTCTCTTTAGGCTTAGATCATATATCTAATGCCTGGCATTGTCATTGTGGAGTCATGTCCTATAGCCATACTCTTTTCTACAAGGTATTGGGATCTTAATCCCTTAACTCACCAATTACAATTCCACTTCTTAGCAAGTTCATCACCATGATTACAACATCTGGGTATTTAAACCCATAACTCACCATAGGATACTTATTACCACTTATTAGGTAACTTAATACCTTCAGATCATCTGACCAAGGACATCATAATTCTTGCTACACAAAACATTGCACATAGTTCACAAGGCTCATACCACCTCTTATTACCCCTTAATAGGCAATAAGGCATATTATGGCTTATCAAGCTCATAAACAATCTAAGATAATTAGCACATCATGTGACACACATGACTCATTAATTGTCATTTACCTCTCACTAAGCAACAAAGCATATGAAGGCTTATAAGGCCTATAGAACATTTTCAATATACAGAACATCATAGCTCATACCTGGCTATG
The DNA here is from genome assembly GCA_963693085.1 of Alisma plantago-aquatica. Taxonomy (NCBI): domain Eukaryota; kingdom Viridiplantae; phylum Streptophyta; class Magnoliopsida; order Alismatales; family Alismataceae; genus Alisma; species Alisma plantago-aquatica. The sequence goes on from OY856410.1 coordinate 1,018,482,248, forward strand.
CTCATCCTCTCAACATATCTGCATGATTAGTAATCATGATACAATTATATATTAGTACCATGCAATACGAGGGTTATCTTATTACATTCATAACCCATTAGTCTGTATTTGAGCTTCACATAGGATTACTCTGTGTTAGAACTTCACATAGCATTATCCTGTATTAGGGTTTCACATAACATTACCCTGTGTTAGGGATCACATAGCATGGAATCAATATGGATAATCATAAGTATTCAATTATACTCTTTATTCTCATCATTCATCAATAAATGAATTATCAAAACACATCATGGGTTTCTCTCATCTTTGCTAGAATATGATTACATCATAGTTTATAGGTTTTGATTAACCTTTTTATAAGGCATGTTAGCCAACATTCAACAGTGTGCATTACATCTCAATGTAACCATTGACATGACACTTCTCATGTGTCATTCATCCAATTATACTGGACTTATAACACATCAAGGTATACCAGTATTGGAGTGTTGGATGTGATATCTATCATATCTTGATGTATCACTTCCCTCAACACCTTTATCTTACTTGAGTTCATACACTTAGCTGGTATTAGGGTATTCCCCATCCTAATACTTTATGCACCAGTTCATCACATTTGTCATAACATTAAACACTATTCCACTATTAGGAATAATATTCTTCATACTTATAATTTGAGGATTCACATAGCATATTCCATATATTTATGGATTTCACAACACATCACCCAGTGCTAAGTCTTCACATAGGATTAATGGCACTACCCTATATTAGGGTTCCATACACCTTACTCCATTTTAGGGATTAAGTTTTTCTATTCACATCCAAATAAGGTTCTTCTTACCTCATACCGAAATTAAGGTTAGGATGTACAATTCCCATTAAATTAGGGTTTCCTTCATTGTTACACTAAGTTAGGGTTATATCATCACCCTGGATTTATGATAACACTCAGTTTTGCCCTAGATTAGGGTTTCACACATAGCATTGCTCCAATTAGGGTTTCACACATAGCATTGCTCTAATTAGGGTTTCACACATAGCATTGCTCTAATTAGGGTTAGGGCTCATTGATTAGGGTTTCATGATCTCATTATTATGGATCAACCCTTATCACATAGTTTACTCATAATGAGAGAATTAGGGCTTAATTATATAAGCATTCATCCCTCTCATTCCCTCTCTCATCCTCTTTAGGATGCTAGCTACACCAAGATTAATCTAGGTCAACTCTTCACTTGAGTACACATAGCTAGGATTAACCTTCACAATCATCATGGGTCTACATCTTTGATAATCACATAGCTAATTGACCTTTGATCATATTAGATGTCCAAATGGTCTAATCAATTAAACCATCAATTATATAAGGAATTCAAAATAATTGACCAATTAAACTTTCAATTCCACAAAGTGATCAATTGGGTTAACCATTGAAATTTTCAATTACATTAAGTATCCAATTAGGTTCACCATATTGGACCTTCAATTACATAAGATATTCAAATGGATTAACCATGTTGATCTTCACAAAGTTAATTACTTAGACCCTCAATGATCTTGGTTCTCATACATCAATTGGTTGAAAACCATTTGAACAAGTTGTACTTGAAATCGATTAGACAAAGTAGGCATTGAACCCATTTGTACTTTGGGTCTCCAAACCTCCTCAAAACCGCATGGACCAAATATGGTCTCAACCAATCAAATTGGATTAGGGTTTCCAATGTTGATTCCTTCAATCATTGAATTTATGGAACCAATCATCAATTGGACCTATCCTCATACTTCAATTGAGTTAAATAGGTCACCCTTCAACTGATTTGACCCTCAATTAGTCATCAATTCGGGTTTGAATCAATTGAATTAGGGTTTAGAATCGATGATCCTTCAACACTAATCAATGCAAGATTAGTTACTTTGAAACCATTGAAACATCATCCAAATTGAACATGACCTGACCCCTAATGGTCTTGATGTCGTTTGGATGACCACCAAACGGTACTGAGACCGTTTGCCCATTATCTCATCAAAATCCAAGTCAACCAATTAAGGTTTGGATCATTGGATTGATCACCAAATCAGCAATTGATTACACTTTAACTTAGTAACATTGGATCATCAATTGCTTAACCATACTCACACCTAGACCTCCAAAAGGTCTTGGGTGACCTCCAAACGGTCTTGAGACCGTTTGGCTCATCCAACCCTTGGATTCTAGTGAAATTTCATCAAGGTTTGGTCTATTGAGTCGATCAACAAATCAGCAATTGATTGCTTTGTAACTTAGTAACTTTGGACCTTCAAATAGGCAACCATACTTAACCCTAGACCTCCAAACGGTATTGGGTGATCCTCAAACGGTCTTGAGACCATTTGGGTGATCCCCAAATGGTTTTGAAACTGTTTGGGCTAATCCACCCAAAATCTCAAATCAACTCATTGGATTTTCAGCACAAATTTCAATTAGGGTTTGCCCAATTGATTAGCCTTCAACTCATGATTTCTTGGGAAATAATCCATAAACTTTGGTGAGTCATTAAACAACATGAATAGGAACAGGAATCTCAAATGGTAAACCCTTGGTCAACCCTCTCAAACGGTTTTGAAACTATTTGCCCAAAAAGTCAGATTAATCAAGTTGAAAATCAGCACTTAATCCAATTAGGGTTTGCCTAATTTATTGGCCTTCAACTCATGATTCCTTTGGAATTAATCCATAAAATTTGGTGAGTCATTAACCAACATGAATAGGAACTGTAATATCAAACGGTAAACCCTTGTTCAACCCTCTCAAACGGTTTTGAAACCGTTTTCCCAAAAAGTCAGATTAATCAAGTTGCAAATCAGCACTTAATCCAATTAGGGTTTTCCTAATTTATTGGCCTTCAACTCATGATTACTTTGGAATTAATCCATCAAATTTGGTGAGTCGTTAACCAACATGAATAGGAACAGGAATCTAAAACGGTCAACCCTCTCAAACGGTTTTGAAACCGTTTGGTGAAACTGTTTGCTTCTAAACAGTTTGAAAGCGTTTGCTCCCAAGCAGTTTGGGAAACCGTTTGAGCAACTCAATGAAACCGTTTGGCTCTGATATTTGGTGAGGTGCTTGCTTATGATGATGTCATCATCATAAACCTCTAAACCCACGAAATCTGCTGTGATTTCCATGAAGATTGCATCAATCAACCAAACTCAATTCCGAAAATATAGAAATGATCACCAATTGATAAGGAATTGATTGCAATAATAAAATTAAGGGTTCAAGTTATAAAGCCCACCTCCAATTGAGATCCAAAGCTCCAAGCTCACGGAAACAATGGTGGATGAAGCTCTTGCAACTTTTGGTTGAAAATTTTGGCTAGGGTTGAAGAGGAAATCGAAATAAGAAGAAATCAATGATTTATTTTTAATTTCCACTATGGAATCAAGAAGAACGAAGGTCAAGGGATTACCAAAAGGTTGGGGATCGTCCTCTTGATCCTCCACAGCTCCTTGGTCGTTTTCCAAGCAAGGGGAAAGAAAGAAATCCGAAAAAGCCTTTGTTTTGGCTTGGAAAAGGTACTTTTATAAGCAAATTGAGGAGAGAGAAAATCTCTTATAAAAGTCTATTTATTCCAAAATTGTTTCCACCACTTCCCCCTTGGTTTCTTGCATGCAAGGGCATCTCTATCCCCACCGATATCCCTTCCATTATCCATAATTTAAGGGAAAAGAAAATAAGCACCTTAACCCTTATAATAAGAATATCCATATTTGAGTGGAAATTCTTTTTCTTATAATAATGGTGAGTGGAATTTCACCTCCTTAGGATATGCTCGTGCCTTTGCAAGTCCTTAGGCTCATCCACACACATCTGAATCTAACCATTTTAATTTTGGTTGAAGGCCTTTTAATTAATACATTCATTTTTGCCCTAAATTGAATTAGGGTTTCCATTAGGATTAAATCTTGATTATTTTAATATCAAGATTCTCTCTCCTCTAAATTAATTCAAATGAGGTGCCCTTATCATTTTCTTTGTTCTACATGATGCCAAGAAACATTAGGGACCTTATTGAAGTGGTAATTTGCATGTTGAACCCTAGGTTTTGGGTAAATTGCACATTACACCAAAACTAGGTTTTAATGCACAAGGATTGCTTTACAAGCTTAATCTTGGTGCCCAAGCTTGTGAAAACCATACCACTACATCATATTCATTATTATGATGTATCAACATCAGAGGAACATATTATCATGTACAATTTGCAAGTTAACCCCTCAACTTGGGTAATTTGCACATTAGTCCAAAGTAAGCAAACATTGCTTCAACATTGTTCAAACAGGACCAAAATTGAAACATAAGTTTCTCATGAGCCCTAATTACTTTTCCCAAGATAATATTAAGCATCTACACAACCTTATTAGGCAAAACATGTAGGGTTAACACATAACCCAGTTTAGGGATGTTACATAATGAGTCACTGCTTTCATAAGCTCTTAGAATAACCCCTCTAAGGTTACTAATCCTCTAGTACCTTATGGGTACAACCATTGTAATCACCTTGGATTTACATCATTAATCAATTAAGTAATTAATTGACCTTTACTCACATTTAAGTCTTCAAACGGTTTTGGTCAATCGAACCCAAAACGATCTTAATCACTTAGACTCCAAACGATCTTGATCAATTGGGACATCAAATGGTTTGAAACTGTTTGGGCAATTTTCCCTTGAAACCGTTTGGACACTTTTTACATTGAAACCGTTTGGGCACTTTTTACATTGAAACCGTTTGGGCAATTTTCCCTTGAAACCGTTTGGACACTTTTTACATTAAAACTGTTTGGTCAATTTTCTATTGAAACTGTTTGGATAACCAAACAGTTTGAGACCATTTGGTGTCAAACGGTCTTGAGATCGTTTGATCCCAAACGGTCTTAAGCCAGTTTGGACCAAACTACCTCAAAACTGAATGGCCCAATAAAGGTTTCAATCAACCAAACGGATTTAGGGTTTTCAATCTTTGAACCTCAAATCAATTGAATCATTGAAATGCATCAACATCTAACCCTTAGATCTTCATGCATCATTATCAACTATTAACCTTCAAATGGTCAACATGACCATTTGGTCAACCATGTCCAATCGGTTTGGAAACCCAAACCTCCAAACGGTTTGCAAACCGTTTGGTCATCCAAACAGTTTGGTGAAACTGTTTGGATTATTTTCATTGAAACTATTTGCACCTAATACTTTTTGAGGTTCTTAGTATGATGTCATCATCATCAAGCTTCAACCCTTCGAAATCTACTACCATTTTCATGGTAGTTGCATCAATTAATCAAAGGAATTTCAAGAAAAACAATTGAACCAAATGAATTGAAGAATTGAATTCAATAACAATGATTAAGGGTTCAAGTTATATAACCCGCCTCCAAAGAAGCTTCAAAGCTTTAAGCTCCACGTCTTAAATGGTAAAAGCAACTCCTTCAACTATCCCAAGTTCGTCCTCAAGTCTTTTGTGTGAAAAGAATGACCAAGGTTGAAGATTGAGTGAAGAAAAGAAGAAATCAAGCATTGATTTTTTATTTCCACCATGAAATCAAGGTGAAAGATTATCAAGAAGCTTAACAATAGGTTGGGGTCGTCCTCCTGTTTCTCCTAAGATCCATTGGTCGTTTTGCAAGCAATAAGTGAAAGTAGATTCGAAATTATCCTTTCAACTCATGGATAAATTAGCATATATGCATTTTATTGAAAATTCATTTAAGAGAGAGAAACTAGGAATTATCTCTTCCATTTCCTTGCCATTTGCCCCCTCTCCTTCCTTACATGCGAGGCTACCTTCCTTGCCTTTTATCCCTCTCAATTATCCATGATTTAAAGAACAACAAATTAAGCACCTTAATCCATTTAATAATAATATCCATAGGTTAGTGGATATTTCTTTTTCTTTAATTAATGTGAGTGGGCTCTCCACTCACTTGGATATTTTCGTTGCCTTTGCAAGGAACAAGGACGTCCATATATAAGTATTTCAACCAACACATTTTTGGTTGAAGGTCACTTCCATTAATATAATTATTTTTGCATTAAATTGAATTAGGGTTTCAATTATGCTTAAATCTTAATTATTTTAATATCAAGATTCTCTCTCCTTCAAAGAGATACAAATGATACGCCCCTCTCATTTTATTTTCTCTACATGATTCCAAGAAACATTAGGGACTCTCTAGAAGTGGTAATTTGCATATTGAACCCTAGATTTTGGGTAAATTGCACATTACACCAAAATTAGGTTTTAATGTGATAACATTGCTTAATAAGCTTTCTCTTGGTGCCCAGACTTGTGGAAGTCATACCCCTACATCATTTTCATTCTTATGATGCTAAAACACTTGAGGAACATTTGTCAAGTAACATTTGCAAGTTAACCCCTCAACTTGGGTAATTTTGCACTTTAGTCCAAAACAAACAAACATCGCTCAAACATTATTCAAACATGACCAAAATTGAAACATAAGTTCCTCTTGAGCCTTAATTATTGTTCACAAAATAAAATCAAGGATCTAATTAACTTTATTAAGTAAAATTTCTAGGGTTAAGGCATAACCTAGGTCAGGGATGTTACAATATTAGTCACCATTCCATTATTAGGAATAGGGTTTTCCATCTTTATCAATTAGGGTTTACATAACATCTCCCCATATTTGGGTTTCACATAACATCACCCTACATTATAATATCACATAAAATCCTTCTATATCAGGGTTTCACATAGCATTACCTGGAATTAGGATTTCTCAACTCATCGCCCAAAATTAGAGTTATGGTTTATCATCATATTGCCCAAGATTAGGGTTTCATGCACTATAACCTAAAATTAGGGTTTTACATATCTTCACCCTATATTAGGGTAGGGTTTCATATAGCATTGCATAGAATCACCCTCGATTAGATTCTCTCATCACATTACTATATTAGGGTTTCGCATGACATCACCCTTGATTAGGATTTCACATCACATCACTGCATTAGGGTTTCATATGACATCACCCTTGATTAGGGTTTCACATCATTACATCATTATCTTGAATTAAGGTTCAGTATAACTTTTCCCCAAATTAGGATTTCATGTAACTTTACTCGAAATTAGGGTTTCATAAAGCATCCTCTTAAATTAGGGTTTTTCATTATATTACCCTGAATTGGGATTTCTCATATCATCACCCTAGATTAGGGTTACATCATTACCCTAGATTAGGGTTACATCTAGCATTGCCCTAAATTAGGGTTAGGCTCATCAAACTTCTCATTTAGGGTTTCATGATCTCTTTATCAAGTATCATACCCAAAATTACATGTTTTATTCATATTGAAAGTGTAGGGGCTTAACCACTTACATGATCATTATACATGTATGAATTCCTCTCTCTCTCTCATCCTCTATAGGATGTTTATTACTTCAAACTTGATTAGATTAGGTCAACCCTTCATTCAAGTACATACATTTAGGGTTAGCATAATGTATTGAGATATTACTTTCATAATCATCAAAGGTTAACCCTTCTAAGGATACTAATCACCCTAGTACCTTAAAGGTACAACCATTGTAATTATTTTTGAGGTACATCATTAACAATCATAGGGTTAGTTGATCTTTCATAGATTTGAGGCTATTAGTCTCCAAACGCTTTTGATACTTTTGAACCTTCAAATTGTTTTAAGATGTTGACCTTCAAACGGTCTTGAGGTGCTTGACCTCCAAACGGTCTTGATCCACATCTTCAATCGGTCTTAAGACCGTTAGACCATCAAACGGACTTGATCTCATAATCCCTAAATGGTTTGAGACTGTTTGAATTAAATATAATTAACCCCAAACAGTTTAAACCGAATAAGCAACTCATCATTGAAACTGATTGAACATCAAATGGTTTGAGACCATTTTCCCTCCAAATGGTCTAAAGATCGTTTGATCCCAAATGGTCTAAATACTATTTGGACTCAAACGGTCTCAAGACCGTTTGGTCCAAACCACCTTGAAACCAAAAGGGTCATCCAGGGTTTCCTTTAATCAATCAATTGATTTTAGGGTTTGCACTCATTGAATCATCCAATATTGAGACCATTGAAAGTACATCAACTACAACCCTTGGATATCCATCCATCCATGACTCCACTTGACCTCAAATGGTCTTGAGACCGTTTGAGCCATTCAACATTGAAATTGACTCAATCGATTTAGAGTTTCAACCAAATTAATCCAATTAGGGTTTGTAATCCATGGATCACCTATTCTTGAATCCATTAAATCAATTTAAGCCATTGAATCTTCATCATTCACATCATCAATTAACCCCAAACGTTTTTTAAGTTCAATCTACCCATTCGGTCTTGAGATCCATTATCCATTCGGTTTTGAACTCAATTATCCATTCGATCTTGAAGTCAATTACCCATTCGGTTTTGAAATAATTTACCCATTCGGTCTTAGGTTCAATTACCCATTCGGTCTTGAGTAAATTACCCATTCGGTCTTGGGTTCAATTACCCATTCGGTCTTGAGTAAATTACCCATTCGGTCTTGGGTTCAAATATCCATTCGGTCTTGAAACCGAATCAACCCAATCAGTTTTGAAACTAAATTAGCTCAATTGGTTTTGAAAACCATTTGCCCATTCCTTTGTTGAGGTGTGTGCTTAAGATGACATCATCATCTTAAAGCTTGAAACCTTCGAAATCAATTGTGATTCTTATGATGATTTCAACAACTAATCAAAAGGAAATCGAGAAAGAAGAAAGGTTCAACATATAATGAATAAATTGCAAGCAATAAGGACATTTAAGGTTTCAAGTTATATAACCCGCCTTCAAAGCTAAATCCAAGCTTCAAGCTTCACGTCCTCAATGGTTAATGAAGTTTTCTCAACTATCCAAGGCTCGTTCTCAAGTCTTTGAGTGAAATGAATGGCTAAGGTTGAAGATTGAATGAAGAAAAGAAGAAATCAAGCATTGAATTTCGATTTCCACCATGAAATCAAGGTTGAAGATGACTATGGAGCTTACCTACAGGTTGGGGCACGTCCTACTACTGCTCCTAAGCTCCCTTGTGTTCAACCAAGGTAAGGAAAGAAAAAGGGATCGAAAAAGCCTTTCATGTGGGTTGAAAATGGGATGTATATAAAGGAATTTCAATGAGAGAGAAAGTGATAAATAATTCCTTCAACTCCCAAAATTGGTGCCACCTACTCCCCTCCATCCCTTGCATACGAATCCATATTCCCCACCTTTTAATTCCTCTTCATTATCCATGAATTAAAGAAAACAAATTAAGCACCTTAATTAATATAATAATAATATCCAAAATTGAGTGGATATTACTTTTCCTTTAACTAATGTGAGTGGGCTCTCCACTCACTTTAGATATTTCGTGGCCTTTGCAAGGCACAAGGACGTTCACACTTATGCAAATTAAACCATCTCATTTTTGGTTGAAGGGTACTTCCATTAATATATTTATTTTTGCATTAAATTGAATTAGGGTTTCGATTATGCTTAAATCTTGATTATTTTAATATCAAGATTCTCTCTCTTCCAAAGATATTCAAATGAGATGCCCCTCTGATTTTATTGTCTCTAATTTATGCCAAGAAACATTAGGGACTCTCTAGAAGTGGTATTTTGCATATTGAACCCTATGTTTTGGGTAAATTGCACATTACACCAAAACTAGGTTTTAATGCACAAACATTGCTTAATAAGCTCTTTCTTGGTGCTCAGGCTACCACAAGCCATACCTCTGCATCATTTTCATTCTTATGATGCTTCAACACTTGAGGAATATTTTATCATGTAAAATTTGCAAGTTAACCCTTCAACTTGGGTAATTTTCACTTTAGTCCCAAATAAGTAAAACATTGTTTCAACATTATTAAAAAAGGACTAAAATTGAAACATAGGTTCCTCTTGAGCCTTAATTACTTTTCAAAGAATAAAGACAAGAATATAATTATCTTTCTTAAACAAAACATCTAGGGTTAAAGCATAACCCAGGTCAGGGATGTTACAGCTAGGTTTCATGTTGGTCTTCCCAATCTCATGCCTAACCTCATATAACATTCCCAATCTGGGGCCTAGTCTAACCTCATATGAACTTATCAATCTGGGGCATGGTATAATCCTTATACGACCTCTGATGTCTCCTCCTATATAGGTGGATGACCTTTGATATCTTCCCCTATTTAGTCAGATGGCCTTTGATGTCTTCCCCTATTCAATTAGATGACCTTTGATGTCTTCCCCTATTTAGGCAGGTGACTTTTGATGCCTCCCCTATTCAGGTGGGTTACCTTTGTTGTCTCCCCCTATTTAGGCGGGTGACCATATATATCATACATCCAGAGGTTGTATGAGGGGTTCGAGCAAGTTATATTCTGATTTTCATTTTTATATAAAACCATTGGTTACTTATGTCTCTCCAAAACTTTTCTCATTAATGTCATGTTCCACATGAAAATATGCATGGAAGTCTGAGTCACCTAACTCTTTTTTTTAACCATAATATGTTGAACACATATTTTTTATTATAACTTATCATCCTTTATTTCCCCAATTTCTATGGTACACCCACTCATTCAGGTGTATTCATAATATCATACTCACTCACTGGGAGTATTCTCAATGGCATACCCACTCACTAGGATAATCATTCCTTTAAAGATCGCATTAGGGCTATGAGCAAGTTATATTCATATTTTCATTTTCATGTGTAATCCTTGGTTTCTTATTTTTATTAAAACCCTTTACATGAATGTCATGCTCCACATGCACCATGCATGGGAGACCATGTCATTTAACCTCATTTATATTCATATTCTTTCACATGCATCCTTCAGGCATGGGTTACCAAAAGCATTTATATTCTCTCTTTCCCCATACCCTAATTGAGTTCACATGGGTAGGATTTCTATTTCACCCACACTATTCCCATTTCCCAATATTAGGGTTTGGGTTCAGGTTATAGAGACTACACAATTTACACCCTACATCTTAGGGTTTCTTTGTCCCTTGACCCAATAGGGTTTCCTAACCAACATTAATGCATCTACGATTATCCTCGCAAGGAAAAACTCATAAAATATTTTTCTTTACTTTATCATTGTTTCCATGTTACATGTACATTTATTTTTCACATTACATGTACATTACTATTTCATCATTATGTGTACGTTAATTGGCGAAGGATGTCTTATTCCTACTTCTAAAAAATTATAACTTCAGATGAGGAGAGAAATTCCTTTTATGGTTCATTAAGCAATAGGGTGAGAAATGGATGAATCAAGATGAGAAGAAAACCTAAAGGTATTTTACTTCAGGAAAAATCATCCTACGTTGGCCAGACAAGATGCACGGGTCTAGGAGTCCTCATAAGCTGACTAGCTGTGCAGAGGAAACTTTTGCCAACCCCCAGGTCATGGTCTGTTCTAGATACCATCATCTTTAGAAAATCCTAATAACTCCCTCATATTTCTACACATTAGTTGAAATTATACACTACCAAATATTATTTGAAAAATATGGTGCTCTGATACCAAATGTAACGACCTCACTTTTCAACAACCCCCAATTAAGGAAGGCCAAAAATATGAGAACCATTACCTACAAATTTTACCCAAGGATCCATACTTTAATCAAACAATATAAAATAGCAGATAATTTCATTCATTTAAAAATTTATATACAATATCCTTACATGAACTTTCCATTCTCATAATTGTACATTGGAGAAGAAATAACTAGCAAATACTCCTTTTAAATGTTTAATGTCTTCATGTCATTTCAATCTTTATCTTCATGTCATTTATCATGTATATCGGTTTATACCTAAAACGGCGTGAACAAATACGCAATCAGAATGTTTCCATATTGGTACATGGGGTGCATCCAAAATGTGCAAGTAAATAATAACATATATTCCAACAAATACTTGCAAATATAAATTAGCATCTTCTTCTACAATCTTTCTTTAAGTGGCATTATAGTTGAACAAAATTAAATAAACACCAACATTTTTCGTTCAATCCTCGAGAAAAACCTCAAAAAGCATTGGTAAACTAAGGCGGTTATTCATAGGCATAACCACATACCTAGATGGTAAACCATGCAGATTATCATGTAGAAGACACTTCAAGCATATTATCCAATCAATAAACAAATACATAAATCCACATTTTATTTTGCATGAATATAAATCCTAAAGTGTCACCATCACATATTAATCACAGTAAACCCTACTCGGGCCCTAATCTAGGGTTTACATTTGTCTCATGTTAAGGATATGGATTAAGGGCTCAAACTCTATTTCTCTCACATAATAGTTTATAAAGGTATAACTCCACATTAATCATCATGGGTTACCCTGATTATCGAGTAAGGCCTTTTATGTCATTAGGGGAAACTATGTGAAATTATGCAACTTTAAGATCCTAATGAATAAGGAGATTAGGTTATAAACCCTAATCATTAGATTCATCTTATCTTTCCATTAGGAAAACTTGGATTACATTAAACTCATTAACAACATAGCACAAGTTATGATCTTTAAACCTGATGTCATATATGCATGATTTTCCACTTTAGATGTCCAAATTATCACCATGATCATCCTAGATCCCCATTATGTTTATCAATATAAGATAACATCTCAAATTAATCAGATTTGTTGATTTAAGCATCATAATCACCAAAACTAGGGTTTTATGCTTTAATCACTATTTTAAGCCATATTTGCACCATTTTTAGAATTAGAAGCATAATTAGGTATCAAAGATATTTATATGTATTCCCATCATTTTGTTGATCAAAATTCATATATAACTTGTTTTAAACTGAGTTATTAATCATTTATTATAAATATTCCAAGTTATTGTTATATGGACCAATCTAGAACTGCCATATCAACAAATTACCTTTTGTTTATTTGTGTTGGCAGCCATCAAGAAATCGGGGGGAAAACGCCCTTGCCCAAGAACTTAACACGTACATCCAAGGACATTATGATCATTTGGCATCAAGTTTTCTCCTTCCTTGTGTGAATGACTTGTGCTCTCGAATCTCATACACACGTTGACGTCTCAGGCCCAAATCCGACGCCCCCCTTCTACAATGTTGTCATCCACCGCCACCACTCTCAGGGTGCAATCATCGACGCTTCCGCCCTTCGTACCTCCCATCTTGACTTGTTGCTAACTCCCTGGAACTGCCCTTAGAGCAACATCAGCTATGTGTATACGCACGGCGGCCCACTACGGTTCAGACCATGTGTGGCTCTGGCACGTGGCCCCTTCCACCATGGATGAGGGCACCATGCCCTCTGCCTTGCTTAGCCAGAGTTGGCAGGCTAGCTGTCGATGTCTAGGAAAGGGGGAGTAAATTCATGGTTTATTGATGCATGTAGTAGGTTTTTAGAACAGAAGATGAATGTTGGACATCATCCACTCACCGTCGTGCGAGGTAATATGTTTGTCTGCATGTCAGTGACATCCTCCTGAGTACTGGGATCACTAGAGCCTCTAGTATTGCTTTGTCTCACTGTGTGGAGTAGTCTAGAATGTAGTGAATATTAGAGAAAGATAGACTAGGGTTTTAGAGCCCGTGGAGGGGGACCAGGGTTCAGGTTCATCGCCCCTCTTTGTCCGTAGGTCTTTGATGCCTTATATAGGAAGAAGGGGTAGACATAACCCCATAAGTGGGCATGAGAAGGCAACAGGTGTTAGTGTACCCAACGTTAAGGGGAAGAGAAGACCTTCCTCTAAAGAAAATAGCTTTCCTTTTATGAAAACCCCCATGTTAATTACCTTTCGATTCCATACACTACTACAGAAATGGCTCATAATGTCACTTTTAATGGTGTCGGTTGTAATAATACACCGACACCTAAACTATACAACGTTAGTGTATAAAATAAGCCGACATCAATCTGTGAAGGGCGACCAGACACGGGCATCGCTTTTATTCAGTGTCGGTTCCTTAATAAGAAATCGACACCTAAAAGTAACCGCCAAAACCAAAATTTCCAACGAAAAAAATTATCTCCAAAAATTAACATACATCGTCGGATTTTAAAACAGAAAACTGACGACTAAAGGTTTTCTGCGAGACAGAAATTTGCTCACTTTTTGTCGTCGGTTTTGTGACAATAACTGACGCCATTGTGTTTTTGCGCGCATAACCGTGAAAATTTTCACCTCCCTTTAGTGTCGGTGTTTTGTTGCAAACCGACACTTATAGTTTTTATTGTCGGTTGTTGTTAACAACCGACACCTATTGTTAACTTAACAGCGTGAGGCAGACTCTTCCCCTTCTGTTTCATTCATTTCCGTTGAGGGTTTGCTCCGATGATTCCTCTGCTCCGACGATTCCGCTGCTGCTCTGCCTCCGCCTCCGCCTCCGCCGCCATTTGCTGGCAGTGCTTTGGTCGCCGACACCGCCATCACTCACTGCCGCTGATCTGCCGCCACACCTCTTCTGCCTCCGCCGCCTCTGCTTCCACCAGCCATTGCCGGCGACCACAGCTCTCCGCCCGGCAACCTTCTACCCGACGCCGGCGACCAGCTCTCTGCCCAGAGCCCTTCTGCTCGATGACCAGCCCTCCTCCCACTGCCTGGATGCTTACCTCTTCTCACAGGCACGCCCATTATCAGGTTTTCCCCTAACCTTCCCTCCTATTCTTGCTTTTCCTATATCACAGGCACGCCCATTAATCCTATGGATGTGGCTGTGTGCAATTTTTCTTCAATGTTATTGTGGTGCAGAGTTGCTATGTGATGTATTTATTTGAACAACATTATTTGAGGTGCACTGCCTTCTTGTTTATTAGACACCCAATCTTATTGTGACTCTCCAGTTTGCAAACCTGTCTCTGATTCACATTAATATTACCATGTTGAATATGGTTTTGATCAGAAAAATGTGTAGATTGTGAATAAAATATACTTAAAGCTCTATTATTCTTCTTGTTACAAAGGTATAGTTAGTACACGAATATTAGATGATATTCAAGAAAACCCTAGTTTGATGAGCATATTGTTAATCATGTTAATTATGATTCTTTTATTTATTCTGATGTCAGTATATAATTATACGATCCCAACATCTTAAATTGAATTAGAATGATTTCAATGAATGATTTCACCAAAAAAAATATTTTTAAACCTTCACCAAAAAAAATTATAGGATTTTAAAGTTGATAATCATGTACGTACATGCGGAAACAGGGTTATTAAACCAATAGTTATAACATAGTATGATCTTAATCTGATCTGGATGTTAATAATAATGTAGTATGTTAAATATGATGATTAGGGCTATATATATAATGTCTAGTAAAGATTCCTAGACTTTTTGTCATTAGGGTAATTTTTTTAAGGTTAGTCTGTCTACTAGAGATTGCATGTTTGAAACTATTGATTTCTTGATTTATTATTTAATAATGCTCTATAGATTAGGATTAACCATGTTGCCTGTAGTTTATACACATTTATTATATATAAGAATGACAACACATGAATTTGTTGGCCTAGAAACCCGTCCAAGATTTACTCATTAGGAGTAAATCTTGGATAGTCCCCAGTTTGGGACTGTTCTTGAACACCTAATCTCACTTAGGATGTAAGTGTATAATGTGTATTGGATTTTCAAGAAAATTTCAGCAGCATTTCCCCGCTGTTCTCTAAGTATCTGATGTTCTCTAAGTACATATGTACTTAGAGAACAGAGGGGAAATGATGCCGAAATTTTCTTGAAAATCCAATACACATTATACACTTACTAGTGAGATTAGGTGTTCAAGAATGGGATAGGTGGTACACATTTAATATATATAAGAATGATAGCATATGGGATGTCCATTCACAATCGTTGCACCCCTGTGAATGTGTACTTTACAATGTGAACTTTAAAATTAGTGTTACTTTACAATGTGAAATTTATAATTTGAATGTGAACTTTCAGATGGCTGAGCAGGACCGTGTTGATGATCGTCGTGAGGGTGAGGACGTGCTTGCACCGCCTGACAATGTAAGTTTTAAGAATATATCCCTGAGGTTTCTATCTATATGTTCATTTATAATTATATTATGTAAGTGTGTTTTTTTATCAAATTTTAGGTTGGTGATGTACCCCCTGAAGAAATTACAGCCCTTGATGAGCAGCAAAAGAAAATTGAGAAAGTGAGGGGCATCACAATGATGAACAAGTTAATACAACAAAGGGGCAATGGACCCAAATTGGCTGTGGATTTCGATCAGGCAGGAAATCCATATGGAGTGAATCACAACTCATTTGTTTCATATCTTGGGGTTCTTACTCACAGCCATTGCAGTCCTATCCTAGAATCATGGCATAAAGTTCATAAGGGGAAGAAAGACCACATATGGAAGGAACTGTGCGTGAGTTATTATTATTTGTAATTCTATTTGTGTAGATTACTAATTTTTAGGATACTAGTTAATAGAAATTCTATTTAATTTGTAGAGCATATTTGATCTGGATGAAAAGTTGCATCGTAAATGTGTGATGTAACGTTGTGGGAGGGTCCTAAGGAACTATAGGACCAATCTCACCTGAGATTACATACGCAATGCTGAGAATAGGTTCTTGATTGATTCCAATTCTAGACATTGATCAGTATTTCACTAACTTTACACTAATAATTTTTGTTTGTATTCTCTTTGAAAAATAAATATAGGAAGAAGGAATCCACACAACAATGGAACTACTTGGACCCCAAAGAATGGGAGGAGTTTGTTACCCAAAGAAAAATAGATGAATTCAAGGTATTAAGCGCCACTCCCAATTTAATTAATATACGTTTTTATGTATTCACCTATTCAAGATTAACCTTTAGTGTTACTAACCAAATCAATGTGCTAACTAACTAGGCTATCAGCGATGCTCAACGAGCAAGGCGTGCACTGAATGTGCACGACCACACAATGGGTCCAAGAGGATATGCAGGCGTTTGCCAAATACTACAGATTGAGTCTACTCAGCCTACTGCTACTCAGGAGACTGCAGAGTCCTCTACTGCTGCTCCCACACCTCTGCCTCATCATGTTATGTGGATAGCTGGGAGGTAAAATAAGAAGGGAGAGATACTGAAGCCCGCAACCGCTGAGGCGGCTGTAAAAATGGTAAAAATCAAACTCTTAGAGAAATCTATCGATATTGATTATTGTTATGTTTACTTACGAATTTTTGTTGATGGTGAGCAGAGGAAGGAAGGCAAGTTCATCCCTCAGGGCACAAGGGATGAACTGACAGTTGCTCTGGGTAACCCAGAGCATCCTGGACGTGTAAGGGGTACAGGTGCTGGTGTGGGCATCAAAGCGTTCTTTGGGCCATCCCAGCGTAAACATGCCCCAAAAGCAGGACTTTCACAAGCTGAGGTAACTTATTCTTATTTTAGAACATTATTGCGAAAGGGAATTCAATAATCAGAAACTAGCATTTATTTTATCCATGTATAGGTAGATTCCTTAATTGATAGGAGAGTCGAGGAAGAAGTTGATAAAAGACTCGAGGAAGCATTTCACAAGTGCCAGGCATCTCAGACTGCCACTCAGATAGTACATGTGGCGAACCTCTCTTCTCCCACTCCTCGTACTGCAGAGGTTGGGAGTAATCCTATAGACCCACCTAGCACGTCCTCTGTAAGTATTTTTATAGCATATATAATATCTAGTATGTTCAAGATGATATGTTTGTGTATATATGCATATAAGATTCTTTACATAAATTTGTAGGGGTTGAATCCATGTCGACTACAAAGTGAAGGATATATCGTTGCAGATACATCGGCTTATCCACCCCTTAAAGGGTGCATGTTTCATGAGAGTCCAGTACCAGATGGCATGGTACGTGTGAGCCCCATACATATACTCACTGGCTGGACGAATCGTGCACTGCCTCATGCACACCCAAATGTTGAAACACTTGGTGAGGCAGTAGGCAGAGTGATACTGTGGCCTGAAGCGGATGTCCTCTATACTGATATTGTATGATAAATTTTCATTACTTTACTTTGTTAGTGTGTATATATATGAGTCAATTAATATGAAATTATATATGCAGGTCAAAAAGATGAGACCCACTACATCTCGGCCTCCACCTCCTCGACTACCAAGTTGGCTTCCAGGGGACCTACACGCCTCGATAGGTCCTAATTGTAGGAGTGTGGCGGTATGGATCGACAAACATAATCCAAATTTCCCTATAAATGTTACTATTCCGGAGAATGATGCAGGTAAATCATATGATAAAAATCTATTTATACAAGTTTAGCATATGTATTAATGCATACGTAATAGAAGTTCTGGATACGTATTAATGTAGGTCAAACATTCGGAAACAACATATTTATACAAGATATTTTGGAGTTGTTTAAGTATGAATGGTTGAACACATCTATGATAGAGTTGTGGATATGGTGAGATTAATACATACGTCAATCTAGTTTATACATCTATATACCTTGTTTTATATACGGCAATCCGGTTTCTTATATATTAATGCATACGTAATACATGTTTTGCAGCCACTTATACAAGACATGTACAGATTTTGGGTTTTCTCATGTGGGATTTTTGGTTCCATCTTTGATTAGTCTTGTAGATACAGACCCTTCTTCAGTTACTTCATACTTCTGTGATGCTTTTGAATATTTTGGTAAAAATAATAAGACGGTGATAATAGCTCTATTCAATGTCGAGTAAGTTTACTTTGCTTGTAATTTGGACTTAAGCAAATTACATTTTTATTGCGGATATTGAGTTATTAATTTTCTACTTTCTTACCTGTAGTTATAAGCATTGGGAGTTATTAGTTGTTGTCCCTAAGATATTCACCGTCTATTATCTAGATCCTGCGGGGAGTGAGTTGGATGTATTGTATGGACATGCAATTAAAAGGCCATTATTCTCGTGAGAAATATTTTATGTTTTTATATCTGTTAACATCTGTTACTGCATTACTATTTAATTATACAATTTAATATGTTACATTAACATATATAGGGCTTTATAAGAGTACAAAAAAGATGGAGGAAAGGTCCCCAGGAAAAAAAATCTGACACTCATTTGGAAGAATGTGAAAGTAATTTCCTGACTCCAATGTATATATTATTTATGTGAACTATGCTTATTTGTATTTTTGAATATTTTGTATGTTTCAATTTATAGTGTGCTATATAAGACAACACGGCTGGGCATGTGCCTTCTATGTGATGCGATTTATGGACCTAATCATCCAACATGTTGTATTGGAAATCGATAACATACAATAGGTATTATACATAGTCTCGTTAGATAATATGAAATATATGAATCTTATTATATATTATTATAATTATGTATGTACGTCATTCTCTTTGTAGGTCTTTAAAACTGAGGACTTCAACACAGGTGCAAAGCGTTTCGATGTACATGCTCCCTATATGAGAGATGAATTAGATGATGTAAGAGAAGATTGGGTAAAAGCCCGGCAAAGAGTGGGAATTTTTCAATCTGATTTTGATGACAATGATGCCAATGATGATGATGAATAAAGAATAACTTTGTTCTCATAATTAATTTTGTGTGAATGTGAATGCATTTTTATGAATTGTCATATGTGCGTCGATTGCTACTAGTTTCTATATGGGTGTGATGAAAAAATAATATGAATTAAATGTTCTCATACATGAGTGTGAATCACATATATATAATTTGTCCATCATGTTAATTTTGTAGGTTTGTGGCCTGTTGTTGGCTGATATCAATGGATGTCATAAAACCTGCAGTTCATAACTGAACTGTAGGTTTCTCATCCTACGACCAGCCATAGTAGGTCTGCAGACTGACAGAAAAAAAATCAAATCATAGGTGTTGGTTAATTGTATAAAACCGATGACATACGGTTATAGTGTCAGTTGTCATACTAGTAACCGACGTCGATTTCCCTAATGAAGCCAGACACCACGGTCGTGCTGGCCAGCACGGCCGTGGCAGCGGACCATACATAAAATAGATGTTGGATATATGTATAAAACTGACGATATATGGTTACAGTGTCGGTTGCCATACTAGTAACTGACGTCGATTTCCCTAATGGGGCCAGACACCACGGCTGTGCTAGCCAGCACGACCGTGTAAGCGGGTGAGATGGCGTCGATTTCTAAGCTGATAACCGACGCCTATACCCCCTGCTGGCGCATTTTTGGCACATTTTCGGTGGCGCGCGAAGGGTTGTGGCGTCAGTTTGAGAACCAACGCGTAACGGTTGGGCTTTTAGCGGCGCCCACATAGGTGTCGCTTAAAAACCGACACTAAAGGCCTTAAATAATTGACACTAAAGGTCGGTTATGTACTAGTGATACAAGTATATGGCTTATCCCAAAGTATTCCATTTTATTGACTTATTTTCCCTTTCTCACGGTTACTACCAAAACTCTTGGGAGTAGCATAGTTATCAAAAAGAGAGTATTTAATGGATTTCCAATATATGATTTCATACTCATAACTTAATTGCGAATCTTTACGTAATCAGCACACAAAAAGCCATAAAGTAAAGAACATAAATACATAGCACTTTATTGAGTAAATACCCATGAATTATATATTATTCTTATCTCTCTCTCTCTCTCTGACATATATTCTCCCAATTAATTATAATTATATCGAGGATCTCCCTATTTCTTTCAAGTTACATTTTGCAATAGGGATTAATTGGGATGTCTTTTCTATAGAAAACTTGCTTCTTTTAAACATTATTTAAAGCAATACCATTATCTCCTAGTATATCCATTTTCTCCCAATTTATAAATTTCTTTTTATTTCCTTATTATTTTCAAGTATACAAAGGTTAAATGGAGATATTCTCATTTGATGCCTCAAACATGGTGTTGCCAAACTAGCTAGATATTTTCTCTTTTAATTATATGACATGCCATATACTCTATTTTCTTTTGGCAACTTGCATGTTATCTTATCATATCAAAAAGCCATTATTGTTTGTTCATGTATGAATTTCTTTCACCTTATTTAACTAGTGCCACAAGCAACCTTGCCACCAAGAATATTAACACTATTATTCCCCGAATAATATCATTGGGGAACTTTACTTATCAATTCATGTGTCATATTATATAACATAACTTTTACTAAAATTGAGGATATAACAGATATCATGTTCACTAGTACTACTATATTGATGCTAACTTTAGTGATCTAATTAAGAACGTGAGTGGATGCTACACCTTTTCAGTAGCGCTCATCTAGGACATACTGCTTTGATGAAAATGATTGAAACTTGTATTACTCCCTCAATATATAATTTGATATGGCTTATTGAATAATAATATATCTGTGTGTATGTTGGCCCTTGGCAATGACTTGTTTTATCATGATTACTAAAATCATTGATAGGTTCCCTGGTATTGTTTGAGGAATCTACATTTTGTATCATTAATACATATGATTAATATTACATATTTCGAAGAGATAATGTTTCATCTGGCACGCAATTCATGATCTTTCCTTCCTCTATCTAGACTTAGGTATTGTTGTTACATCCCTAAAAATATAGATAAAGTAAATGAGGAAGATGATCCATTTGGGAGATATTTGATTGGTAGAGGTGCATGTGATAGGATAATAGAGAAAAACTTTTAGCTTGATTGATAGGAGAAAATATAGAAAATAAAGGCATGAAGAGACTTTTCATAAACACAAATCATTTAATTTTTTTTGGGTGTTTTACTTATATCCCAATATCTCTTATCACCTTCATATTTTCTTTTAATTATCATGCTAAATCTAATACCTACCCATTTTGGACACGAGGTCATATTATGTACCTAATGTTTTATTAGAATATTAGAAAGTTTGAGACATTTAAACACTCAGTTTATAAAGTTCTATAGGAACAATTTCTAATTTACTTGGACCTCTTTAGAGAAATTTAAAACCAAAATTTACGTTAGCCCTCCTATGTTTATCATCACTGGGTTGATCCCCACTTTCATTATTCAATTTTCTATAGCCATCTACCCTATATTTGCTAACTCGACCATTTTTATATCGACATTGAGTCAATTATATGGGCTAGACATATGATACTCAGAGGTTGTAAAGTGAGTTAAGTCACTCTTTTAGGAGTTCAAGTAATTATTTTAGATACATTTTTCATTAATTAAGATTTTCAAACACGTTTACCGATTTATAAGTGGGCCAGAACATAATCACCTGTGAAGCTAAGGGAAATAAAAACATCATTTAACTCTCAATATGGTATCTTGTTATTATTGAAGCCATTAGAGGGACTTTTTCATTTTAGTCATGTCACTCAGCATAATTGAGTCATATTAATGTTATTTTGTGTCTTTTAGCGACACGTTATTCAAATATTTACAAAATTGAACTTTTTCAAGATGAAAAAAAATGAGGGAATCAAGATCTTATTATGTCATTTTTTAGTTAGCCTTATTTATCATTTATATGACACATATATTCATGTCAACATCATTTAAAATATCTAGTGTGACATAGTAATTTCATTCAGCTCTAGCATAACATCATTTTTATCTTGGTTATGATTTATGAATCTAGTTGTTAGACTTATGCCGTTACACCACTAAAGATTACCTATCTTTGGGTAGGACCTACTTGTGTACATGATCCAAGGTATGAGTTCTCAATATATATGTTATGGCTCTTATTCAACATGAGTTTGTGAAATCCATTTCACAAATGTACATGTGGATTACTGTGACTCAAGGGTTTCACATCAACCATGATATGAAAATGGTATCATTCTTATATCCACCTTTTCAGAAATTATCGGAACAGAATGGTGGCCACACCATTGTGGGTATAAGAAGATGAAGTCATATTGTTCTCGTATTTTCCCTAATACTTGCATTACTCCTAACCATGTTATATAGGGGCTGCTTTTCAGAAATCAAAGTCGAGGCGGCGCCCCTCCAGTGGTTTCGTCTACATTATCCGGTTTATTATTTTTTCTTTTTTCCTTTGTCTGCGTTGTCCTATTATTATCCAGAACAAAAATGCCTGCGACACGTTTGTAGAAGGGCCAATCTTTGCACGGCAGTATACCCAGGGCCCCAGACCACCGGGAACAAACCAGAAGAATGCCTTCTGCCTTGTGCCGTGGCGCCTGCGGCGGTTTCGCGCTGCCGACCCGTCGGATTCTGCCAGCCGACAAATCTTCCAACTGGGCAAGAGTCCGGGCTTCCAAGGTCGATTCCCCGGGTAGCTCCTCCTCGCCGTCGTCATCTTCGTCGTCCGATTTCACCAGAAGGATGGAGCGGGCTTGGATCATCTCCCAGGTAACGACCAACCCGAGCTTACAAATACTTACCATATTTTCTTGGTTTATTCTTTTGTTGGGCAGTGCTATACTTGATTTGCTGTTTTTCGCGTGAAAGGAAATATACCGTCAGATGGTCGACAGATAAAGGAAACCGTTCTTATGTTTAATATACTTTCTTGCCTGTTCCTGGTGGCATGTTACTTGAACATGTCGATGAAAAACTGTGGGTTTTCATTTCCAACCTTCAGGCGTTTCAAAAAATGTAGCTTTCTTCTATATCTATATCTATGTGCGTTTTCCTGTATTGTTTGGTAGAAGAATGAGCCAACTGTGGCGGAGGCTGCAGCTTCGCGGAATTGAAAGCAGCATCCAAACTTTTATTTCTTGAGGATAAATTAAAAAGGAAATGAGCCGGTTACAGGCAGGCTTTCTTCGTCTGCTACTTGAAATTTCGGGTTGTGCTCGGGAAGCCAACAGCTGTAGATTAATTTATACCTGATGCAAATTCACGTTGGTTAATAGTTACTCTGAGATTTTCAATCGCTCGTACTCTACCTTGACGTCCATCATTATGGTTATGCCTGAATAGTTTTCCTAGAATCACTGTTATTTAACAATGCTATATTACTTTTGCAAACGCTACACTTGCAATACTCGGCCTCTTTCCTACTTCCTAGATAGACTAACACCACGTCATGAGGATTGGGGAATTCCTCTTGTGGGGTTCGGAACGTTGTTGGCACCTTGTATCCACGGGCTGGCAATCGGGTCCGGGTTGAGCGGGTCATTCCGGGTCAGATCAAATATACTCGACCCGAAAATAATTTCGAGTCACACGTGCTCGACCCGAACCTGAAATTCCAATTTGTGGGTCTGAACCGATGGACCCGAAAATATTATATTATATGCACATCCAAAAAATCTGTATATATAAACTCGAAAAATCCAAAATTTCTAACCTGTAAAACCGAAATTGCTGCAGAATTTGCTAATTAATTATTGTTTTACAAGCAAAGTCTTGTATAAATTATCATATTTTATGTTTGTATGTATTAAAATTTTATATGGCTAAAATGTGGGAAAAATATATATACATATGAAGATATAATTTTGGGTCGAATGGGTTTTGCGAGTCGAGAATTGCAAATCCGGACCCGACCAGCAAATAATTTGGGATTTTTTGGGTTTGGGTCATTTCAGGTTGGGTCGAAAAAAATCAAGCTTTAGTCCGGTCGGTCGGGTCTGGTTTTGCCAGCCCTAAATAGAACCCGAGGTTTATTCAACTTACACTTCCCATTAGGGAAAAGAGATATGACCAAGTACAACTGCGGTCCATCTGTTTATTTGGAAAACCACCTAAACATGACAGAAAAAACGAAAACGTGTTAGCCATACATAGATTTGCTTTTTTATGTAAAAATATCTTACATAAAGCCTGCCTTTTTTTTTGCAGAATATAGCTGATTTTTTTCCTAGAACAGTCATTTTTTTATCTTAACGATTTGATGGATGATTTGATTCCAGAATATTATATTAAATTTCCTAGAATTTAAGAAAATATCACTGTCGTTGCGTCTTTAATATCACAGTTGCATTCTTTTCTTATACCGTTGTTGTCATCAATATAAATTGAGTCTTAGTAAAATAGATTCAATTTTGTTTGTTTGTTTGCCTTGTGCTTTATTTTCCTTTTAAGCTTGCATTTTTTCTCCGATTCCAGCTCACTATTTCATATGTAGTGGAAGTATGCTCAATTCCAAAATTGACACGGTGCTTTGTTTGAGATCCCTGGGATGCATAATTCATCGTTTGAGTGATCTTGGCACGGTTGTCAGTCACAATGAGATGTTGAATACTCAATACAGGCATTCTTGTTTGCATCATGCAAAGAGTTTCTTTTTTATTTTCAAGATATAAGTAGGGTGGTTATGTGTTGGGACATTACCCGAGTGGCATATTATTTTTTACTGATCTTAACATTCATTGATGAAGAAGTGTTGTTGATGAAGTTAAATTGTTTCAAATCTACTTAATGTTTTTCAGAATTGTTGAAATAAACTTCAGACGTTTGTGCTTGGCTGGCAACTGTCTAGCTTCTTCTGTGCTGGCAACTAGCTAGTTTCCGAAGAACTCTTAGTTTGAATATCTGTAACCTAGGAAGCACGGATACAGATACATTTCAGATACGAGTACGGGTACGGGGATACGACAATTTTTTAAAATATAGGATACGGGTACGACATTGATACGTCAATTTTTTAATATTCATTTAAATATTTTCAAAAATAAATAGTATATTTATTTTAAAAATAGATGAAGGCAGTCAAATTTTACTTATAAATCACAATATATCTAAAGAAAATGGAAACCAATTCCATACTATCGAACAATGATATAAAAAGGGGTCTTTCATTCATATTAATGTCAGATAGAAGTTACAAAAAAGACATCATAAAATCATATTCTAAATCATTCACATTTCATGTATCATTTAATTTTGTGTTGTAAAGTGTGTCATGTCATCTGTGACACCAAACCATCTTTTTTTTTTGGAGTCTTAGGGAGACCCCGCTCCCCCTCCTCCTCAAATAGGTGCCAGAGCTCCAAACCATCTTCTTTCGTCTATAAAAAGTAATTAATATATATATATATATATATATATATATATATATATATATATATGTATACAAGAATTATATCCAAATTTCAAAATTAAAAAAAGGAACTGAAATATGAAACATCAGAGGCAATTATAGACAAGTAGATATATTAACAGCAAGACAAGGTGAGAAAATCAGAACTACTAAACAGAAAAATTAGAGAAAGCTAGAGAGGCTTACATTCAAAAGGGATGAACAAAGACAATGCCAAAATAGAATTCCGAAAAGAGAAATTCAGAGGCTAGAGGCTGTAACCACCAATAGAAAATTGAATACCTTTGGAGAAGATGAGGTACAAATGCGGTACGTTAACCACCAATAGCCCATTGGAGAAGATAAGGCACAAGCCGCACAACAATAGAAATATGACGTGGACTGAAGCAAAACCAAGCTTCAAAATGTATCGCACAAGCCAAAGGAACCGTTTTACAAATTTGCACAAAGAATCAGTAAAAACGCAAGTCAATCCGTTAAAAGGTCTTAAAAACGAAAAAAAGGCTTAAATGGGCTGGGCCGTATCCAAAACATATCCAGGCTGTATCCAGACAAAAAAAAGCAGAAAAAAAGGGGATACGGCTGGAGAGGTATCCGATACGTATTTAGGTGTATCCATGGAGTATTGGTATCCGATACGTATCGGATACGGGTATGGCACCTATTTTGGAGTATCCGTGCTTCCTAGTCTGTAACTTTGGCAACCTCATAGTGGTTGGACTGGGCTTGTTATTTGGACTATAGTTTGACACAACTTGCATTCACATATATCTGATTCTGACTCTGCATCAAATGATTAGAAAAGTTGCTTTCTTGACCCTTCCTTACTATTTTCTCATTGGAGAATTCAGCAACCTGGACCAGTTGCTTGTTCGTCATGCCAATCCAATGGACATGTGGAATGCAAATGGTGCAGGGGCACAGGCTTCTTCATCCTAGGAGATAACCTGCTTTGTGAAGTTCCCTCCAGGAACACCACTTGTGTAATATGTGCTGGGAAGGTAGAATATTACATCCTGTGATAAGATCAACCTTCTACTTTTCCACTTGTGTAAAAGTCACGTCTTTATTTTCATTTCAGGGCTCATCTTGTTGCTCTGACTGCAAAGGTACTGGGTTCCGTGCAAAGTGGTTGAGCGAGCCTCCTTCCAAAAGGTCTCCCTAAGGTCAAAAAAAGATAACTGACGGTGTTACCAACTTTGACAAAAGTCCTCTTCTGTTTTTTGACTTTGATCCCTTGGATGGTATGAGTCAAAAATGGTGATAGGAATAGGAATTATGATATTTGATAGCTGTATTTTGTATATAACGAATTTCCTGTATATTTGTTTTAATCCCTTTCAGCTATTGCATATCATTCCCACGACAAAGTTTCGATATATCAAATCTTTTAAGTGACTTTTGAGCACCGATTGTATTGCTAGCATTGTCTATCTTTTGGTAGTCGGGTAAGAAAGAGTCATGCGCGCATCATGGGAGTCTCAGTTGTCACGAGGCACTCTCAATTAGTTAAATATAATCTGATGTCTGAGACCATTTTCTTCATTTAAATTTGTGCCAACACACAATTTTAAAAAGAAATCAATCTTCAACGCAGGGGCGTAGAAATGAGGGTTGTTGGGATTTTAGCCGCCTCCCCTCTCCCTGATCCAGAGCAATATATAAGAACATTAGTACATATAAAATGTTTGTGAATATTGTAGGAGGACTGGAAAAGGCAGCCTGCATACAGTGTATTGGTCCGGGTTCGAACCCTAGTGATGGAATTTTTTTGATATAAAATAACTTAGTTTGTTACACCTGGCCCCTTTTATTGCAACTAATAGCCATTGAATGTGATTCAGCCCCTTCAGATATAAGTTTCTGGTTTCGCACTTGTTTCAACGGCAAGTCAGATTGTACTCAACCAAAAACCCTACATATGCATGGATTTGATAGCATCAGATTACTTCAAAAATCGTAAATATAATGCATAGGTTTGAGAGCAATAAATTATTTGAAGAATTGTATCTGTATTGCTACGTTACTTTGTCAAAGATAAAAGAAAAAGAGTTTTGCTATATAGATGGCCTTCTTAGATGAGATCCTAGACTCCTATACTTTTATCTCATGCGACCCAACGCACGTTGTCCAACATGGGCTGGCAGGTCCACGCTGCCCAAGGTGGGCTAGCAAACAATTGTGGGAGGCCTAGATGAGAGAGAGAGAGAGAGTGGGTGGGAGGGAGAGAGAAAAGAAGAGAGATTTATTTTGCTTATAACTTCTAATTTGGGATGAATTTTTTGATGAAATAAAATTGTTGTAGTCCTTACAAAAAATATGTTACAACAAGAGCAATGGTAACACATTTTAAAATATATATTTTACAATCTAAAATGTTAGAGAGAGAAGCTAGAATAAAAAAAGGAAAAAAATATTTTTCTTAAATAAGGAGGACATATACATTTATTTTGCTTAAATGAGGAGGAAAGAGAAAAACTCAACGGACCAGTCATAACAACAAACTAGACAGGATGTAACATAGAATGGGATCGGAGATAACATACAATAGGATCGAAGATAATGTATGGCTCTACTTCCCTCCTATTTTTATATTTTCTCTCTTTAAAAAGTAAGTTAAATCTGAGACAACGTATAATTGGATCGGAGATAATGTACATTTAGATCGGAGATAACATATGACAATACTTTCCTCTTATGTTTCATATTCTCTCTTTAAAAAAATACAATTGAACTAAAGATAACGTACACTTAGATGGAAGATAATGTATGACATTACTTCCCTCTTATTTTTTATATTTTCTCTTTTTAAAAAGTAAATTGAACATGAGATAACGTACAAATAGATCGAAGATAACGTACAAGTTGGACCGGAGATAATGTATGACAATATTTCCCTCCTATTTTTAATACTTCCTCTCTCTTCAAAAAAAATTGAACCTAAGATAATGTACAACTGGACTAAAAATAATGTACATTTAGATCGGAGATAACATACAAATGGATCGGAATAAAATGATAATATGGATAATATAAATAACATGATAACATGTATAACATAAATAATATGAATAATATGGTTAACATAAAATAATATAGTAATGGATAACATGGACAACATGCATAAAATAAAATTTAACATGGGATAACAATAAAATTATGTTTTAAATTAGACATGGGATAACAACAGAATTATGTTTTAACGTTATAACATGTACACCATGTGTTAGTCCATGTTATCTTATGTATTATCACATGTTATCTCACGTGTTATAAAATGATATCCATGTGTTATGATGGGTATACCATGTGTTATCTCATGATATCCCATGTTATAACATGATATCCATTGTGTTGTACTTATATCATTAAAAAATTTATTGTCAAAGTATGCTGACTTTAGTCTTGTTCTAAAGTATATTTTGTTAGTAACTCATTAGTTTTTAATTCTTTTAAATTTGAAAGTTATAAGTAAAGTAAATTTTTCTTTCTTTCTTTTTGACTTTTTACAATCACATTATCTCTCTTCTTTTAGATTATATTTTTTTAATTTGTCAAACTTGATCTTGTTGTGAAGTATTTTTTGTTAGGAGTACATCGGTGTTTATTTTGTCAAAAAAATCATTACCGTTTAAAAGTTATTGATAAATATATGTTATCTTCTTTTCTCTCTCCTACAGTCACTTTCTCACTCCACTCTCCCTCCCACTCTCTTTCTCCCTCCCTCTCTCTCTCTCATGTTATAAAAGCATGCAGGTACAATGCAGTAGTAATTGATAAGTGGGGCTGGTTGGTGGGTGTGACGTCCCCGGATTTTCACCTTCTCAAACCCCCATGGAGATGAGAAGACAGAATCCGAAAACATCGTCCAATCATATCAGAACGCGATGCGGAAGCATAATACGCATACATGAACATACAACCATAACATACTCAACATTCAACATGTATATTTATACAATATGAATTATTACAAAATGATTTACAGTTACATATTGAATGAAAATGCTACAAGTCTGAACATGTATGCTAATAGGATTTAGACAATAGGTACAACCTGTACAACTTGCTCACATCCTATTTTTTTTATCCCATGCTAGCTCTGAACCTAGAAAATACGAGAAACAAAATCATCAACAAAAGTTGGTACGTGGAATTAAAGAGCTATACTATGCTGGCATATTGATAATACTTGAAACAGAAGAAAGAGAGAAAGAAACATTATTTAATGGCAGAAAATCAGGTAAACCCAAGTTATTAACCATATTTCAATGGATATGTATTACTATGGTGGACTTAACACAAACATAAATTATTGGGCCCTATCCCCGCGTACCTTGTACCATTAGGGATCTCCCCACGTACCTTGTACTATTAGGGAGGTGCTAGTCAACATTAATACTTTCCCTCTCTAATAGGGAGATTAATGAACCATCAGTAACTACATTCCATTTTCTTTCTTTAGTGTTCTTATTGTTCAAGGCGGAAATGACAATACATATAGATCTACATCCAACAATGTATTTCAAGTACAAACAAGCAAGTACATATATTTAACATCCAGCAAGTCTAGTCATATAATTATATCCACGTACCTGAGTTCAGAGATTCCTATTTATATTCTGGATCATCTACATCTCTGGTCATCACCTGATTAATAACAATTAATCATCATTAATACAAGGTTCAACATAATTAATGGTATCTAGGTCCAAATTAGGGTTTGGCCAAATCTAGGTTCAAATAGCCTAGAACTTGTGTCTGATATTTTTATTCTGATCCATACTTTATTATTAAGGTCTGGTATGAATTTCATAATTTTCTGGTACTTTCCCTATTTTCTACAATTAATATGAGGATTAAGCATGTAATTAGGAAATAATGAGAAAAGACCTAAAATTGTTCAATAATATCAATATAGGAGTCCACATATAGTTTCTAAGTGATTCTGGGGTTCAAAAGTATTTTTCTCATATTTTATATCCATCATTTGCTAATTATACAAATTAAATGAACCCTAAATGAAGCATTTCACCCTAAATTGAATATTATCAAAAGTTGTGCTTCAAAAGCCTGATCTAAGGGTCCAGTAATGTAGAGGATATTTTTCTGAGAATTTTGGTACCTTGTTTATAATTTTCTGATAATCGAGCTATTTGATACGAATTATGCAAGATCTGAGTATTCACTTAGAAATTTACCTTTTTGGGCAACTCAGAAAGTGCCATGTGTCCTTTAGGGCTGCGGCTCCTTGCCTCACTGGGGTCTGGACGGTTCAACAGTTCTGAACCCGGTTCAGTCTCCAAAACTCCTTTCTTTCTCCGCTCAAAGCCAGACGCCTGAGTCCGTGCATCGTCTTCGCGACCCATGGCGCTGCTGTGGACTGAGATCACAGCCTCACATTCCGCTAGCATTGAACTCCAAGAAGGATCAGCACTTAAGATTCAGTAAAGCTTAAGGGGATCGACGGCGCCCTGGGCTCCCCAGAGATAGCTGAGGATCACAATCTATCTAGGCGGCTGTCTCCCCGACCTGCGATGTGCCCTGCTGGCGATCCAGAGTGAAGAAGGGTGACGAACGCTCTCCTTTCCTATCCCGATGAAACTGCTGCCACCTAGGAACACTCCGGCGAGCAGGAACGTCCAGTGAGGGCCTTCCTTGAGGAGGTGGGATGCAGGTCGACGTCCATATTCCAGTGTCTCCGGACCTTCTCCACCAGTAGCGCCAGCGGCGCCAAGGGCTTCCAAGACCCCGTCTCCATGTTGTCGGCCTCCTTGCAACCTGGTCGTGATGGAAACTCTACACCGCATCGCCTTGCACGCTCCAACCACTCTGTGATCTTCAGAGAGGGAGGGCATCAGTCAGGTGTGTACTCAGGTTGGGCGCCACCAATCTGCCATGGTCGTGCCCGACGCCTGCTTGGTTCTCGGTCCAGGAAGTTGTGGCTTCTGATGGCAATCCCATCCGCGTCGATGGATACCCTTCATCTAGTTAGAGATCGTAGGCAGAGGGATGACGGGCCTAGGTGGGAGCTTCAAAGCTCCATGGTGGCATCTCGTTTGAAGCTACAGCAATCAATGGCCATGGCATGACCACGAAGAGATGGAGGAAGAGAAAGGGCTCCAGAATCCCAAGGACAAGTTTGGTGAAGGCTGGCCCGGTATGCCCCTTCATCTTTCCCACTCACTCACACTCTCTACGCGAGCCTCTGCCTGCTCGGAATTCATCACAGCCAGAAAGCCCTCCTCCTCCAGGAGTGGCCTCGTGAGGAGCCACAAAGGGGAGTTCATCCTCGGAGAACTGAGGAGGAGACCTGCAACTTCTCTTATCCAAGGGTAACCCGGCTCAACAAAAGAACGAGAGTCCTGATCTTCTACCCTTCAGGGTTTCACGCAAGGGATGTTGCTTAGATCTGAAAAGCATGGCCATCAGTAACGACATACCCAAGTCTCCAATGACTCAGTACCTCCACGAGGGCCAACTTTCCATACATCAAGATATAGTCATAATCTTTCTATCTTAACAGTTCCATACTTGTGAAATACCAAAATAAAGGAAACATAGATTGTGGTTGGTTTTTCCCATGAACTGAACTAGTGATTAACTACCAATCTAGTGATCAAAATAGCCTACTCAATTAAATACTCCCAAGTATGCTTAGTTCCCCGCTTATAATAGTATCAACAAAGTACTTGACTTTCCATAATATTTGAAAATCCATATTTCCATATTGACATTGACACCAAAGATGAATAAATCTAAATACCATATATATAAGCTCATATAATTTCATTTGTTCACATGAATACTCAAATTGATGAATACCAAGATACACACCATGATTGAATTCGAATCAATAGTCATCGTCATCAAGTATATCTCTAATCATGCTTTTTGGGTGAAATTATTCTTATCTGAATAACAAGATCCTCAAGTTGAGTTCAACCATATACAAGCATCCTTGGTCATAAATTTCTACATTTGATATCAAAATCCTAAAATCGAGGTCATCACATTCACCCCACCTTATAAGGAATTTCGTCCTCGAAATTTAACTAGTCTCATACTCAAGGGGACAACACATAGTCCAACTTCCTATATGCCAACAATTCTAGGTGCTAAGACTATCACAGTTATAGATGTGCGCAAGGTTATCATCTTCGGATATAGAGCATCTAGGAGTGTACCCACCCCACCTTATATAGGCCAATGCATCATCTATCATCTCAATCATTGTACGAAATTCTTTCATTCTAGGATTTACATCATCATAGTCCCTTAAGGATAAGGGTTCTATTCATAATTCTCAGGTTAAGAGGTATCACTCAAGGTTTCATATTTCATCCTACTACCTATGTAAGGTGATATCATGATTTCATGTCATTTAATATTTGGAATTTTCTCACATAGCATCATTATTGGGGTTTAATCAACATCATTCCAATATTTCATCATTAGAGGGAATAATTATTCATACTTAAATATTAGGGGTTTCACCCTATTGTATTAGAGTTACCCTCAAACATAGAAGCATAGATTGAGGTTAATAACTATATTTTGTGATCATGTAACCCATGATCCAAAAATGTCTTTATGTCTACCTCATGATGTCAGACTTATATCTTTCATGTAGGATATAGAGCGAAAGAGAATATACTAGGCCAATTTTATCATGATTTCAAACATAGATATTTCATGTATGATATAGAAAGGGAATATAGAATAGGTCAAGCTTATACGAGTGACTCCTCATATATAAATCATCTATATAGCTCAAGTGAGGTTTCTATCATCATATATTAAGAAAGATAAGAAGAAGGGAGAATTGTATTTTTGAGTATCTTTTGCACAAAGCATCATACTCTCATAACTAGAGTTCATATATTACCTCACTTGCAACTAATGATGAGATTCACAAAATATGTCACTCTAGCTAGGACCTAACTCAGCCAAAGGATTGACTTTATCATATGGGTCATCTACCCATCCTTTTCTTTTACACAATTCTCACATATAGGATCGAATCATGCAAAAAGGACTCAACTCGTCTACTCAGGAGTAACCCAGCTTAGGACACATCATTTCATATATATCTCAGGGTAGGTCCTACGACCCTCTCCTTGTGGGTCTCACTTTCTCTAGAGTTCACCACATATCTTGTCCTAACACTAGAAGTCCTCCTTTGTAAAAGAGCTTGAGGCTCATGCATATTCAACTTTATCTTAAACTTAGATTGCCTTAATAAGAAAGGAGTATGTCTTTTCTTCATCAAGACTTAGATTAGATTTTCCAAAATTGAACTCATCTCATATGAAACTTAAATCTTTATTGGGAAACTCATACCATCAGAGATCAAACTTAGATAAGATTACACATGCTTATTTCAACTATCATTCTATCATCTACTCTATGTATTACCTATCTCGATACGGCTCTAGACATCTAATCTAGACTACTCTCTCTTCTAGACTGATGTCACTCCCTTTCACTTAGGTTGCATGAACACTAACTACTCTACAGTGTGAGGGATACAGTTTCATATTTACATATATATAATAAAATATTATATAATTTTTCTTTGAGAAAGAAGACGTCAGAGAAAACTGTCGAGGTGCGAGCCGATTGGGAAACAAAACCAAACCAGCAAACTCGAGTGTCCCACACACAGTAGATAGTCTAGTGTCATGTCACCTAGTGAAATGGTGAGAACGAGATGTAGACTAGTGTAGCTACCCAATACATATGAGCTCTATATGCAAAGGGTTTCAGACACTTGTCTAAACCTAGTTCTCGAACATATGGGTTCTAACTTAGAGGCTAGGTCAAACCTTATTCCTATAACACAACTTATTAGGTTTCTAGGGTTAAATGTGAAAGGTGAGATTTGGTTTTTTTTATATTTTATGGTGAGCAATTGTTAGGTGTAGCTATTGTTCATGCTCTGATACCAACTATGACGTCCCCATATTTTCACCTTCTCAAACCCCCATGGAGATGAGAAGACAGAATCCGAAAACATCATCCAATCATATCAGAACGCGATGCGGAAGCATAATACACATACATGAACATACAACCATAACATACTCAACATTCAACATGTATATTTATACAATATGAATTATTACAAAATAATTTACAGTTACATATTGAATGAAAATGCTACAAGTCTGAACATGTATGCTAACAGGATCTTAGACAATAGGTACAACTTGTACAACTTGCTCACATCCTTTTTTTTATCCCATGCTAGCTCTGAACCTAGAAAATACGAGAAACAAAATCATCAACAAAAGTTGGTACGTGGAATTAAAGAGCTATACTATGCTGGCATATTGATAATACTTGAAACAGAAGAAAGAGAGAAAGAAACATTATTTAATGGTGGAAAATCAGGTAAACACAAGTTATTAACCATATTTCAATGGACATGTATTACTATGGTGGACTTAGCACAAACATAAATTATTGGGCCCTATCCCCGCGTACCTTGTACCATTAGGGATCTCCTCACGTACCTTGTACCATTAGGGAGGTGCTAGTCAACATTAATACTTTCCCTCTCTAATAGGGAGATTAATGAACCATCAGTAACTACATTCCATTTTCTTTCTTTAGTGTTCTTATTGTTCAAGGCGGAAATGACAATACATATAGATCTACATCCAATAATGTATTTCAAGTACAAACAAGCAAGTACATATATTTAACATCCAGCAAGTCTAGTCATATAATTATATCCACGTACCTGAGTTCAGAGATTCCTATTTATATTCTGGATCATCTACATCTCTGGTCATCACCTGATTAATAATAATTAATCATCATTAATACAAGGTTCAACATAATTAATGGTATCTAGGTCCAAATTAGGGTTTGGCCAAATCTAGGTTCAAATAGCCTAGAACTTGTGTCTGATATTGTTATTCTGATCCATACTTTATTATTAAGGTCTGGTATGAATTTCATAATTTTCTGGTACTTTCCCTATTTTCTACAATTAATATGAGGATTAAGCATGTAATTAGGAAATAATGAGAAAAGACCTAAAATTGTTCAATAATATCAATATAGGAGTCCACATATGGTTTCTAAGTGATTCTGGGGTTCAAAAGTATTTTTCTCGTATTTTATATCCATCATTTGCTAATTATACAAATTAAATGAACCCTAAATGAAGCATTTCACCCTAAATTGAATATTATCAAAAGTTGTGCTTCAAAAGCCTGATCTAAGGGTCCAGTAATGTAGAGGATATTTTTCAGAGAATTTTGGTACCTTGTTTATAATTTTCTGATAATCGAGCTATTTGATACGAATTATGCAAGATCTGAGTATTCACTTAGAAATTTACCTTTTTGGGCAACTCAGAAAGTGCCATGTGTCCTTTAGGGCTGCGGCTCCTTGCCTCACTGGGGTCTGGACGGTTCAGCAGTTCTGAACCCGGTTCAGTCTCCACAACTCCTTTCTTTCTCCGCTCAAAGCTAGACGCATGAGTTCGTGCATCGTCTTCGCGACCCATGGCGCTGTTGTGGACTGAGATCACAGCCTCACATTCCGCTAGCATTGAACTCCAAGAAGGATCGGCACTTAAGATTCAGTAAAGCTCAAGGGGATCGGCAGCGCCCTGGGCTCCCCAGAGATAGATGAGGATCACAAATTATCTAGGCGGCTGTCTCCCTGACCTGCGATGTGCCCTGCTGGCGATCCAGAGTGAAGAAGGGCGACGAACGCTCTCCTTTCCTGTCCCGATGAAACCGCTGCCACCTAGGAACACTCCGGCGAGCAGGAACGTCCAGTGAGGGCCTTCCTTGAGGAGGTGGGATGCAGGCCGACGTCCATATTCTAGTGTCCCCGGACCTTCTCCACCAGTAGCGCCAGCGGCACCAAGGGCTTCCAAGACCCCGTCTCCATGTTGTCGGCCTCCTTGCAACATGGTCGTGATGGAAACTCTACACCGCATCGCCTTGCACGCTCCAACCACTCTGTGATCGTCAGAGAGGGAGGGCATCAGTCATGTGTGTACTCAGGTTGGGCGCCTCCAATCTGCCATGGCCGTGCCCGACGCCTGCTTGGTTCTCGGTCCAGGAAGTTGTGGCTTCTGATGGCAATCCCATCCGCGTCGATGGATACCCTTCATCTAGTTAGAGATCGTAGGCAGAGGGATGACGGGCCTAGGTGGGAGCTTCAAAGCTCCATGGTGGCATCTCGTTTGAAGCTGCAGCAATCAATGGCCATGGCATGACCACGAAGAGATG
Organism: Alisma plantago-aquatica; assembly: GCA_963693085.1. NCBI lineage: Eukaryota > Viridiplantae > Streptophyta > Magnoliopsida > Alismatales > Alismataceae > Alisma > Alisma plantago-aquatica. Next base: position 1,018,519,522 of record OY856410.1, read on the forward strand.
GAGGAAGAGAAAGGGCTCCAGAATCCCAAGGACAGGTTTGGTGAAGGCTGGCCCGGTATGCCCCTTCATCTTTCCCACTCACTCACACTCTCTACACGAGCCTCTGCCTGCTCGGAATTCATCACAACCAGAAAGCCCTCCTCCTCCAGGAGTGGCCTCGTGAGGAGCCACAAAGGGGAGTTCATCCTCGGAGAACTGAGGAGGAGACCTGCAACTTCTCTTATCCAAGGGTAACCCGGCTCAACAAAAGAACGAGAGTCCTGATCTTCTACCCTTCAGGGTTTCACGCAAGGGATGCTGCTTAGATCTGGAAAGCATGGCCATCAGTAACGACATACCCAAGTCTCCAATGACTCAGTACCTCCACGAGGACCAACTTGCCATACATCAAGATATAGTCATAATCTTTCTATCTAAACAGTTCCATACTTGTGAAATACCAAAATAAAGGAAACATAGACCGTGGTTGGTTTTTCCCATGAACTGAACTAGTGATTAACTACCAATCTAGTGATCAAAATAGCCTACTCAATTAAATACTCCCAAGTATGCTTAGTTCCCCGCTTATAATAGTATCAACAAAGTACTTGACTTTCCATAATATTTGAAAATCCATATTTCCATATTGACATTGACACCAAAGATGAATAAATCTAAATACCATATATATATAAGCTCATATAATTTCATTTGTTCACATGAATACTCGAATTGATGAATACCAAGATACACACCATGATTGAATTCGAATCAATAGTCATCATCATCAACTATATCTCTAATCATGCTTTTTGGGTGAAATTATTCTTATCTGAATAACAAGATCCTCAAGTTGAGTTCAACCATATACAAGCATCCTTGGTCATAAATTTCTACATTTGATATCAAAATCCTAAAATTGAGGTCATCACAGTGGGTGAACAAGTCGAAGCGGTGGGGCATGAGAACTAAACGACAGATGGTCGTCTCAATTCCTCTCTATATTGACGTTTGTATATCATTTTCCACAGAAAAATACTGAAAATGATAGAAATTGTAAGGTGTGCATGAAGTAAATGACATCTACCGATCTTTTTTAACTGATGTCGTTCCTGAGTGTTAAAGAAGACGGGAAGAAGATTATAAAACATAGAAGAAATGGATAAAAAAGAAATTAACCTTGACTCCCACACATCTAGTGAGATGTCAGCTATTTCCAATGTCGATATATCCGAGCCACCACGTCCTCCCTCTCTTCCGACCTTGGTTTTCTTACAATTAGTTTGTCATTTGTAAAAGAAAAATGGCATACGTCGAGGAGATTGATGGGACTCAACTCCCACTATAGTTGTACATATAACTTTATTAGAATCTACAAGGATTGACTTGTAATTTAAAAAATCAAAAGAAAAATAATACATGTAATACTTTTTTAAAAAAATCATACAAGTCTAGTTTGTAACTTCAAAAATTAAAGGATAAATTGCAACAACCCTTCCCATGACTTGTCATATATCCTTGCTAGAGTATGCAAGGGCCAATTTGTAATAAAAAAATTGTACATTTAACTCCTTATGCTTTTTAATACATAAACCTTACATCAAACGGCTTCCATATTAGAATACAAAGACTAATTAGCAACTGGAAAAAAAATATTGCTTACAACACCTCCCAACCCTTTTAAATATAAGATAGAGTTGAATGCAATAAATACTCTTTATTTAAAAAAATTAACGGAAAAACTTGCATAGAGCATCTCCTATGCTTTTTCCCATATAATAAAGATAAATCCTTGCATCTCAAAGTTAGAAAGGTAAAAAGTAACATACAACTTCCTACCTCTTTCCCACATAGCATAGATATGATTGCAAGGACTAGTTTGTAATTTTTTTAAAAAATCATGGAGCGCCTCATGTGCTCTTTCTCATATAATATAGATTATACACATACCTTCTTAGAATACAAGGACTGTTTATAATTTAAATAATTAAAAAACACCTCACGCCTCTTTTCCATGTATAATTTTGAATGAAAGGACTATTTTGTAATTCAAATAAAATAAAATAAAAATTGCATGGATCGCCTACCATGGTCTTTTCTATTAAGTATATTGCATGCAACTCCCGTATTAGAATCCAAAGACGTAACTAAAGATAAGGGATATCGTATAAAACACATGCCACCTCTTTCCTACATAGTATAGAGAAATACTTTGTAATTTCATAAGTAAATGATCAAATTATATAGAGAACCTCCCATGCTCTTTTCTATATATTTTAGATATTTCTCACACTGCATGACCGCCTTATTAGAATTTAAAGTCCAATTTGTAATTCAAAAAAAAAGAAACATATTATATGCATCACATCCCGCCTTTTCCCCATATTATGTAGATTTGTGACTATTTTGTAATAAAAGAAGTAAAGAAAATAATTGTAAAAAAAGCATCCCATGTTCTTTTTATAGAGTTTAGTTCCCCTTCCCCCTCTTTCATGTAGTATGATGGGTTCCACCCTACTTGTGTTGAATTAGGGCATTTTTGGCATTTTTATGTTAGTTACAGCTCCATAATTGTTTTTGTGTTTGCATTCAACATCCATTAATACTACTCATAAGCATCTGCATTGAATATGCTTGAGAACATTAGATTACTTCAAATATCGTTAATACGTTGTTCGATCACTTTATTTGACCATGGGGGAAACGAGTAGGCAAGATTAGAGTAAATTTATAATTGAGTTGTAAGATAGGTTGTAAGGAAAATACATATGTTGATATTGATCTTGTTTTGACTAATTTCATACCAAACACTGCATTAAAAAAGATGGAGAAGGAGAATAGAAAAAGAGAACAAAAGGATAAAGTTATAACCAATCTTGACTCCTACACACCCAAAAGAGAAATGAATGATTCCTAGCATCAATAATGTCACTACATAAATGTTTTCCCAAATCCCACATCGGAGTGACCACCTCCTACCTCCACCAACCTTCGTTCCCTAACACTCCTGATCCTAGAAGCCATACAAAATAATGCAATGTGAATATTGGTGGGAGTTACCTTCTATTGTAGTTGCACATCTAGTCTTATTAGAATACAAAATAATGCAATGATTCATGATCTTCTGGTCCCTTCCACTCCCACATAGACTGGGAACCCAGACCCTAACCCCTCCTATCAATAGAGGGGTACTAGGGGCTTCGCAGACACAACCCAATTGCCTCTAACAATTGTTATCCTCTCTTATTGTGGTAACTAATTGAGACCTTGAGCAAGTCCTACCCGATAAAGGGAGGGATAGAAAGGGATAACAATTGTAGGAGAGCTAGTTGGTGACTAGTACACCAGCGGGAGGGACAACTCCTTCCTGTTTGTTCTAGTTGAGTGACGAGTTTTAGGTGGTCCATGTGGACTACTATAGAGGTAAGGAGGATGTTATCTATCATAAGGAGGACAACGTCAGGCTACTATCTGTGGTGAAAATCAGGAGTTGTTGCAGATGTTGTCTCAGTACAACTAGTAGTGTTGCACTACTACAACAAGTTATAGTCACTGGACTTTCTCGAGGATTAGGTATGGACTCGTTTGTTGGTTATGTATGTCCTGAGAGCCAATCATGTGATGACTGTAATGGTTATCATGTAAAAATTATTTGATTATTAATGAAAGGCAAGATTCTAATTTATTTTATTTAATTCAGTTACGAGATAATGATGTAACATTATAAATTTCTAGAGAATTATATTACTCAATGACGTATGTATTCAAGTTACTATCCTTGTGGATGAGATCATATGGATGTTAAGAGTGCATATGCATATTCTCATTATGTCCCTGATCGATTGTTATTGTGGAAGGTTGATGGACAATAATGACACGAAAGATCGGAGTGTGAGTTGGTTGATGACTAAGACTCATTAGTCATGATATGATGATATCAAACCAAGCACACAGATACATGTTAGAGAATAGTGTATCAAACAAACCCACCGTGAGATTGACACATGGAATCCATCATCATGGAAGTCATAATCAGCTCTCACATTGATGGTGGTGGTTGTGGTACTTAGACTTGAAATCAATGCACTCAGCACATGTTGTTGGGTACACTTTGACATCATCAAACATAGTCCTAAAACATGAGTTGATATAAAGGTGATGATTGGGTGACTTTGACACATGGGGATTGATTGAGTGATAGATATGGGATTTGTCCCTCCTGCTGGAGTGTGATTTCCTAGGCCTCTTGATTAGAAAGACTAAGAAATGCATGGCCATGCACATGTGAGTCAATATGTGATATTAAGCTTACATATATCTCAAACAGTCTGCTCTTGGTTCAAGAAACAAAATTGAATAATAATGAGGATGATTGTTCCATGCCTTTAGTTCAATCTTGATATCAGTGACAAAGGAACTATACAAACATTGCAACACCATACACATATTGTAGGTTGAAGTTATTCTCCAACTTTCCATTTACTTGGATAGCATTGATGTGCGACTAGGCATCACTCATTGCTTGTGATATCATAAGTGTTATGGACATTCACTTCCAACGTAACCTATAGGGTCACACACATAGGTCTTGACCTTGAAGAGGAGTTTAGATCTTGAATGGCAATTGAATTAAGTACTAAAGTGTTTAGGTATTTGATTCACGCAATAAATAGGCTGACATCACTACCAAACACCCATCTCAAGTGTTGAGACGGCCGTCTGGAGTGTCAAACAACTGTCTCCAATGTTGAGACGGGTGTCTGAGGAGTCGGGATTGTTTTGAGTTCGAATTGGCTAAGGAAAGAGACGAGCCAATCGGTTCAAGGGTTGAACCAATCAACCCAGATTGGAAAGCACGGATCTTCATCAATAATAGGTTTCTTCATGTGATGTAGACCTAGATGACCGTAATTCGTTATGACTCTAAGGGATTACATTAGGCTGGCCATAACCATCGCTTTCGTTTATTGTATGTTTTCATTGTAGGATATAGCATGTATATGACACATACTATATATGTGGTGATTGGATAAAGTATATGTATTTATGCAAACTCCCTCAATTAAAATATTAAGTATTAGATGTTTTCTAAAAGCGGAACACATGAAAATATTGATCGACTAAGTGTACGTTATGATAAATCATGGTGTGTTGTCTATCTCGTGGAAGTGTGATTATAGATATGTAGGTTCTGCTAAAGTGGGGTGCACGTTCTATTGTGTCAGCTTTTGGGTTAGGCTTAACTAGTGATTCTTAGATAGTCTAAGCCCAGAATCATGTATATGATTATGGCAAGGATTTGCGCATATCATCATTCTAAGAGTTGCATATGATGCAATTGGCATGATTGTCTACCTTAATAATTGACCATGGACGTTGGTGTAGGCTGGGTAATGGTTGAATCATTTTGGATCTTGGATCACTAGAATATTGTTTGCTACAATATTCCAAAATTATATTGAGGGCTATCCATTTGAATAAAATAGTGGGAGTGATAATAATTAAATACCTAATTAATATCGTCAATTTATCAAATCAAATCAAAAATGGTTTTTGACAAATGCAAATTTTCTCTTGTAGAATCAATGGTGAACAAATCCAATTTGCGATTGATCATGGAAAGGACAAACTTGATGGGAGAAATTTCCACGATTGGTTTTGGACTTTGATAAAAGTTCTCAATGAAGAGTGCAAGCTCTACGTCTTTGACAAACTAGTGCCTAAAATACCTCCTCCTGATGTACCTAGGGCACAAGTGGATGCTTACTGAAGCATGCTAATGATGCCTTGGAGATAAAGTACCTTATGCTTAGTTACATGAACTATTAGTTGCATGAGAAATGTGACGACATGAGTGTTCTTGAGATGGTGACACATCTTAAGAAGGTAACACTTGGTCTTGACAAGAAAGGAAGGGATGCTATCTTAATGGTGCTACTTGAGTCAAAGCTGACAGAGGGAACCTCAGTAGAAGAACATGTGTTCAATATGATTGGAAATGTGTATCATATTGAAGAAATGGGATTTACTTTGAGCCAAGAGTTGTCCACTTATATGATTCTAAGGACTATGCCTAAATCATATAGTCATTTTATTGCATCTTACCATGTGAGTAATTTGGCTGGACAAATGTGAGAATTGCTTGCCGTGTTGATTCATGCTGAAGAAAAAGTGAAGAAGGACAAGCATGTGATGGTGATCAGTGGGGCTGAGTCCAAGGATCAAAGCAAGACTGAGAAGAGTTTTGTGGCCAAGCCTAAGTCCAATTATTCAACCCTCAAGATAAGGAGAAAGAAACGTACAAGAGGAACTCATCCTTTATATTTGAAGGCTTTCAGGAAGCAGAAGATGGGGATGGTGATCTCCACTTCAGGTTTATATGTTATTGAGATAAATCTATCTACTTCATCATATTGGGTATTAGATACCGGATGTGGATCTTGCATATGTTCTAATATCTAGGATCGGAAAGGAAGTAGGCCATTGGGAAAGGGCTAGGTGGAACTGTGAGTTGTAATGGTGTAATAGTTACGGCCAGTGCAGTTGGAACTTATAGTATATCTCTACCCACAAGGCTTGTAATAGAGTTAAATAACTACTATTATGTACCTACTATAAATAGAAACATCATTTTGTATCTTGTTTATACAAGGATGCATTTAAATTCCATATTAAAAGTGGTCGATGTTTCATTTCAAAAGATGGAATCTTTTATGGCAGTGCCCCAATGTTTTATGGTCTTTGCTTGTTAGATCTAAAGACAGATGTATATAATGTTAATACCAAAAGACTAAAACTCAACAACTCAAACAAGACATACCTTTAGCATTGTCATCTAGGGCACATAAATGAGAATCATGTATCTAGACTCCATAAAGATGGTTATATGGACTCTTTTAATTTTGAATCAATAGAGACATGTGAATCTTATTTGTTGGGCAAGATGGATAATACCTCTTTCACTGGTAACAATGAGAAGGCTAGTGATCTATTAGGACTCATACATACTGATGTGTGTGGACCTTTTAGAACAACCACTAGAGGTGGGTATCAGTACTTTATTACCTTCACTGATGACTTTAGTAGGTATGGCTATGTTTATTTAATGAAACATAAGTCAGAAGATCTTGAAAAGTTCAAGGATTTTATGAATGAAGTACGAAACCAATTTGGTAAAAGTATTAAGGCACTTCATTCTGATCGAGGTGGGGAAGGTGGGGAATACTTAAACTAAGAGTTTGAGGACCTTCTTAGAGCCCATGGGATTGTATCCCAGTGGACTCCACCTGGAACACCTCAGTATAATGGTGTATCAGAAAGAAGGAATCACATATTATTGTATATGGTGTGTTCAATGATGAGTTTAGTCGAGCTTCTGACTACCTTCTGGGGGTATGCTTTACAAACCTCCATGTTTACACTAAATCGAGTACCATATAAATCGATTCAAAAGACACCATATGAGATATGGACTAGGAATCGTCCCAAAATGTCTTTTATGAGGATTTGGGGTTGTGAAGCTTATGTCATGAAAAATTTTCCTAGAAAGCTTGGACCTAGATCTGAAATATGTTGTTTTGTTGGATATCCCAAAAAAATTATGGGATACTACTTGTATAATCCATATGACAACAAAGTGTTTGTTGCCAAACATGTTGTAAACCTTGAAATGGATTCTATTTCCAAAGGAGTCAGTGGGAGACAAGTAGAACTCTAAGAGGTTCGAGACCAACAAGAAAATGTTGAACTAATATATGAACAAGAGGAACAGAGAGAAACACAAGATGTTGTGGAGTCTCAAGTTCCTCAAGTAATTCAGGAACCTCATAGATCTAATAGGACACGTCTTGAACCTGAGAGATTTGGATATCTTGTAACTCAGGAAGGAAGTGAATTGGTCTTAGATGATGAGCCAAATACCTATAAAGATTCTATTAAGGGACTAGAATCTGAGAAACGGCTTGAGGCCATGATATCTGAGATGGAATCCATGTATACCAACAATGTATTGACTTTGGTGAATCCACCTGAAGGGGTAAAACCCAAAGGGTGCAAGTGGGTCTTCAAGAAAAAGACTGACATGGATTGTAAGGTGAAAAAATATAAGGGCAGATTGGTTAGAAAGGGTTTTAGATAAGTTCAAGGTGTTGATTATGATGAAACCTTTTCTCTAGTGGCCATAGTTAAGTCCATCAGGATCATGCTTGCTATTGCAGCTTATCATGACTATGAGATTTGGAAAATGGATGTTAAAATTGCATTGCATTCCTTAATAGGAATCTTGTTGAGGATGTGTATATGATACTGCCTAAGGGGTTTATAGATCCAAAGTTTGCAAATAGAGTCTGTAAGCTACAAAGGTCAATCTATGGATTGAAGCACGCATCTAGAGCTGGAGTCTTCATTTTGATGAGATAGTCAAAGGGTTTGGCTTTATTCAAAATAAAGATGAACCTTGTGTGTACAAGAAGGTTAGTGGGATCATAGTGACATTCCTATTACTATATGTAGATGACATATTATTGGTGGGGAATGAAATTCTTACTCTACAAAAGGTAAAGTCATGACTTGGAAATACATTCTCTATGAAAGACTTGGGAGAAGCATCCTACATCTTGAGGATAAAGATATATAGAGGTGGATCCATAAGGCTTCTTGGACTAAGTCATAGCACATATATTGATAGAGTGTTGAAGCGGTTCAGTATGGAGAACTCAAAGAGAGGAAACATGCATGTGCATCATGGTGTCCCCATCTCTAGAGATTAATGTCCCAATTCTTATGAAGAAAGGGAACACGTGAGTGGGGATTCCATATGCCTCAGCAATTGAATCAATCATGTATGTAATGTTGTGTACTTGTCCAGACGTCTTGTACGCCTTAAGCATGACGAGCAGATATCAGTCAGATCCATGTGATGCTCAATGGATAGCCGTGAAGAACATTCTCAAGTACTTGAGATAGACTAAGGATCAGTTCTTAGTTTACGACAGAGAGGAAGAGTTGGTGGTAAAGGGTTACACCGATGCAAGCTTCCATACTGATCAAGATGATTATAAATCACAATCAGGACTTGTGTTCTGCCTCAATAATGGATTTGTGAGCTGGAAGAATTCCAAACAAGAAATAGTTGCCAATTGTACAACAAAGGTTGAGTATATTGTTGCATCAAGTGCAGCAAAGGAGGTTGTATGGATCAAGAAGTTCATCACAGAACTTGGGTTTGTTCCAAGCATCAACGACGTAATCGCGCTATATTGTGACAACAATGGAGCTATTGCACAAGCTAAGGAACCCATATCACATCAATGCTCAAAGCATATGCAAAGGTGGTTCCATCTGATATGAGAGATTGTGCAGTGTGGAGATGTAAAGATTTGCAAAGTACCAACTGAAAACAATAATGTCGATCCCTTGATGAAGATACTTTCACAGCAAAAGTATGACAGTCATGTAAGGTCACTCAGAATAAGATTCATGGGTGATTGGCTCTAAGTGCAAGTGGGATTATGTTGGTTATGTATGTTCTAAGAGATAATCATGTGATTATTGTAATGGCTATCATGTAAAAATAATTTGATTATTAATGAAAGGCAAGTTTCCAATTTATTCTATTTAATTTAGTTATGAGATAATGATGTAACATTATAAATGTCTAGAGAATTATATTACTCAATTATATATGTATTCAAGTTACTATCCTTGTGGATGAGATCATATGGATGTTAAGAGTACATATACATATTCTCATTATGTCCCTGGTCAGTTGTTATTGTGGAAGGTTGATAGACAATAATGAAATGAAAGATCAGAGTGTGAATTGGTTGATGACTAAATCTCATTAGTCTTGATATGGCGATATCAAACCAAGCACACAGATACATGTTAGAGAACAGTGTATCGAACAGACCCACCGTGAGACTGACACGTGGAAGCCATCATCATGGAAGTCATAGTCAGCTCTCACGGTGATGGTGGTGGTTGTGGTTCTTAGACCAGATTTCACTGCACTCAACACATGTCTTTGGGTACACTTTGACATCATCAAACGCAGTCCTAAAACATGGGTTGATATAACAGTGATGATTGGGTGACTTTGACACATGGGGATTGACTGTGAGTGATAGATATGGGATTTGTCCCTCCTACTAGAGTGTGATGTCCTAGGCCTCTTGATTAGCGAGACTGAGAAATGCATGGCCATGCACATTTGAGTCAATATGTGATATTGAGCTTACATGTATCTCAGATAGAGTGCTCTTGGTTCAAGAAATAAGATTGAATAATAATGAGGATGACTGCTCCATGCCTCTACTTCAATCTGGACATTAGTGACAAAGGAACTATACAAACACTACAACACCATACACAGATTGTAGGTTGAAGTTGTTCTCCAACTTTCCATTTACTTGGGTAGCATTGATGTGTGACTAGGCACCGCTCATGGCTTGTGGTGTCATAAGTGTTATGGACATTCACTACCAACGTAATATGGGACCTATAGGGTCACTTACATAGGTTTTAACCTAGAAGAGGAGTTTAGATCTCGAATGGGAATTAAATTAAGTACCAAAGTGTTTAGGTATTTGATTCTCACAACAAATAGGCTGATCGCACTGCCAAACTCCCATCTCAAATGTTGAGATGATTGTCTGGAGTGCCAAACTGCCAACTCAAGTGTTGAGATGGCCGTCTGAAGTGCCAAATGGACGTTAAGTGTTGATATGGGCGTCTTCGGAGTCATGCATGATTTGAGTTCAAATTGGAAAAGGAAGTGAACCAACCAAACGGACTGGCTTGACTCAGGTCACCAGACAACCGTCTGGGTGAACTGGGATGGTCGTCTCACATGGTCAAGATGGTCCGATTCGTATAAGGGAACGTTCTAGATATTTCCTAATTTGTTTGAGTTGCACATTACTTGTTGTGCAAGGAAATTAATATGGGGTATTAATTGGAAACGAATTGTCAAATTTGTGTACAATTGGGATACAGCCAAATGGCCGTTTGGGATGTGCCATATGACAATCTGGACTATCACATGTAGTGAAATTTCCAAATTTTTCACAAAAATTTTAGATCTTCTAGTCCCTTCCACTCCCGCATCGACTGGGAATCTAGGCCCAAACCCCACCTATAAATAGAGGGGTATTGTGAGCTTCCCAGAACACAACACAGAAAATTGAGAAACAGTTGCTCTGACAAACATTGTCCTCTCTATTTTTGGTAACCACGAGAGCTTAGGCAAGTCCTACCCTACTAGGGAGAGATAGCCAAGGGAAAGAGCAACGGATATCATTATTGTGGGAGAGAAAGTTGGTGACTAGCACACCAACAGAAGGGATGACTCCTTCTTGATCATCCTAACAGGACGACGGGAGTTCCAGGATGTTCGTGTGAACTACCATAGAGGCGGGAGGCCATTGTCTGCTACTAGGAGGACAACGTCAACCAATGGTCCATGACAAGAAGAGTTGTTAAAGAAGATGAGGTCTGTGGCTGCAGTCTGTGGCGCAAACCATGAGGAGTAGTAGTCAGATGATTCTCGGTGCAACCAGGATTCAGAGTTACACATCTACGATGATGAGTATTTTTGATGGAATTTCTCTAGGATTAGGTATATCTTCGAAAGAATCCTTTTAATATTATAGTTATTGACACGATTTGCTGGTTATGAGGAATATGGTAGATAAAATTTTTGTTTATGTTGCCTGCTTCCCAACATTGTTGAACCATCCTTCACATTACATAGTTGTTGACACGATCCTACTATCATGGGGAATACATACACATTTTTTTTTCACTGACTACTGTGATGCCTATATTTCCCTACAGTGAAATTGTGCATCTAGTCAATAATTTTATCCTTCTATTCCATCACAACATTTTTTATCCAAATGTATAACTACAATGTAAATATACTCCTCATGCAAACTTCAAAACAAGGTCAAGACACAATGTTCTCCCCTTGTACATTCATTGTTTTAATAAAATAAAAATACACTTGTGGACATTATAAGTATATTATTATCTATAAAAAACTTGTGTCCTGGGAGTTTTGGGTATTGCCACTAGAATCATAAGACAATTTATGTTCTCGATGTCATCAACAACTGAGCTAGGTCTGGATAAGACATCTTTTTTCATGCCATGGTTTTCGTGCTAAAAGGGGTTGTAGTTATGCAAGAAAATGGTTGACTTTCTTTGATGGGTGTTTCTCATAGTATGAACATTACACTCAGTTGGAGCAACCACATCAAATGAGAGCTTCTTCACAGGGTAACTAACAACATCCAATCTCCTTGTACCTACACTTGTACACACTATGATCAACATATATTTTCAACATTTGCATTCTGTGAGAGGCATTGGATACTTGTAATTCAAGGGTAGAGTTGTGACTTTGTAAAAAAGTTGGCCCTTTGCCCATTTTCCTTGTTGACTGGGTCAGTTTTGTTGAATGGAATAAGTCTTTCTCTAAAGGTTGTAGCATCACCTCTCCAAGTGACATCCTTTTGTTACAACCTACAGTGTCGATAGATGTATATAAATCTTCTTTGCACTCTATTTTGAGGACTTTCTCTAGACTCAAAGAAGGTTTCCAATTTTCATAAAATATTGCCAACCTTAAAGTACCTAAATATTCAAGGAAAGAGTTTTAGAAGAAACTTTAGTTTCATCATTAAGCAATGCATGAAGAAATCATTATAATCATTCATTGGATGTCAGTCACAATAATGAAATTGGGAATGACAGGAACTGGTAACAACTTATTTTCTTTAGAACTCAAGTTAAACATGATAAAAAGAAGCCATGTACCTGAATTCCTAAGATCTCACAATATCAAACATCATTAGAGTTCATGCCCAATAGATGCAAGTCAATGTTGGAATTGCAATGTATAGTGATACATGAAGATAAAGTATAAATTGAAAGGGTAATCTTCATGGATAAAGGATCTACCTCTTTTATAATGAACCTACATGTGTTTGGGAACTTTTTAGAAGCATGAATACCTGCTAGCCTCTAAAAAACACAAATGTTTGTCTTGGGAAAATGAACCAAAATTGCATCCCCACTCTACAAGTCAATTTAACTATAACACCCTTTCTACTCTTTCATAGTTGATATCATGTGCAAAGTGCCCTCAATATCTACCCTTTGATCTCCATCAAATTCTCCAACAACATTTTGGGCGTCCTCTAGTTATTTTGATGTTATTTGGATAGTAAAGTGAAAAGAAGTGAAAATAATTTCCAACTTATATGGCATATACACTTTTAGTTACATTTGATGAGATCCAATCATAATGTGTAGGTAGGCTTTGAGCATTGAATAAGAAAATGCAACCTTACTATATATCATATTTGAACCGACTTAAATGTGTATTATTGTTACAACCCTCTTCTAGTTTTGCTGGTAATCCTATATATTTAAGATAATCTTAGTGCTTGTCATGTTTTTGTTAGTAATATATTACCTTGTGTTTTATCTTAACTTTGATAGCCTTAAATACTTATTTGGACAACTCATAATCATGACTTAAGCATACTATAAAGATCCAAGTTGGAGTTAATATAGCATTAACCCATACATGTATGCAAGAAGAGAGTTACTGACATTGGAGGAAATAATTAATAAATGTTTTTATTTGAGAATATTATCAAAATAATATTGTATGATTGTAGATAATTCAATTATGAAACCAAAAAAAATAAACCAAATCGGAGTTAAAATGAGAGAGTTATGACCTTTTTAGTAAATATGTACAGACTATTGTGACCGCAACATTATTGTAGCGATTACGACGCTACTGTAGCGACCACGACGCTACTGTAGCGACCACGACGCTACTGTAGCGACCACGACGCTACTGTCGCGGCCGCAAGGTTAGTAGCAACCACTGTAGATGCCGCTCAGGACACTCAATCGTAAAACGATCATATCTCGGGATATACTTATCCATTTTCAAATAAATGAAGTGCATTGGAACTGAAATTTGATCCTCTAGCATCTCAAACCCTTTGCTTGACGAAAGGATGACCTAAAAGGTGATTTTTGGGGTGATTTTGGGGGGAAAACATGGAGAACGATGGAAATCCAAGGGGTTGGCATATATTCGACTTGGTAAGTAGTTTTTAACCCTTGATTCCTCCTTCTCTTCATTTCCCCTTGCTCAGAATCCCTAATCCAACAAATTTAAAGTTTGGGTTAACCTCTGAATTTCATCTTCTACCTACAACAGACCTTCTTTAGGGTCAGGAAACACGTTAAGAGGTTGTTTAGAACGAGATCTTGAGGCCTGAAGGTTGATTCAGACTCGTGTGAGCTAAGATATGAGATTAGTTGGTGAAAAGGCTAAGATCATCAGTGATCTTGGACGAAATTTGTGAGTAGATAATCACCTTTTAACCATGATATAAAGCATACAAATTCAAATAATGGTTTTCCAACGTCTGTTTTTTGCTCTGTGATATATATGATGGCTTAAATAAACATGTGTAGTGATTATTAGTAGTTGAAAGGCTTTTATAATCATATTATTAGTGATGTATTACCATATTGAAAGTTGCCATGTGGATTTTTATGATTCGACATGTGATGAATGTATAAATTGAGGCACCGAAAAGTCGGGTTGCCCTAGTTTGTGTTTAAAAGAGTTGAGATATAGTTTGTGAGATCTATGTAAGTTATTAAATGATTTAGTTGTTTAAATGTGAGATGCTTATTTGTCAAAAATAGGATGATCATTAGCTATGATGATGAAACTCGTTAAATCAACTAAATATCACTAGACATTAGATGCCATGGACACTGTAGAATCCTCACAGGATGAGGCCTGCGTTGTGAGGAGGAAACGGTTTCCCGACTGGAAGTAGTCCAGATCGAGGCAAGCCAAAGCATACTAGTAGGGTGTGGGGATTTTGACCAGTAGGGCAAACTCTTTACAATTATGTGGTACCCAAAATCAACCGAGGATGTCAGTGGTACCTATGTTAAATGTTGTAGTGATTAGTGGTTGGTAGGTCCAATGATGCACATTAAGCCTGAGGGCTTTGACTCACCACATGAGTACCCAGGTTGAGAGGTAGAGTCTGAGATATTTTTCTACTCCCATTAGCTGTCAAGAGGCAAACGTATTGGTGCCAACTGCATGCGTGGTATTGATATTAAAGACTTAGGAACCCAGGTAGGGGTGTAAACGGTGCGGGTACGGTGCGGGTCTGGTCATACCCATACCCATACCCATCTAATTTAGCGGGTCTAGTTCCGGTTCTAGACCCGCATAATACAAAACTTGGACTCGCACCATACCCGTACCCGCAATAATAGCGGGTATGCGGTGCGGGTATGCGGGTAAGCGGTTCTATAAAACATCATATTGTTTATGTAAGAGAAATGACTATGTTATATATATTTAACACAACAAGATATTATTATCATATAGTACATTAACATGTAATAGTTATATTAGACAATGCTATATTCTATATAATAAAATTAATTGAGTAATTATTTACATATTTGTAGTCATGATCATAACATTTAATTTATGTAGAAAGTAATGTAGATTAGTAGACATTTTGATTTTAAGTTTACATATGATGTTCATTATTGTAACTAGAATAGTTAATTCTTAGTTATATGACTAGTCTCAACCTTAGAGTAGGATATAATCTCAATAATTATATTAATTAGACTAGTAAAGTATGATATATATAACATATTATTTTAGTAGTTACTTATTTATAGCGGGTACACGGGTCTATCGGGTCTGGGTCCAAGCATACCCATTATTGGACCCGCTTATATGTGGGTCCAAGGGTATACGGGTATAAAAAATTAGACCCGTGATGGGTTTTTTAAGGGTCTGGATTTGCGGGTCCACGGGTCTACCCGTACCCATTTACAGCCCTAAACCCAGGCATGCTTCTAAGTCTTGTATAGGGAGATCGTAGCTTGCTGTGATACTTCCACATATTATGGTACACCTCATGTGGGTCTAGAGGCATAATAAATGGATTTAAAATCATGTAAATAGTTAGGTTATCCCTTTATTGTGTTCAGTATTTGTACAACTGCCATGTTGAGTGAATTACAATTTTTAAACTTCCATGGTTACATGATTGCATTTAAGTTCTATAAATTGTAAATATCACAAATATCTTGGTTACCTATTGATTCTCTACTCACTGTCCCAGTATCTCACCAACTACTGAACAATTTTCCAGGTAAATGATTAACTCTTCCTGAGGAGATGGAAGCCGACTTTAATCAAGAGTAGAAGAGAGGTCTTGAAAGAAGAGTAATTAGAATAGATAGATGGTCACTTATCCTTCCTCTGGATCCTAGTATTGAGAGAGTGAGAAAATAGAGAAGTTTGAAATGTAATGTACATGATGTATATTAAGTGTGAAACTCTTGCTTCTATGTAATAGTCAAGTTTTTTTATGTCTTACTATTATGTTTAATCGAGACTTATCGATCAGTAAGTGATATTACAATATATTTTATTTTTCATCAAGCATTCAAAAGTTGATGGTTAGTAATAATCCTTGTTTGGCGGGCCCTAACCCTAATTAGTGGGTTCGGGTTGTGTCAACCTTTTTGATATTAAAGCATAGATTGAACCTAAAATGAGTTTAGGTTTGGGATAGAGGTGATAAGAGATCGATAGGATCATGATGCTTTCCTTTTTGAACTACAATTTTCTAAGAGATGTGTTCTGATATGGATATGCAGATGGAAGGAAGAGGATGTGGACATTGTGAGGAACAAGTTGAAAGATATTATGTCCTAGACCCTCGAGAAATGGCTCAACATGGAGAATATAATGAGGCAACAAGGATGTATCATATTTTTCTGGAGACAAAAGAAAAATACAAGATGGACGGGAAGTATTCATCTTCTAGTAAGGATCTGATGAGATCATATGAGTTGGTAAAGAAGTTTGATGGAACTAAATTTTCTAGAACAACAGATCCAGATATGGAGGAGGTGTGACTTCGACAACTGGAAAAGGTCTTTCACTTAATGGAGTTATTAGAAGAAAAGCAAATTAATCATATAGTTTATTTGCTCAAGGGAGATGTTGAGATGTGGTGGCGGGGAGTGGAAGATAAAAGGAGGAATGTAGAAATGACCTAGAAGGACTTTGTGGATGAGTTTCACCTTAAGTATTATTCTCCTACTTTCCTAAGTGATAAGATTTAACAGTTGGAGAATATCAGACAAGGAAGTATGACAATTACTGAATATGAGGCACATTTCACAAGGTTGGAAAAATTCTGTCTGCAACTTGTGCCTGATGATGTAGAAAAGTGCGGAAGATTTCAACAAGGATTAAGATCAGAGATTAGACACACTGTGTTAGTCATTGGTCAAAGAGATAGAGAAATATTTGGGGAATTTGTTGAAGCAGTGGGACATGTAGAAGAGTTATTTGATGTTGATAAGTAGTCTGAGAATAAGAAAATATCTGGAGACTTCAATAGAGGGGGATAGAGCAATAGTGGATACTGAGGAGGTAGTCATTTCTTTTCTAAGATAGGATGAGACTTGGTTGTTTTGGGAGACAAGGATCTAGTTTTTCACCAAGTGGAGGAAGGCCCAATTCTTGTAGATGGGATACATAGTCTACGTGGACACCTCCAACTAGGTCTTTAGGATCATCAGTGTTAGTGACAGGACCGTAGAGACAGGATGCAGCCATATGTGACAATTGTGGTAGGATACATTCTGGTCAGTGTTGGGGAACTAATATCCAATATGTTTTCATTGTGGACATATGGAACATATAAAAAGGGATTGCCCAAAGCTTCCATATGTTTCAGAATAAGGTTCACAATTACAGTTTCAGACTCCACTAAGGTAGGATTCAATTAGAGGGGCAAGTTCTTCAATGGCTTCAGGTTATAGAGGGGAGCACCTAGTACCAATAGAGGACAACAAGGACAACATGGTAGAGGGAGAGATATTGGATGCTTCTTCTCATTGACACCATCTGAAGGCATGGTTTTGCCTAGAGTTGTGACAGGTGAGATGCTTCTCTTTAACAACATTTTTGTTACAATATTGATAGATCATGGATCAATAGTTAGTGGATTAAATCTTTTAATGCAATATTTATCTTATGAGTTGTTGTTAAAAGTTCCACTAGGTGAATCTTTAGTTTTGACAGAAGTATGTCCTATCTATCTATTGAGTTATAGTGGGTATACAATAGCAGTTAATCTCATACCCTTAGATATTAATTTTTTTTTCAAATTATTTTGGGTATGGACTGACTTGAGACATATCATGTCCATTTAGATTGTTGGAAGAAAGAAGCTATCCTTCAACAAGGTGGTTTTTCATGTGTCTTTACCGGAGATAGGAAAGTCTTACCCACATGTATAATATCAGCTATTGTAGCTGATAAGATGATGAGAAAGGGGTGTGAGGCCTTTTTAGCACATGTATTCGATGCTAGGGCAGAGAAAGGAGCAGTTAGTATAGCAGATGTTCCAGTAGTATGTGAGTTTTTAGATGTCTTCCCTAATGAGTTACCAGGTTTACCACCTAAAAGAGATATCGACTTTGAGATACAGACTTTACCTGGTAGCCATCTAATAACATTACCTTCCTATAGAATGGCACCTAGAGAGTTGAAGGAATTAAAAACCCAGTTACATGAGTTGTTGAATAAAGGATTTATTCAACCTAGTACATCACCTTGGGGAGCTCCAATACTGTTTGTGAAAAAGAAGGATGGAACCATGTAGTTATGTATAGACTACATGCAATTGAATAAGATAACCATTAAGAATAAATATCATTTGCCTAGGATTGATGACCTATTTGATCAACTACGTGAGGCAAAAATCTTTTCCAAGATATATCTCAAGTCATATTATCATCAGCTAAGGATAAAGGCATCTAATGTATCTAAGTCAGCATTCAGAATGAGGTATGGGCACTATGAGTTTGTAGTTATGTCTTTTAGATTGACAAATGCCCCTGCAGCTTTTATGGACATGATGAATAGGGTTTGTAGACCATATTTAGATCAATTCATAGTAGTGTTTATAGACGACATCCTTACATATTCTAAAGATGCATAACAACATGAGAAACATCTAAGGATATCCCTGCAGTTGTTAAGGCAACATCAACTTTATGCTAAGTTCAGTAAATGTGAGTTTTGGTTGACTGAAGTATCTTTTCTTGGACATGTCATATCAGGAGAAGGAGTCTGTGATGACCCTAAGAAGGTGGAGTTAGTTCTTCTGTGGGAGCAACCTATGACCCCTACTGAGATCAGAAGTTTCTTGGGGTTAGTAGGATATTACATGAGGTTTATAAGGAACTTCAGTGCAATAGCAATGCCTCTTACACACTTAATAAGAAAGGATGTACCTTTTGTTTGGTCTGAATCATGTGAGAAAATTTTCTAAATTTTAAAGAAGAAGTTAACCACATCACCAGTCTTTATATCACCAAAGGTAGATAAGGGATATGTAGTTTTTTGTGATGCATCTAGGTGAGGTTTGGGATGTGTTCTTATGCAAGAAGGGAAAGTGGTGGCCTATGCTTCTAGACAACTTAAGAAGAATGAAGAGAACTATCCAATGCATGATCTTGAGTTGTTAGCAGTAGTGCATCTAAAGACATGGCGTCATTATCTCTATGGTGAATCATGTTAGATCTTTACTAATCATAAGAGTTTAAAGTATATTTTCACACAGAGGGGTCACAATCTGAGACAACGCATATGGTTGGAGATTATTAAGGATTATGATGTAACCATTCTAGATTAGGCGTGGCCCCTTAGAAAGCTTTGTATGGGAGAAAGTGTAGATCACTGATTTGTTGGTATGAAGTTGGAGAAAGGTAGATTTTAGGTCCAGAGTTGGTGGAAGAAATAATAGAAATGATATTTGTGATCAGACAACAGTTGAACACTGCTCAGGACAGACATAAAAGCTATACAGACAAAAGGCATAGACCACTTCAATTTGAGGTTGGGGATGAGGTTTATTTGAAAGTTTCACCATGGAGAGGTTTGCTAAGATTTGGAAAGTGAGGCAAACTAACTCTAAGATACATGGGTCCCTATCCAATCATTCAAAGAATTGGACCAGTTGCATATAAACTAGAGTTTCCATTAGAGTTAGCCAATTTACATAATGTTTTTCATGTATCGATGCTGAATAAGTGTCATTCTGATACAGAGAAGATTGTAGTCCCAGATCTTATACAGTTGAGAGAGGATGTCTCCTATATTGAAGGGCCAATTCAAATTCTAGACCGTAGAATTTGAAAGCTTAAAAAAAAGATACCCCTAGTAAATGTTCTTAGAAGAAGCTACTAGGGAAGTGGAGTCGAAGATGTTTAACAAGTATCCTTTCCTCTTTTAGAAATTTTGAGACGAAATTTTTATTAGAGGGGGAGAATTGTTACAACCCTTTCTAGCTTCGCTAGTAATCTTGGAGATTTAAGATAATCTTAATACTTGTCATGCTTTTATTAGTAATATTTTATCTAATGTTTTATCTTAACTGTGTTAACCTTAAATACTTGTTTGGACAACTCATAATCATGACTTAAGCATACTATAAAGATCTGAGTTGGAGTTAATATATCATTAATCCATACATGTATGCAAGAAGAGCGTTAATGACATTAGAGGAAATAATTAATAAATAATTTTTCACTGAGATTATTATCAAAATAATATTGTAGGATTGTATAGAATTCAATTATGAACCCAAATAATAATAATAAACTAAATTCGAGTTAAAATGAGAGAGTTATGTCATTTTTAGTAAACATGTACAAACTGTCGTGACCACGATAGTATTGCTACGACTGCGACATTAGTGTAGCGACTGCGACGCTACTGTCATGACCACAAGGTCAGTAGTGACCGTTACAGATGCCGCCCAAGACAACCAATCATAAAACAATCATATCTCAGGCTATACTTATCTGTTTTCAAAGAAACAAAGTGCTTTGGAACCGCAATTCGATCCTCTATCATCTCAGACCAGCTTGAAGAAATGACAACCCGAAAGGCAATTTTTGGGGAAGAACACGGAGAATGGTGGAAATCCAAGAGGTTTCCATAGATTCAACTTGGTAAGTAGCTTTTAACCCTTCATTCTTCCTTCTCTTCATTTACCATTGCTTGGAATCCCTAATTCAACAAATTTTAGGCTTGGGTTAACCTCTGATTTTAATATTCTACCTACAACATGCCTTCTTTAGGGTCAGGAAACACGTTAAAAGGTCGTTTA
Organism: Alisma plantago-aquatica; assembly: GCA_963693085.1. Taxonomy (NCBI): domain Eukaryota; kingdom Viridiplantae; phylum Streptophyta; class Magnoliopsida; order Alismatales; family Alismataceae; genus Alisma; species Alisma plantago-aquatica. The sequence goes on from OY856410.1 coordinate 1,018,540,779, forward strand.
GAATGAGATCTTAAGGTCTAAAGGTTGATTCAAACTCGTGTGAGCTAAAATCTGAGATTAGTTGGTGAAAAGGCTAATATCGGTGATCTTGGGCGAAATTTGTGAGTAGATAATCACCTTTTAACCATGATATAAAGCATACAAATTCAAATAATAGTTTTCCAGTGTTTGATTCTTGCTCTATGATATTTTTGATGGTTTAAATAAACATGTGTAGTGATTATTAGTAGTTGAAAGGCTTTTATAATCATATTATTAGTGATGTATTACCATGTTAACATTTACCATGTGGATTGTTATGATTCGACATGTGATGAATGTATAAATTGAGGTAGGGGAAATTTAGGTTGCCCTAGTTCATGTTTAAAAGAGTTAATCTATGGTTTGTGAGATCTATGGAAATTATTAAATGGTTTATTTGTTTAAATGTGAGATGCTTAATTGTCAAAAATAGGGTAATCATTAGATATGATGGTGAAACCTATTAAATCAACTAAATATCACTAGACATTAGATGCCATGGGCAGTGTAGAATCCTCACAAGATGAGGCATGTGTTGTGGGGAGGAAATATTTTCCCGACTAGAGGTAGTCCAGATCAAGGTAAGTCGGAGCATACCAGTAGGGTGCGGGGGTTTTGACCAGTAGGGAAAACTCCTTATAGTTACATGGTATCCAACACCAACCAGAGATATCGATGGTACCTATGTTACATGTTGTAGTGATCAGTGGTTGGTAGGTCCACTGGTGCACATTAAGTCTGAGGGCTTTGACTCGCAGCCTAAGTACCCAAGTTGAGAGGTGGAGTCTGAGATATCCGGCTACTCCCATTAGCCACTGAGAGGAAGACGTGTCGATGCCAGCTGCAGACGTGGTATTGAGATTAAAGACTTAGGAACACGAGAATGATTCTAAGTCTCGTATAGTGAGATTGTAGCTTGCTACGATACTTCCACATATTATGGTACACCTCATGTGGGTCCAGAGGCATAATAAATGGATTTAAAATAATGTAAATATTTAGGTTATCCCTTTATTGTGTTCAGTATATGTACAACTGCCATGTTGAGTGAATTATAGTTTTTAAATTTTCATGCTTACATGATTACATTTAAGTTATATAAATTGTAAATATCATAAATATCTTGGTTACTTGTTGATTCTCTACTAATGAGCCAGTAGCTCACCAACCTACTAAACAAATTTTTAGGTAAAGGATTAGCTCTTCCTGAGGAGACGGAAGCCAACTTTAATTAAGAGTAGGACAGAGGTCTTGAAAAAAGAGTAGTTAAAATAGATAGATGGTCTCTTACCCTTCATCAAGTAGTTAAAATAGATCTTGGGATTGAGAGAGTGAGAAAAGAGAGAAGTTTGAAATGTAATATACATGATGTATATTAAGTGTGAAACTCTTTCTTTTATGTAATAATCAAGTTATTTTGTATCTTACTGTTATGTTTAATTGAGACTTATTGATCAGTAAGTGATATTACAATATGTTTTAGAGAAAGAAAAAGTTATGCCAGATTTTCATGAAGTATTTAAAAGTTGATGGTTAGTAATAATCCTTGTTTGCCAGCCTGAACCCTGATTAGTGGGTTCGGGTCACGTCAATTATCGTGTTATTATCTACTATAAAAATTATCTCCCTAGCTGTAGTAGTGTTGCAAACAATCCAAACCTACAAGCTATCATGGAATACTAAAACCAAACAAGAAAATAATAAACATACTAAGCTAAAATATAGTCCCAAAAAAATGTCTTGAGTTAGTTTTATCAGAAAGAGAATACTTGTAATACCCCACCAATCATCAGTCAGCTATTGGTAATTCTATTTGCTTCATCCTCTATCTTATCACATGCTTGTTTTTTGTTAGATTCACCACTTTCCCCTCCCATATTCTTTTCCCTCTTGCATTCCATGGTGGAGATGCTTTTCCCTTCTTCATCGGCCCTAAGACATGAGCTAAGGCTCACTCGCTTTGTCACGGCCCCAGGATCATGTCTGGATCAAATATAAGGAATGAGAGTGTGCAAGGTCAGGTTGGTAGAGCAACCTGCGGCTCCTCTTCCTCCCATTGTCTGATCTATAGAGGATGAAGAATCCCCTTAATACTTTTACATTTATAAACCCCTCATGTTTCCTATACTTTTTTTTAACAAACAATCTTTTTACATGATTAAATTTGGATAGCCGTTATGTTTCCCACATGTATATTTTGACACTTTTTCCATGTTACACTTGCTTGTTTTGAAACCACATGCATGGATATTTAGCCTCTTGACAATGTTTTTCCTTATTAATAAATCAATAAATAGTATATCTCTAAAAATATATAACTAATTATTGGAGCATAAAAAACATAAATAAATAGACTTTTGGAAAAGTAAGAGATCTTTCTATCTAGACTAATTTTAGGTTTGTTTGGAAGGTTTTCGAGAATTGGATTTTAGGGTTTTTTGTATAATGAATACATGAAACTAATATTTTAAGTTATGTATATAGGATTGTGGAAATCTTGATTTGCGGAAAATAGTAGTTTTTCTTTGACCTAGAATCAAGGTTGAGGTATGTGCATTGACCCTATTATCTTTTGGGCATTATATTGACTAAAACCCTTACCAATATGAGGCATATCTTGTGAAAATGAATCTACTTTTCCTATCTCTTACAATCTTTTGAAAGATATTTTATTATGGGATTTCTGTCTTTTTGGTTACTGAAATTTGTGGAATCATTATTCAAAAGTTAACCTCAACGTGATACAATATGGATTTTTTTCATCCCTTTTTATTTGAAGTGAACATGCTTGACCTTTGATTATGCATAATGTGGTGACTTACTAGCATAAATTTGATGAGGTTTTTGTGTGGATTTGATAAATCCATGTATCTTATGCATTCTACAAAGTTGGTAATTCATGAAAATGAATTTAAAAGAGTAGATGCATAGCATGCCATGTTTAGATCATATGTATATCTTTCCTGCTCTCCCAATATTATGTAGTGGATGTGTATTTTTCCATCTCACCCCATACTATAGGGGAAATGTTTATTTTTTCCTGATCAACCCATATTTTTGGTAGATCAAATTTCTTACCTACATGATTTATAGTTTATTACAAGTAAACACATAGAAGCTTTATTTTTCTATTAACCTAAATACCCCATATTTTGATTTGGACAATCTCTTAAATGAAACTCCCTCTTAAATTACCTCTATTTATTGAACCCCTATTGTTTAAGAACTCTCTACTTGTAATCTTTTATTATTAAATGCCCAATTGTATCTATTTTTGTGACGCACACCGCCACACATAGCGAGATTTCTCAAAATAAAGAGCGAAATTATCATGGACAATCATATTACCACAAAATAGGGTAAATTAAAACCGATCACATAACAACATCTCCAGCCAAACACTTCATATTTGGGACCATCAACTTGTGCCACTTGTATTCCACACATGCCAAAAGTTATTACATCTCATTATTTATTGGCCAACTAGCCACAACATGTTACATATGATAACGTGTTCACATATACAAATCATATTTGTACAATCAAGGCTAACTTTCAACAACTCAAAATAGCGTACAACATCTACAAAACACCCCCAAGGACCTGAGAGTATAGGGACGACACATAGGACTCTACTACTAGACACTAGTTGCATATCCATGGTCTAACAGTCACAGCTCCTCTTACTATCAATATCAACAACATGATCTCTACCTCATTGTGCAAGACCACCTAAAAGATGTGGAAACCCACAGGGTGAGATCAAACATCCCAGTGAGATATATAACTCTTTGGTGCAAGTATTAAATCATAGGTAAACTAAAAAAGATGGATAATACATATTATCTGGTTGAGCAGATTCAACTAAATGATATGTATACAACATATAGTGTATATTAAATAATCTAGACAGTTACCACTAAGCAGTAGAATAATTAATACTATAAGAAGGAATATGAAGAACATGTATAACAATTGATTTCACTTATCACATTATAATTCAAGAAATCAGTACAAAGATAAGGCAAAGGGTTCAACCAATGAGAAGTGTATTTTGATCCTAAGCAAAGACTACATTGTTGTATTACGTCTTTTACTATGCCCTGAGGATTTAAGTCATGCCACTCAAATCCAACTGACCACTGTGAAGTCAAAAATTGGTGCCATACAAGGCCAATGGAAGAGTTGGAATCCACGACCTCTACAACACCTCTTGGTCAGTACAAGAGATACATCATAGAGACATATCAGTCAACTGCAAATAGCAACATGTAGTCAGGCTGAAGGATTGGCTCACTCATGGTCGTCCATATAAAAACACCTATCCCACCTTGGTACAGGTCATGGTGCTAGAAGAACGGGCTCATGCATGGTCATTCTAAAAAGAGGCATCACATGTAGTTAAACTGCTTCCTATCACATATCACAAGGAGAATAGCTCACACATGGTTGTTCTCACACAAACTATAATTGTGGAAGCAAGGAGATACTCGACTTGCACCCCTGCATATTCAAATATATGTGCTCTGAGTTTCCCGTAGGAAAGACTCTTTCACCATCCAGTTACAAAACTAAAACTGGAATGGATCTATGGCATAGGGAACCAACATGATTAGGGTTTCACTTGATTAGTTAAGCCAATTGTGTGTCTTTTTGCATCAATCAAGTTACAACGTACACATCAAAAATAAACTCTACAAGGATAAGGGAATAGTACAACTTCAGAAAATATAAAACATATAAGGTGTGAACTTGTCACATATAGAACTTCCATTCACAATGCCATCATCAAAGCCCCATAGCCATACAAGGCTACCACCAATGTCACATCACTTTGGGATATCAATCCGTCAATCACATCACTAGAGGATATCACCTCAGAATAAGTATTAAGCCTTCACTAGGTCAAAGGATCCATCACATCAATATGATATCATCATGTCTCATCATGGCTTATAGCCATCACCCTGTGTCATATGATCACCACCATAGCACACACAATCTATGACATTCATTCAACCTACAAGGTTAGAATCACACGAGTAGGAGAGAGAAAACATGCATACTATTCAATTCAAGCAAGATGATCAAGTATAACAAACCCTTAAATATTATGATTAGCGTTTCTCAAGGGACAATTAGGGTTTCCAAAACAATGATCATTATTTTCCCATCATGCCTCAAAAAAGTTCACAATCATTGCCCTTTCATATCAAGCACATCATAGCATTTGATAGCCATGACACTCATTCAACCTGCAACATTTATGTTATACCAATAGGGGGAGAGAGAGTACTCTGGTGTATGCCAAACATTTCAATCAAGATAAGCATATGTCATATGTTCAATATTGGGGTTAGGGTTTATAGTATGCATCTCATTAGGGTTTCTAGGTCAGTCATATAGCATAATAAAACTTCACATCACCACTTACCCTATTCTTGGATCATATGGGTCAACCATCAATGTCACTCCTTCACAACACAAAAGAACAATGTGTTCAAGCCACACCATGAACTCAAGAAGGTAAGAGACAAAGAGGGTAGGTGGTTGAAGATCACAAATCATAATGGTCAAAGGTCATGGTCAAGACCAGTAACCAATCATCATCATCACACACCAACGATCGGAGGAAACCAAAGTCAAAGACACACCTTGATCAAAAGTTACTTCAGCAACCAAGTGCATCACCAAACTCAAATGGTTGAAGAGAAACTCAACCCATCCATGAAGGCAATACAACATCAAAACCAAATAGTCGCATGAAAGCAAAAAGGCCAGTGATCGAATGAAAACCCTAGGTCACAGGAAATTTAGCGATCAAGCATCACCAAAACATTTGGTCAAAGAGAAGTCCACCATCTATGTGACTGAAGATAAAGACTGGTCCATGCAACCAAAGAAAATGTTTATGCGACCAAAACCAAGATGGCGATCGCAGTGACCAAACCATGTCCAAAATTTCAACAACATAGAACACCACATGAGGAACATCTTAGGGTGAGTAAGACACTCATCTAGCATGATTAAATATAGGGATTATCATCTTGATAACCTAACCTCAAAGAAGAAAGACATTATGGCATGTGCATGCCCAGAAACACTAGAAAATTGATTCTCAACACATAGGAATATCAAACTAAAACAAGATTAAGGTAACAATATGTTTAACACATGATTGTAGGACCAACAACTTCCATCATCATTTTTTACTTGAGAGTTATACATTGCCCATATTTTGATAATGACTTAACCACTCCATTCCTATGTATCTAATATGTTTGTTTAAGATTGATTTCAGGCTTTAGGTACATGAAAAGGATCAAAATACACAAGCCCTAGCTTGTTCAAGTTCAAGTCAAATGCAATGCAAGTGTGCTTTTTGGGAAATCACTCCAAATGACCTTAGATGATTTTTTTAATCACTTGTATTGATTATATGACTTGTAACTAAGATGAGAAAAAATTAGGGACACTTAATTCTAAGGTTTAATCACTCAAATGTCAATTTAGAAAATTTGTCACAGGTTGTTCATCGGTCGAGTTGGAAACTCGACCAATCCTATGATGGATTTTCTAAAGATGACCCATCGGTCGAGTTGCACAGTCACAGAACTCGACCGACCGACTCACTAAGCAAAACTAAGTTTAGCTCATCGGTCGAGTTTTCCAGAACAAACTCGACTGATAGTTTGAAAATTGGCTTTGTCTCTTAGTGGATCGGTTGAGTTACCTTTATTGAAACTCGACCAAATGTATTGTATGAAAAATGCAGAAAAAGTGATTATAATCGTTGCTGAGTTGTTTTGGGTGAAAATAGATCCATTGCATCTTGGAAAATGGCTTATTTCAACCCTAAGTGATCCCACACTCAAGGAAACACCCTTAGCTATAAATAGGACCCCTTGGAGTTCATTCCAAGTTTTCTCATTCATGCTAGTCTAAGTCCTTGCTATAGTTGAGTGTGTTGCAACTCCTTGAGACCCTTTCTCTCTCTAGTTTACACTTCATTTCGTGATTATGAGTGAGATAGGCATGTTGTAAGAGAGATACTTCCTTGTGCTTATAAAGCTCTCATCCACTCCATCTTCCCTATCCCTTTCCTCCATGAAGCAAAGGTTAAGTAAGCTACTCTGACTGAAGGTGAAGATGTTGATGTTCTTCTTCAAGGTTGAAGAAGAGGTGAAGGAGAAGGCAAAGGCTGAAGATCCAAGAAGAGTAGAAAAATCCTTGAAGGCGGAAGACTTGTGACATGTAGATTTGAAGGTCTAATCTATCTTGTGAGATTTTTTAAGCTCTATTCATCCCCCCTCTAGATCCCTAGATCCAACAAGTGGTATTAGATCCAAGGATCTTCTCCAAGAATCTCCCACGAGATGAGAAGATGGGTGAAAACCTACTTGGTTCTCTCAACCTAGAGGGAGGCTTCTCCATGCGTCCTCCGATCTTTGATGGCACCAACTTTCTCTATTAGAAGAAGCATATGCAATTCTACATTCAAAGCATGAACTTTGACATGTAGAAGGTGATGGTAACACCTTACAAGGAGCCAATCGGAGATATTGCAACAAGGAGTGAAGCTACACTCAAAGAAGCCCAACTCAATGCAAAAGCCATAAGCATCCTCTATGCAGCCCTTACCCCAACAGAGTTCAACCAGATCTCATCTTGGGACACTACCTATGAGATTTGGGACAAATTATACATCACCTATGAAGTCACAAAGCAAGTCAAGGAGGCCAAGATCTACATGTTGAACAGACTTCTATAGAACTTCAAGATGGGCAAGAAAGAAGGGATTATGGAGATGTATTCAAGACTCAATGTCATCATCAATGGGTTGGCTGCATTGGGAAACACTTTGGATAGAGGTGTAATCAACTCTAAGATCTTGAGGACTCTATCAAAGAGATGGGAGTCAAAGGTCACCTCCATTGAAGAAGTGAGGAGCCTTGGTGATATCCCAACTGAAGAGCTCATTGGAAACCTCCAAACCCATGAGCCAAGGCTTGAAAAATAAGAATAAGAAGCCAAGCAAGAAGGGAAGGAAGCCAAGAAGATCAAATATAGTGCTTTCAAAGCACAAGTGGAGGCGGTCATCCTTCAACAACAACTTGCTTGTCAGACTTTTTCGTCCTCCTCTAGTGAAGATGATGGCCCAAGTGAGCATGAAGCCAACTACATCAAGGGTAAACACTTCAAGGGAAAGCAAGCCTCCTCCTCCTCTTCTCCTAGATGCTACAAGTGTGGACAAAATGGACACTACAAGAGTGGATGTCCCAAGTCAAGAAAGTCACCACAAGGGTAGCTCAAAGAAGTAAGAGGAGTACAAGAAGGAGAGCAAGTACAAGAGGAAGGACAAGAAGGAGAAGAGACACAAGAATGCAGCTCATGCAGCTTGGGAAGCTTCATCTTCAAGCAGCTCAAGCTCCAAAGAAGATGGAGAGTGCCGCCTTGCACTCATGGCCTCTACTAGTGAAGAAATTGGTGAGGTAAGTGAGGTATGTGAGGTAAGTTTGCATGATTTATCTAAGGAAGATATTATTGACATGTGTATTTATACTTGTTCATATTTTTCTAAATGTAAATCTAAAAGAAAACGGTTAGGAAAAATCATTGATGATCTATATGCTAAACTTGAAATCCTTGAGTTGAATGGGAAAACCAATCTTGATAGTATTGATAATTTGTAAGGGCAATACCTTGATCTTGAGCTCCAATATAATGGAGTTGAAGTTGAGAATGGTATCTACCTTAAGAACATTGAAAATCTTACGGAAGAAAACCAAAATTGCCTAAAAGAGCATGAAATGATTAAAATTGAAAATGCTGAATTTAAGCTTCTTATTGATGTCATAGAGATGAAAGAGATGTCTATATTAAAGAAATCCAAATTCTTAAATATGAAAATGCTAGGTTTCTTAGTCAAGTTAATGATTTATCTTCTAGACCTATACTGCCTAGTGCTAATGTTGCTTCCTTTTCCCTTGAAAATGATTCATATTTAACTAAAGCCCTTTGTCTTGAGGACGATCTTGTTCATGCCAGGGATGACATGGCTAGCTTATCTTCTACCATTATTTCTCTAAATGATGATAACCATAGATTGATAGCATCCCTATAGAAATTCCTCAAAGGGAAGAACTCCCTAAATGAAATCCTTGACCATTCTATCAAACAAAGTGGTACTAGTGGTTTGGGATTTGTAGGGGGAACACCAAAGGGCAAGAACAAAGCCAAAGGTAAGAAAAAGAGCAAGGAGACCTCTTTCTTTGTAGGAGAGTCTTACGGCACTAAGAATCCTATGGTTTGTTCTTATTGCAGATGTGATGATCATTGCTCTACTTATTGTCCTTACAAGCCTAAGGAGACCAACCCAAAGATGAAATGGGTCCCCAAGCTAACTTCAGATCCCAAAGTTTGAGGTGGAACTGGCATTCTCCTTTTTTGTAGGAAAAAGGAAGATGGATTGTTGATAGTTGTTGCACTAAGCATATGACAGGTGATATAAGCCATTTCAACAACTTCACCAAAAAGAAAGGAGGTTTAGTCACCTTTGGGGACAATAAGAAAGGTAAAGTCAAAGGTGAGGGTGATGTAGGTGAATCCATGTGTATCAAGAATGTTATTTTTGTGGATGGCCTACATCATAATTTAATTAGTGTTAGTCAATTATGTGACAATGGTTACCTTGTGTTGTTTACTTCCTCTGATTTCTTGACTCTAGATTCCCTCACCTACCAAGTTATATATAAGGGAACTAGAAGTGGTAATCTTTATGTTATTATTCTTGACTCTATTAAGCCTATTGTTGGTATATGCCTAGTAGTCAACTCGAATGATATTTCTCTTTGGAACCGTCGACTTGGTCATGTAAATATGCATCAGTTGAAAAGGTTGAGCAAAAAGGACTTGGTCAAGGGACTTCCCAAATTGGATTTTGAAAAGGATGAAGAATGCCAACGTTGTACCCAAAGAAAGCAAATCAAGTCCTCCTTCAAATCCAAAGGAGTCCTTAGTATCAAGAGAGCTCTTGAGCTTCTTGACATTGATCTATTTGGACCAATGAGAACTTAATCGATGTGTGGTTCCAAGCATTGCCTTGTTATTGTTGATGATTTCTCTAGATATTCTTGGACCTTCTTTCTTATTTCCAAGAGTGATACACTTGATGTTTTCTCGAGCTTTTGTAAATGAGTTGATAATGAAGCTTATTGTCGCATCGTTTCCATCCATAGTGATCATGGGGGAGAATTTGAAAATGAGCTTTTTGTATGTTTTTGTCACGAATCTGGTTATGCACACAACTTCTCTTCACCTCAAACACCTCAAAAAAAGGGGATTGTAGAGAGGAAGAATACATCTTCACAGTAGATGGCTAGGACCATTCTTCTAGAGTATCATACTCCAAAGAAGTTTTAGGCTGAAGCTGTCAGTACCTCATGTTTTGTGCAAAATCGGGTTTTTACTCATCCTTCTTTGAAGAAAACCCCCTATGAGCTATGACGTGGTAGGAAGCCTTCTATCGAGTATTTTCATGTTTTTAGATCTCCTTGTTTTGTTTTGAATACGAAATACTCTCTTGACAAGGTTGATCCAAAATCTTACAAGGCTTTCTTTCTTGGCTATAGCACTACTAGTAAGGCTTATAGAGTATTTAACAGTGATCTTGCTAAAGTAGAAGAATCCATAAATATTAAATTTATTGAGACTAACCCCTCTATTCTCAAAGATGTTGTTCCAAATGATGATGTTGCAGGTGAAGTAATTCCTATCCTAAAAGAGCTCAATATCACCCAAAAGGGAAAAGAGGTGGTTACTCAAGAAAAAGAGAAAGATGAAGAGAAGAAGGATCCTACCCCCCGATTTGCAAAGAATCATCCAAAGGAGATGATTTTAGGTGATCCTTTTGAAAGAGTGAAGATTCATGTTGCATTCAACAAATAGCAATCCAACAATGCCTTCATCTCACAGCTCGAGCCAAAGAACATCAAGGAAGCTCTTGGGGATGATGAGTGGATCCTAACTATGCAAGAAGAGTTGGAGCAATTTGAAAAGAACAAAGTTCAGACCCTAGTGCCAAGACCAAGTGATAGAAAGATCATTGGCACCAAATGGGTCTACCGCAACAAGCTTGATGAAAGCGGAAACGTGGTCAGGAACAAAGTAAGGTTAGTGTCTCAAGGCTACAATCAACAGGAAGGTATAGATTTTGATGAAACATATGCACCTGTAGATAGACTTGAGTCCATTTGTATGTTGCTTGGCTTTTCTAGTTACAAAAACTTTCTTCTGTATCAAATGGATGTTAAAAGTGCATTTTTGAATGGTACAATTGAGGAGGAAGTGTATGTTGCACAACCCCCAGGCTTTGAACATGATAGTTTACCTAACCATGTTTATTTGTTGCAAAAATCTATCTATGGACTCAAACAAGCACCTAGAGCTTGGTATGAGAAATTAAAGAACTTTTTGTTAGATCATGGGTATATCATGGGCAAAGTGGATTCTACCTTATTTCTAAAGCACGCTTCTAACAATTTTCTTATCATACAAATATATGTTGATGATTTCATTTTTGGCAGAAATAACCTTGATCTTTGCAAAGAATTTGGTGATCTTATGCAGAGTGAATTAGAGATGAGAATGATGGGTGAACTCACATTCTTCCTCAGCTTTCAAATTAAGCAAACAAAAGAAGGGAACTTCGTCAATAAAGGCAAGTATACAAATGAGCTACTCAAATGCTTTGGGATGGAGAATACCAAGCCAATGGACACACCCATGTCAAACACCACCAAACGTGACAAAGATGAAGAAGGTAAGAAGGTAGATGAGAAGCTCTATGGAGGTATGATTGGAAGTTTACTTTACTTAACTGCCTCTAGACCTGATATAATGTTTAGTATCAGCTTGTGTTCTCACTTTCAATCAAATCCTAAGAAATCACATCTTATAGATATTAAGAGTATTTTAAGGTACTTAGCCCAAACCCAAAATTTCAGACTATGGTATCCCAAGTCAAGGGACTTTACTCTTAATACTTATAGTGATGCAGATTATGTAGGGTGCTTGATTGATAGAAAGTGCACAAGTGGCACTTGATTCCTCCTAGGACCATGCTTGGTGTCTTAGTTCTCCAAGAAATAGAGAACATTGGCATTATCAACCACTGAGGTTGAATACATTGCAGCCGGGAGTTGTTGTGCCCAAGTCCTATGGATGAAGCAAATGCTCCAAGACTTTAACGTTCATTTTGATGATTCTCCTATCTATTATGATAATACTAGTGCAATTAACTTGTCATATAACCCTATATTGCATAGCAGAGCTAAACATATAGAGGTTTGTCATCATTTTCTCCATGATCACATTGCCAAGAAGGATATCTATATCATGCATGTGGACACAGAAAATCGGTTGGCGGACATTTTCACTAAACCTCTAGCTAGAGAGCAATTTAACTTTATTAGATCTATGAATCTTATAATTGCTTTGAATGAATCTGATATGCCTTCTAGATAGTTTTCATCTATCATGTATGTTTTGTCTCTATTTTGATCATCATTGCTTGTTAATGTGCTAAAAATCCATTTTTTTCATGTTCCTTTTGCCTTGTTTTTCTCTTATTTTTGGGTATTTTTTGCAAACACATGTTTTCCTACAAAATAGTACCCAATGATGAGTGATATGTTCCTAAGTATGTTCAAAATACATAATGGACTTGAAAAAAAAATTTAATTAGCACTCTAATGGCTAGAAACTAGGTTTTGTATGTTTAGGTCAGGTTGACCATCGGTCGAGTTGCCAACTCGACCGATCGGAGGCCGAGAGCTTTCTTAAAGAGTGTATCGGTCGAGTTTTTGAGTTCACAGAACTCGACTGATGGTCGAGCTGGAGCAAACTTAAGATGGGTCTGGCCGACTATTCTCCCTCTCAACTAGAGAAAAGTTGACTGATTCGACCTCTAGCTCCCCTAAGCTCTCAACCCTAGCCTTGACCTTCCTCTCCCTAGCCTTGGTTATCCCTAGCTCAATCTCGCTTGACCTTCCCCTTTTCTAACCTAGGTCTGTGGATGAGTTTTGGTGGTGAGTCTTTAGCTTTTGCTCTCTCCTTCCTTTCCTTTTCATCTCTATGGCGTCCAATAGGAGGAAGAGGGCCGCCCTAGCTAATGCACCTTCATATTCATCCAACTCCCGCTTGATTTCGTTTGATGACTCTTTCTTTGTCTCAAATGAGGCTCTAAATAGGTATAAGGAGCTCCTTCCTAGGAACCCTTTTCCTTTTTGTGCCCTATTTGAGCCTAGACCACGAAGACAAGAGGTCATAGATCAAGTAGCGAAGTTGCTTTATGATCATCATATCTCTGCCTTAGGTGTTGAATGTGCGTGCTATAACAATTCCATCGCAAGCACAAAAGTGGTTCACGAATTCTACACTAACTTGTGTTGGAATTATGACACCCTCATGCCCCCGCCTAATACTCAAGTTGCCCTCACATCCATGATAGCTGGGAAGAAATTTCAAGTTTTTGAGGATACCCTGAATATCTTCTTTTCGGGTACTGAAGTAACTGGCACCTGGCGTAAGGACTGCTCAGAGTATTTTGACTTAGTTGAGCCTGAGGCCTTCTACAAGCAATATGATCTTACTCTCTCTGATATTCATAAGTTCTTGAAGAAGCCTCAATTCCCATATAGGAAGAAGTGTACCCTTGACTCCTCTGCCTTGGATCTTAAGAGACGCATCCTCACCCTAGTTATTAACTACAATATCCACCCAAAGAAGAATCAAACTGAGATTGTAGAAAACATTGTGGTGATCATATATTATCTCTTGAAGAACATTGGAGTCAAGTCGTCAAGATATGTTCTTCACCATATGACCTACTTTGACTCAGGAAAGAACATCTGTGGCACCCGCCCACCCTACCCAGCCCTAATCTGTGGTTTGTTCCAGCTTGCCACTGGAAAATCTCTTTTCCACAATTTTCATAACAAACCTGCCTGGAAAGGAGTTTGCATCAGTGAGACCACTCTTCAAAAGTTTGTGTCTATCCTCTCCTCCACCACACCTGGTGCCTCTACATGTACCTCTACCCGAGCACCTCCACAACCTCATCCCTCCCGACCTACCCGTGCCTCATTCCATGTGTCAAATGAAACCCTTATGGGCTACATGATGCATCAACATGCATACAACCTTCAGGTTCAGGAGCACCTGTATCAGGACCTTTGTTTCATCATGTCCAACATGAACATGTCATGTGCACACCCTACCCAGCCTACCAGCCCTACCCAGGTGGTGACTATGCATCCTATGCATATGATCACTTTTACCCTGCCCCTTCACCTGCATCTTCCGCTGCTACACCCTCTGCTACTGGTGTATCTACCCTTGGTGTGCTGCCTCTGACTACTAGCCCCTTGGCCACACTGCTTGCCAACCTCGGTAGTTCTGCTCCTTCCTTCGCACAGGCCAATGAGATCCATGCTCTTGGTATGTCTTGGGATGAGCATAATGCACATTGGCCTCGTCGAGGTTTTGGTTCTCTTGTTGATGAGGAGATGCCAGACCAGGCTGATGAGGAGGCTGTTGTTGACGAGGAGGATGTTGATGATGATGGTGAGGCATCTGATGATGACGGATCTGATGGTTTTGTTGGTGCCTCCTTTGATGAAGGCGATGATGCTCTCTCTATTGTACCTTTAGATGGAGATGACGACTACGGGCCTGACACTTCTGATGCTAAGGATGATGATGATGATGTGGACATAGATAGCTTAGATGTTTAGTTGCCTTATTTTTTAGTCTAGATGTTGATCACATATATCTTTTGAGGCTATTTTGTATTAGAAACATCTGGGCACATGTTCTGAGTTGTACTATTTTTATCATCTAGCTTTCATTGTTTTATCTTGTAGCTATTTTCTTTTCTGAGAACTTGCATTCTAAGTTGTAATCTTAATTTTGTGCACACTTACTCTCTAATTTACTATATCTCATGAGTTGGTGCCATGTTTTACCATATTTTGATTATGACTTAGATTGTTTGTTTCTCTTGTCTCTGTTTGATGTATGCTTTACGATTGCATGTTGTGCATGTATGCTTGGTTGTGCTTGGAGAAGACCTATTTTTGTGCTCTTATAACCCCCTTCCTTTTTGATAATGTCAAAAGGAGGAGAGAAGTTTAATGTTTTGAAGCTCAACCATATTATTTTTATCGGCTATGTGATCTCTTTTCTTGTTCATTATATGCTTTATCATGTGACTTACTAAAGGAGCATATAGTACATATGTGTTATATTGCTTTGTATAGATAAAACTAATATGCAGGTAAGAGTAAGCATAGATTGAGGGAGAGCGATTCACATTGTTCAAATCTTGAATCCCCTTACAATTCACAAGGCAAAGGTATAACTTCAATATCCTTTTCAATATGATTGAGGAATGATTTGTCACTGTCAAAAAGGGGGAGAATGTTGACATGAGAGTTATACATTTCCCATATTTTGATAATGACTTAACCATTCCATTCCTATGTATCTAATATGTTTGTTCAAGATTGATTTCAGGCTTTAGGTACATGAAAAGGATCAAATTACACAAGCCCTAGCTTGTTTAAGTTCAAGTCAAATGCAATGCAAGTGTGCTTTTTGGGAAATCACTCCAAATGACCTTAGATGATTTTTGTAATCACTTGTATTGATGATATGACTTGTAACTAAGATGAGAAAAATCAGGGACACTTAATTCCAAGGTTTAATCACTCAAATGTCAATTTAGAAAATTTGTCACAGGCTATTCATTGATCGAGTTGGAAACTCAATTGATCCTATGATGGATTTTCTAAAGATGGCCCATCGGTCGAGTTGCACACTCACAGAACTCGACCGACTGACTCACTGAGCAAAAATAATTTTAGCTCATCGGTCGAGTTTCCCAGAACAAACTCGACCAATAGTTTGAAAATTGGATTTGTCTCTTAGTGGATCGGTCGAGTTACCTTTTTTGAAACTCGACCGAATGTACTGTATAGGAAAATGCAGAAAAAGTGATTATAACAGTTGGTGAGTTGTTTTGGGTGAAAATAGATCTGTTGCATCTTGGAAAATGGCTATATTTCGACCCTAAGTGATCCCACACTCAAGGGAACACCCCCCAGCTATAAATAGGACCCCTTGAAGTTCATTCCAAGTTTGCTCATTCATGTTATTCTAAGTCCTTACTATAGTTAAGTGTGTTGCAACTCCTTGAGCCTCTTTCTCTCTCTAGTTTACACTTCATTTTGTGATTATGAGTGAGATAGGCATGTTTTAAGAGAGATACTTCCTTATACTTGTGAAATTCTCATCCACTCCATCTTCCCTACCCCTTTCCTCCATGAAGCAAAGGTGAAGCAAGCTACTCCGACTGAAGGTGAAGTTGTTGTTGTTCTTCTTCAAGGTTGAAGAAGAGGTGAAAATCTTCTCCAGTGAAGGAGAAGGCAAAGGCTGAAGATCCAAGAAGAGTAGAAAAGTCCTTGAAGGCAGAAGAACCTTGGAGAAGGTTGATGACTCGTGGCAAAGTGGGTAAGTCCTTGGTGAGGTGGAAGAGTCTTGATGCTCAGATGGGTAAGTCCTTTGATGGTCTTGTATTGTAAGTCTTATTGGTGAATATATAGAGAAAAGTACTTGCAAAGTCCTAGAGGCTTACCTCTCTAGGTAGTGGACTAACTCTCTCCTAGTTTGGAGACTAGAACCACTTTACATGACCTTGTCAAGTGCTTGCTATCAATTCCTCTCATCCTTGCTATGCTTGTTAGTTAGGACCTCAAATTGCACTTAAGTTATTGGTTTTAAATTGATATAATTTGAAGGTTTAATCTATCTTGTGGACTTTTTGAAGCTCTATTCACCCCCCAGAGCCCTAGATCCAACAATCACAAGATAAACCAAACACTACTACAGAAAAGGCATTTGGCGTCGGTTATTTGGAGCCTTTAGCGTCGGTTTCCAAGTGACACCCAAGTGGGCGCCGCTAAAGGTCGACACCTTCAGCGTCAGCTTCTAACCAACGCCATAACCCTTCCTGCCACCAAAAACGCGCCATCAAGGGAACTATAAGCATCGATTCTTAACAAAAACCAACACTATATCATGATCAAATACGTCAATTATTAAACAAACACCGACGCCATGATCCTTCCTGCCACTGAAAATGCACCAGTAAGGGAATTATAAGCGTCGATTAGTAAAGAAAATTGACACTATATCATAGTTAAACACGTCGGTTATTAAACAATAACTGACGCCATATCCCTGCCATCACGGCCGTGCCTGGCCACAATAGGTGTCAGTTCTTACAGATAACCGATGCCAGTCATAGAAGAGACGTTAGTTTTTTACTAATAACCAATGTCGTATGTCTTTAGTGTCAGTTTTATACAAATAACCGATGTCTATGTTCTGATTTTTTTTTCTTATCAGTTTGAAGGCCTACTGTATGGCTGGTCAGCAGGATGCAGAACCTGTTGTTCAGTTTTGAACTACAGGTTTACAACATCGATTAATATCAGCCAACAACAGGCCACAAACCTACAAAGTCATTCACATTTAGACACATATATTGATCAGATACATGTAGAAATCTATAAAGTCATTTGCATTCACATTGAATTCCATTCATTTCATCTCTTTTCACATTCAGACATTCATGTATTGATCAGAAAAAGTCATTCACATTCACACATACGACAATTCAAAAAAAGTCATTTACATTCACACAAAAATAATTATGAGAACAAAGTTTAGAAATATCAATCTTTATTCATCATTGTCATCATTGTCATCAGATACCCAATTATATTTAAAAATTCCCACTACTTGTAGGGCTTTTGCCCATTCTTCTCGTACAACATCTAATTCCTCACTCGTATAGGGAGTATGCACATCTAATAACTTTCCACCTATAATGAAGTCATATTTAAACACCTACAAAGAGAATGACGTATATATATAATTAATAATATATAATAATATTGATATATTTCATATTATCTAATGAGACTATATATAATACCTTATGTATAGTATTGATTTCTATTGCGGCATATTTGATGATTAGGTCCATAAATCGCATCACATAGTAGGCACATGCCCATCTGTTGTCTTGTGTAGCACACTATAAATTGAAACATGCAAAATATTCAAAAATACAAATAAGCATAGTTCACATAAATAATATATACCTTGGAGACAGGAAATTACTTTCACATTCTCCCAAATTAGTGGTTGATTCTTTTTCCTGGGGACCTTTCCTCTAGCTTTTTTGAACTCTTGTAAAGCCTACATGTTAATGTAACACATTAAATTGCATTATTAAATAGTAATGTAATAACATATGTTAATGGATATAAAAATATGAAATATTTCTCCCGGGAATAATGGACTTTTCATTGTGTGTCCATATAATGTATTCAATTCATTCCCCACATGATCTAGATAATACATAGTGAATGTCTTGGGGACAATAACTAGTAACTCCTAATGCCTACCACTACAGGTAAGAAAGTTAAAAATTAATAACTCAAAATCCACAATAAAAATGTACTTTTTTTAAGTCCAAACTATAAGCAAAGTAAACTTACTCAACATTGAATGGAGCTATTATCACCGTCTTCTTATTTTTACCAAAATATTCAAAAGTAGCACAGCAGTATGAAGTAACTGAAGAAGGGTCTCTATCTACAAGACTAATCAAAGATGGAACCAAAAATCCCACATGGGAAAATGCAAAATCTGTACATATCATGTGTAAGTGGCTGCAAAACATGTATTATGTGTGCACTAATATATAAGAAATCATATCACCGTATATAAAACAAGGTATACGGATGTATAAACAAGATCTCACCATATCCACAGCTCTATCATATATGTGTTCAGCTAATCATAACGAAACAACTCCAAAATATCTTGTATAAATAGCTTGTTATCGTATGATTGACCTGCATTAATACGTATGCATTAATGTGTATGCAAAACGTGTATTACGTATGCATTAATATGTATGCAAAACTTGTATAAATAGATTGTTATCGTACGATTGACCTGCATCATCCTCTGGAATAGTAACATTTATAGGGCAATTTGAATCATGTCCGCCTATCCATACTGTCTTACCCCTAAAATTAGGACCTAACAAGGCGTGTAGGTCCCTTGGAAGCCAACTTGGTACTTTAGGAGGTGGCGGTGGAGGCCGAGATGTAGCGGGTGTCTTCCTTTTGACCTGTATATATAATTTCATATCAATTGACTCATATATACACACTAACAAATTAACGTAATGTAAATTTACCATACAATATTAGTATAGACAACATTCTCTTTGGGCCACATTATCACTCTGCCTTCTGCCTCACCAAGCGTTTTAGAATCTGGGTCGGCATATGACAGTGGAAGATCCCTCCAATTAGGGAGTATATGTATCGGGCGCACACGAACCGCACCAGATGGTACTGGAGTCCCATGAAACATCTCCCTTGGAAGGGTTGCGTAAGCGTGTGCCTCTACAGTGATATATTCTTGAATTTTTAGACGGCATGGCTTCAACCCCTACAAATTTACATAAAGAATGTTATATACATATATATGTAAACATATCATCTTGAAAAGACTAGCTACTATATATATCATAAACATACTTACAGTAGACGTGCTAGGTGGTGGGTCTACAGGATTACTCCCAACCTCTGTAGTAGGAGAAGAGTGGGCCACCATAGGTAATGTCTGAGTGGTAGTCTGAGACACCTGCCACTTGCTAATTGCTTCATTGACTCTCTTATCAAGTGTTTCCTCGACTTTCCTATCAAGTGCTTCCTCGACTCTCCTTTCAATTAACTGATCTACCTATACATGGACAAAAGAAATGCTAGCTTATGATTATTGAATTCTCTTTTGCAATAACATTCTAAAAAAAGAATAAGTTACCTCAGCTTGTGAAAGTCCCTCTCTTAGGACTGGTTTGTGTTGTGATGGCCCAAAGAGCGCTTAGATGCCCACACCAGAGCTTGCACCCCTAACATGTCCAGGATGCTCAGGGTTACCCAGAGCAACTGTCAATTCATCCCTTGTGCCCTCAGGGATGAACTTGCCTACCTTCCTCTGCTCGTGCAGCTCCCGCTAATCGACATCAACGGAAATTGGTAAGTAAACATAACAATAATCAATATCGATTGATTGTTGTAATAGTTGAATTTTACCATTTTTGCATTCACCTCAGCAGTTTTGGGCTTCATTATATCTCATTTCTTATTTTGCCTCCCAGCTATTCACATAGCATGGCGAGGTAGAGGTGTGGGACCAATAGTAGAGGACTCCAGAGTAGCAGGAGACTGAGCAGTAGACTCAGCCTGTAGTCTTTGGCGAACGCCTGCATAGCCTCTTGGACCCATTGTGTGGTCATGCACATTCAGTGCACGCCTTGCTCTTTGAGCATCGTTGATAGCCTTGTTAGCAAGCACATTGATTTGGTTAGTAACACTAAAGGTTAATCTTGAATAGGTGAATACATAAGAACGTATATTAATTAAATTGGGAGTGGCGCTTAATACCTTGAATTCATCTATTTTTCTTTGGGTAACAAACTCCTCCCAGTCTTTGGTGTCCAGGTAGTTCCATTGCTCAGTGGCTTCCTTCTGCCTAAATTTATTTTTTAAAGAGAATACAAAAAAAAATTATTAGTGTAGAGTTAGTCAAAAAGTGATCAATGTCTAAATTGGAAATCAATCAAGAACCTCTTCTCAATATCGTGTATGTAATCTCATGTGAGATTTGTCCTATCGTTCCTTAGGGCCCTCCCACAGTGTTACATCATGCATTTACGATGCAGCTTTTCATCCAGATCAAATATGATCTGCAAAATAGAATTGCTATTAACTATTATCCTAAAAATTAGTAATCTACAAAAATAGAATTGCAAATAATAATAACTCACGCATAGTTCCTTCCATACTAAGTCTTTGTTCCCCTTAGGAACTTTATGCCATGATTCAAAAATAGGACTACAATGGCTGCGAGTAAGAACCCCAAGATATGAAATAAATGAGTTGCGGTTCACTCCAACTGGATTTCCTGCATGATCGAAATCCACAGCCAGTTTGGGTCTATTGCCCCTTTGCTGTAGTAACTTGTTCATCATTGCGATGCCCCTCACTTTCTCAATTTTTTTTTCTACTCATCAAGTGCCCCAATTGTTTCAGGGGGTACATCACCAACCAAAAATTTGACAAAAAAAACACACTTACAAGATATAACTATAAATGAACATATAGATAGAAACCTCAGGGATATATTTTTAAAACCTACATTGTGAGGCAGTGCATTGACATTCTCACCCTCACGGTAATCATCAGCACGGTCATCAGAAGAATGCTCAGCCATCTGAAAGATCACATTCACATTGTAAAGTTATAAAGTTCACATTGTAAAGTTCACATTCACATTGTAAAGTAATTCACATTGTAAAGCTCACATTCACATTGTAAAGTTCACATTTAGAAAAATAAAACATATACAAAATATAAACATGCATGCCTTTAATATTGCGATCTTTTATCAATTAAGAATCCTTCATTGTGATCTCTGCACACATACAAGTCACCATTAGCTTCAATATTTGGTGGTATTGGCAACCCAACTGAGAATGGAATGGAGTCATCATACTTATCATAGTACTCTTTTTCATCTATAGGATCTTCAACGAACTGTCTTTTACCATGAAGAACAGTCGACCATTTATCATTTGTAGGATCATCGATATAAAATACTTGTTTCGCTTATGATGCCAATATGAATGGTTCACCCTTCTCTCCAATCTTTTCAAAGTTCACTAATGTGAAACCCAATTCATCCAATATAACTCCTTTGGTGTTATCAACCCAATTACATTTAAAGAGCGGAATTCTGAAATCTACATAGTCAAACTCCCATATGTCTTCAATGACACCGTAATATGACATTTTAGCTTCACATGGACTCTTATCCTTTACACTTGCAAAAAATAATGAAGACACTTGAAGGGTGACCCCACTGTTTTGGACGACACTCTTATCATCTTGACGCTTTGTGTAATATGAGAATCCATTTATGTCAAACCCTTCATAAGACATAACATTCAATTTTGGTTTGAAGGTGAGGCATTTGATAGTTTCAGTAAGATTATCTGGTGTTTGAGATAGTTGATGTAAGACTTTATCTTCAGACCACTTAATAAATGTCTTGTTATGCTCTCTAGCAAGCCACATTGAATTGGCTTGAGGATATTGTCTCTTGATGAAATTTGTATGTTCCTCGATATAAACACTCACTTCGTCGATGTTGTGTAAAATATACAAGTGACCTTGTTCCAACTGCTCACGGATGATTACTTTCATCCGTGATCCTAAAATTCCTTTGCCAAAATGCTCCTCAATATTCTTGTCATTAACAGGAGCAACATTAGCACTCAGAAAGTCATTGAAAAAATCCATAACCTCTCTCACCACATAACCCTCAATAATACTCCCTTCAGGCCAATAACAGTTTCGAACATCACCTTTAAAAATGCCCGTGTATCGTTCAAAGGGATACATCCAATGCAAGAAAACTGGTCCCAACATTTTCACTTCCCTAATCAAGTGGACAACAAGATGTACCTTGATATCAAAGAATGAAGGAAGAAAATACATCTCAAGCTGACATAGGGTAACAATCACTTCTCTTTGCAATTTATCGAGAGTATCAGGGTCAATAACTTTGTTGCACAGACTATTGAAAAAGCAACAAAGTCTGGTGATTGCAAACCTTACATGCTTCGGCAATATAGATTGAATTGCCACGGGCAATATTTGTTGCATTAGAGTGTGACAATCATGAGATTTAAGACCTATCAACTTCAGATAGGTTTAGGTTTCATAAACATCCTCCCCTAGTATAGGTTTAGGTGCACTCTGTTCCTCATTCCATCCATTGAATGCTTTGCGCAACCTACGATATGGATGGAATTTTGGAAGAAACCTTCGATGACCAAGATATACAGTCGTTCTGCCGTGTTTTAATCATATTGAATTAGTGTTCTCTTCACATATAGGAAACTCTTTAGATCCTTTGACACTATATCCAAACAAATTCCCATATGCTAGAAAGTCATTCACAGTGCAAAACAACATAGCGTGCAAACGAAATGTCTTTATTCGTGAAACATCATAGGTCATCACACCTTCACCCCAGATTTTCTTCAAGTCATCAATCAGAGGTTCAAGATAAATGTTGATATCATTTCCAGGTTGTTTAGGGCCCGATATCAACAACGATAGCATAACTTACTTATTTTTCATACACAACCAGGGAGGAAGATTTTATATAACAAGCATAACTGGCCAAGTGTTATGTTGGTTGCTCAATGTCCCATACGGATTCATCCCATTTGTACAAAGCCCAAGTCTTAGATTCCTGACTTCTTCACTGAATTTAGGGTACAATAAATCAATCTTCTTCCACTATGGGGAATCAAACGCATGTCGTAGGATCCCATCATTATTTTTTTTAACATTTGCATGCCACCTCAAATTATTCACATCTATCGGATTGGCAAACAAGTGTTGAAACTATGGTATTATAGGTAGATACCACATCACCTTGGCAGGAGAACCAGTTTTGGACTCCCACGAAGTCGTCAATTTATATCTTGATGCACCACATTTGGAACAATCTTTCAAATCCACATAGTCCTTTTGAAATAATACACAATCATTCGGGCATGTGTGTATCTTCTTGGCCTCCATTCCCATTGGGAACAACAATTTCTTTAACCGGTATGTTGAGATTGGCAGCTCGTTTCCTTCAGGAAGAATTTCTTTCAACAAAGACAAAAATGACGTGAAGCTTTTATCGCTCCATCTATTGTTAGCTTTCATCTTATACAATCTCAATACAGCGCTAAGCTTCGTTAACTTACAACCTATGTATTACGGTATCTCAGCATCATGCACAATGTTTCTAAACATGGGAGGTGGATCAGTGTGCTCTACCCCACAACTATCTAGCATCGCATCAACGATGTCTACTGGAACTGGTTCGTTCACATCTATGTCATCGGAGGCAATTTCTTCTTCCACACAAGCACTGCTATTGACATCCACTGATTTCAGGTTTGAAATCTCTCCATGCCAGTGTCATTTTGTATAGCCTTGTACAATCTCATTGCACATGACATGACTTTTGATTTTGTCACCAGTGCTGACTTTTAAGTTGTTACCGCAATGCCTACATGGATAGTAGAACCTATCTCCAGGTTGTTTCCTATGTTCCTCGGCAAATCTAATAAACTGATCAAGACCAGAAATAAACTCTGGGGTGCAGCGATTTGGAATGGACATCCATGATCTATCCATTCTATGATCAAAGAGAAACAAGATTAGGGTCTAGGGTTAAAAGATTAGGGTTTATGATTCAAACTTTAGGGTTTAAGGTCTTATATATAATAAATGTGTACCACCTATCCCATTCTTGAACACCTAATCTCACTAGTAAGTGTATAATGTGTATTGGGTTTTCAAGAAAATTTATGTAGCATTTCCCTGTTGTTCTCCAAGTACATATGTACTTAGAGAAAAAATGGGGAAATGCTACCGAAATTTTCTTGAAAACCCAATACACATTATACACGTACATCCTAAGTGAGATTAGGTGTTCAAGAACAATATCAAACTGGGGACTATCCAAGATTTACTCCTAATGAGTAAATCTTGGATGGGTTTCTAGGCCAACAAAATATAACACATCTAGTTTCATTGATGATTCATTGATGTTCTAATTTCATTATGCACACCAGCTATGAATACCCAAATTAGATTTGAATTACACTTAAGGTCACAAGAACATGTTCGTGGTACATACATAAAAGACTCAAAATATTGTCCTGAATTAAAGTATTATCTTGAATTACAAACCACTAACCACATGGTTTAATACAAATTGGCACATACATAAAAGATCAACAATCAAAAATTTTAAACCAATCCACAATCACAAGAAATACACATATCTCCAAATTCTTAGATATATGCTATTCTTCACTTGGTTCAGATATATCTCCAAATCATATGAAAAAAATAAAGCATTATGATTATAAGGACAAAAAGATAGTCGAGTGTGTAGGCAATGAAATTAAATTTTTAAACCAATCCACAATCATAAGAAATACACATATCAAGAGATTCAGATATAATGTTTTTATAGTGAATGTGTTGGTAGAAAAATTAGTCTGCCGTAAATGTTTTGGTAGAAAAACCAGTCTGCTGTTAGAGATTCAAATATCATGTTTTTACTACTATTGGTGGATGGCACTGTTGTTTCCAAAGGTATTGGTTGCTGAAGGTATTAGAGGGAGGAAATAATAGTGAGAAAGATATGCGTACCTTACCTTGCAGCAACTACAGTCGTCGGAGTCGATCAGGGCAGAGAAGCAACCCAGAGGCTTCCCGGCGAATCAGCAGGAGCTGAGCAGGCCTAGGCCGATTTTGGGTGGCGGCGGAGCAGGGACAGCCGGCGGAGGGCAGGGAGGCCAGTAGGTGGAGGAGGATGGCCAGCAGGCGGCGGAGGGTAGCGACAACTGACAGAGGAGAAACAGGTGGTGGAGGACAGGGACGGTCGGCGGAGGAGTAGCAGGCGGCGGGTGCTAAATTGCCAAAGACCCTAGTGAAATGTGATGAAATAGAGAATGGGGAAGAGTTTGTTCTGTGGGTTCTATTAAGTTTACATTCATCGTCGGTTGTTATAGAAATCGAAACCTAAGATCCAAAAGTGTTGGTCATCATGAAAACACTGACACCTATGTTGCTTCATAGTCGTCGGTTTCAACTAAATAACTGATGTCTATCTACATATGTCGACAAAATAAAAAGTTCTCAAATTACGACCCATAGTCGTCGGTTGCCATAAACAACCGATGCCAATTGGGCAATTCGGGGGGTAAAAATTTTCACGAGGACAACACGAGAACACACATCGACGTCGATTATTGAAAGAAAACTGACGATGAAAATGGGCCCGATTTCTGTCTCGCAAAAAACCTTTAGTCGTCGGTTATTTGGTAAAGAACTGACGTCGTATGTAAAATTTTGGAGGTAATTTTTTGCAGTGAAAAAATTGGATTTGGTGGGTTATTTTAGGTGTTGGTTTCTTATTGAGCAATCGACGCTAAATAAAAAGTGATACCCGTGTATGGCTGGTCTTCACATATAGATGTCAGTTTGTGTATTAAATCGACGTTGTAGGGTTTAGGCGTCGGTTATTGGATACAACTGACTCCTCTAAATGTGACATTATAAGCCATTTCTGTAGTAGTGGAAACATCATCAAAAAGACCAAAAACCAACATTTTAGGTTGTGTGTGCAAGCATCAGCTTATCACCATCTTCAAGAACAAGGATATGAAATAGGGTTTAGGAAAATGAGATAATCTAAGCAAGATTACTTCAGAGCCATAAACCCTAGGTTGAGATACAAACATCAAAACTTTCCATAAACTCCAGTGATATGAGAGGAAAGTCTGAACCATAGATTTGATAAGAAACTAACACTTGAGCATATGTGGGTGTCACAAGTATTTCAACCATTTATATAAATTCGAATACAAGAATTAGGGTTAGGTAAAGAAGCAAATCATTCAAGATTGTTATAGGGACTCAAACCCTAAATAAGATATCATCATCTATAGTATGTAATTCACATTTTTGGAGCAAGTTGCATGTATAAATAAAGTGCAATAATAGTAAGGAAAAAGTTATGTAACCCGCCTTAGATGATGGTTGCACCACTTCCAAGCAAGAAGCTCCAAAGTAAGAGAAAAACCTAGCCTTGATCTCCTCTAAGACAAATCTAGTCACCATCTTAAAAGAGAAGAGTAAACCCTAGGTTAAAGGGAAAGAAATAGAACCAAAACCTCAAGGCCAAAAAGAGAAAGAAAGAGAGAGAAAGGGAGAAGATCTTCATCTCACTCAGGTACTACCATGGAGAACCATGGATTTGACCTCTATGGAGAGAAGTCTCTCAAAAGACCACCATGGAAAACCATGGATTCGGCCAAGAGAAGAAAAAGGAGATGGGGTTTTGCAAGATAATGAAATCAAGAGGTGGAATCACTTACCAAAGTTCAAGGAAACACCAAAGATCGCCAAGGAAGAGTAGCTCCAAGCTTGGATCACCACATGCCAGGGATTTTCAGCCACCAAACACCAAAGATGAGATTCTCCTCGCCACCAAGCACACTAGGGCTGAGAAAAAGATGGAAGAGAGAAAGAGGAAGGCTAAAAGAGATACTTGCATGTATAGGAGAGAAGTTATATACTTAGGAGCATGATAGAGGTGAAAGGGGGTTAGGTGTCAAGTTATAAGGGTTCCCGATGGCACTTGTCTACTAAGGAACAAACATGCACCCACTAAAACCATGCATGCAAGATAGGTCATGAAAAACTAGGTAAACCAGCAACCTCACTAGGTCCTAGATGACCTTCAATCATAGAGGACGATGGCCACAAAGGCACATGGTCACAGAGAAACCAAATGACCCACTTCAAGCGACCAAAACCATAGGTCAAGTGACCCAAGAGAGAGATCTAACCTTATGTGATCATAGAGATCTCAAAGCATCAACCAAAACTCATGCGACCATGGAAAAAACATCAAGGGACAACAAGTATGGTCGTTGAAAACCAAGAACATCAAACTGTCAACATAAGGTCAACACAGAGCTAGGGCATCAAGCAAACCCTAGAAACAACACTCAACATGTCACCTTCTCTGTCCTCCCCAAATCAAAGCATAACAAGGTGCCCCAAGGCATCATTCTCTCTATCATGATGCCAAGGTATCAAAGGTACAGTCTACATGCACTAGTACATAACTGACCTTTAGTGTCGGTTATTTAAGGCCTTTGGCGTCGGTTTCAAAGTGACACCCAAGTGGGCTCCACTAAAAGTCAAAACCTTCAGCATTAGTTTTAACACTGAAGCCATAACCCTTCCCGCCACCAAAAATGTGCCAGCAAGGGCACTATAGGTGTCGGTTATTTAATAAAAGTGACACTATATCCAGGTCAAAGACGTTGGCATTTCACAAAAACCAACACTATATAACCCTTCCCGCCACCAATAAAACATGCCAGCAAGGGCATCATCAGCGTCAGTTTTTATATATAATCGACACCCATAGCCACATCGGCGTCAGTTTTTTGCTAATAACCGACGTTGTATGTCTTTGTTGTCAGTTTTATACTAATAACCGACGCATATGTGCTGTTTTTTTTTTCTTATCAGTTTGCAGGCATGCTGTATGGTTGGTCAGTAGGATGTAGAACCTACAGTTCAGTTCTGAACTGTAGGTTTATAGCATCCATTGATATCAGCCAACAACAGGCCACAAACCTGCAAAATTAACAAGATGGACAACAATTTATGATCACACACATGTATAAGCACATTTAATTCATATTATTTTTTATCACACACATGTAGAAACCAGTAGTTCCATTTCAAATTTCCTCCATTTTCACACACATTTAGCAATCTGTAGTTCCATTCATTTCATTACTTTTCACATTCAGACACATGTAGAAGCATTCATGAATTGATCATTTTCACATTCACACATATGACAATTTAGAAAAATTCATTCACATTCACACAAAAATAATTATGAGAACAAAGTTTAGAAATATCATTCTTTACTCATCATCGTCATTATCGCCATCGGTATCCCAATTATATTTAAAAATTCCCACTACTTGTAGGGCTTTTGCCCATTCTTCTCTTACATCATCTAATTCTTCCCTCGTATAGGGAGTATGTACATCTAATAATTTTCCACTTGTAGTCAAGTCAGCTTTAAACACCTGCAAAGAGAATGACATATATATATAACTAATAATATATAATAAGATTGATATATTTCATATTATCTAATGAGACTATATATAATACCTTATGTATAGTATCGATTTCCATTGTGGCATGTTTGATAATTAGGTCCATAAATCACATCACATAGTATGCACATGCCCAGTCATTGTCTTGTGTAGCACACTATAAATTGAAATATACAAAATATTCAAAAATACAAATAAGCACAGTTCACATAAATAATATATACATTGGAGTCGGGAAATTACTTTCACATTCTCCCAAATTAGTGGTTGATTCTTTTTCTTGGGGACCTTTCCTCCAGCTCTTTTGAACTCTTTTAAAGCCCTACATGTTTATGTAACACATTAAATTGCATAATTAAATAGTAATGTAATAACATATATTAATGGATATAAAAATATGAAATATTTCTCATGGGAATAATGGCTTTTTCATTGTGTGTCCATATAATGTATTCAATTCATTCCCCGCAGGATCTAAATAATAGACAGTGAACGTATTGGGGACAATAACTAGTAACTCCCAATGCCTAACAATATAGGTAAGAAAGTTAAAAATTAATAACTCAAAATCCACAATAAAAATGTAATTTTCTTAAGTCCAAATTATAAGCAAAGTAAACTTACTCGACATTGAATGGAGCTATTATCACTGTCTTCTTTTTTTTTGCCAAAATATTTAAAAGCAGCACAGCAGTATGAAGTAGCTGAAGAAGGGTCTTTATCTACAAGACTAATCAAAGATGGAACCAAAAATCCCACATGGGAAAATGAAAAATCTGTACATATTGTGTGTAAGTAGTACAAAACATGTATTACGTATGCATTAATATATAAGAAACCAGATCACTGTATATAAAACAAGGTATATGGATGTATAAACAAGATCTCACCATATCCATAGCTCTATCATAGATGTATTCAGCCAATCATAATGAAACAACTCCAAAATATCTTGTATAAATAGCTTGTTATCGTATGATTGACCTGCAGCATCCTCCATAATAGAAACATTTATAGGGCAATTTGGATCATGTTCATCTATCCATACTGCCATACCCCTACAATTAGGACCTAACGAGGCATGTAGGTCCCTTGGAAGCCAACTTAGTACTTCAGGAGGTGGAGGTGGAGGTCGAGATGTAGTGGGTGTCAACCTGTTGACCTGTATATATAATTTCAGATCAATTGAATCATGTATACACACTAACAAATTAACGTAATGTAAATTTACCATACAATATTAGTATAGATGACATCCGCTTTGGGCCACATTATCACTCCGCCTTTTGCCTCACCAAGCATTTTAGAATCTGGGTAGGCATATGGCAATGAAAGATCCCTCCAATTGGGGAGTACATGTATCGGGTTCACACGAACTGCACCGGCTAGTACTGGAGTCCCATGAAACATGTCCCCTGGAAGGGCTGGGTAAGCTTGTGCCTCTGCAATGATATATTCTTGACTTTTTAGACGGCATGGATTCAACCCCTACAAATTTACGTAAAGAATGTTATATACATATATATATAAATATATCATCTTGAAAAGACTAGCTACTATATATGTCATAAAAATACTTACAGTGGACGTACTGGGTGGTGGGTCTACAGGATTACTCCCAACCACCTCTATAGTAAGAGAAGAGCGGCACACCACAGGTACTATCTAAGTGGCAGGCTGAGACATATGCCACTTGCTAATTGCTTCATTGAGTCTCTTATCAAGTGCTTCCTCGACTCTCCTATCAAGTGCTTCCTTAGACTCTCATATCAATTAACTGATCTACCTATACATGGATAAAAGAAATGCTAGCTTCTGATTATTAAATTCTCTTTCGTAATAACATTCTAAACAAATAATAGGTTACCTCAGCTTGTGAAAGTCTCGCTTTTAGGACAGGTTTGCACTGAGGTGGCCCAAAGAACACTTTGATGCCCACACCAGCGCATGCACCCCTAACACGTCCAGGATGCTCTGGTTACCCAGAGCAACTTTCAATTCATCCCTTGTGCCCTCAGGGATGAACTTGAATTCCTTCCTCTGCTCGTGAAGCTCCCGCTAATCGCCATCAATAGAAATTGGTAAGTAAACATAACAATAATCAATATTGATTGCTCTAAGAGTTGAATTTTACCATTTTTGCAACCGCCTCAGCAGTTGCAGGCTTCGTTATATCTCCCTTCTTATTTTGCCTCCCAGCTATCCACGTAGCATGGTGAGGCAGAGGTGCGGGGCCAATAGTAGAGGACTCTACAGTCTCCTGTGTAGCAGCAGACTGAGCAGTAGACTCAGCCTGTAGTCTTTGGCAAACGCCTGCATAGCCTCTTGGACCCATTGTGTGGTCATGCACATTCTGTGCACACCTTTGTCTTTGAGCATCGCTGATATCCTTTTTAGTAAGCACATTGATTTGGTTAGTAACACTAAAGGTTAATATTGAATAGGTGAATACATAAGAACGTATATTAATTAAATTGGGAGTGGCGCTTAATACCTTGAATTCATACATTTTTATTTGGGTAACAAACTCCTGCCAGTCTTTGGGGTCCAGGTAGTTCCATTGCTCAGTGGTTTCCTACTTCCTAAATTTATTTTTTAAAGATAATACAAATAAAAATTATTAGTGTAGAGTTAGTCAAAAAGTGATCAATGTCTAGAATTGGAAATCAATCAAGAACATGTTCTTAGCATCGCGTATGTAATCTCGGGTGAGATTTGTCCTATAGTTCCTTAGGACCCTCCCACAACATTGCATCATGCATTTACGATGCAGATTTTCATCCAAATCAAATATACTCTGCAAAATAGAATTTCTATTAACTATTATCCTAAAAATTAGTAATCTACAAAAATAGAATTGCAAATAATAATAACTCACACATAGTTCCTTCCATACTAAGTCTTTCTTCCCCTTAGGAACTTTATGCCAAGATTCAAAATTAGGACTACAATAGCTATGAGTAAGAACCCCAAGATATGAAATAAATGAGTTGCGGTTTACTCAAACTAGATTTCCTACATGATCGAAATCCACAGCCAGTTTGGGTCCATTGCCCCTTTGTTGTAGTAACTTGTTCATCATTGTGATGCCCCTCACTTTCTCAATTTTTTTTGCTACTCATCAAGTGCCCCAAGTTCTTTAGGGGGTACGTCATCAACCTAAAATTTGCCAAAATAAACACACTTATAGGATATAACTATAAATGGACATATAGATAGAAATATAGGATATATTTTTAAAACTTACATTGTGAGGAGGCGCATTGATATCCTCACCCTCATGGTAATCATCATCACAGTCATCATGCTCATGCTCAGCCATCTAAAAGTGTCATTAAAAAATCAAACATTTAGCATTTGACATAACTAGAAGATAACAAAACATTATAAAGTTCACATTCAGAAAAATAAAACACTTAAAAAATATAAACATGCATGCCTCTAATATTGTGATCTTTTATCAATTAACAATCCTTCATTATGATCTCCGCGCACATATAAGTCATCATTAGCTCCAATATTTGGTGGTGTTGGCAACCCAACTAAGAATGGACTAGAGTCATAATACTTATCATAGTAATGTTCTTCATCTATAGGATCTTCAATGAACTGTCTTTTACCATGAAGAACAACTGATCATTTATCATTTGCAGGATCATTGATATAAAATACTTATTTCACCTATGATGCCAATATGAATGGTTCACCCTTCTCGTCAATCTTTTCAAAGTTCACTAATGTGAAACCCAATTCATCCACTATAACTCCTTTGGTGTTATCAACCCAATTACATTTAAAGAGTAGAATTCTGAAATTTATGTATTCAAACTCCCATATGTCTTCAATGACACTGTAATATGACATTTTAGCTTCACGTGGACTCTTATCCTTTGCACTTGCAAAAAACAATGAAGACGCTTGAAGGGTGACCCCACTGTTTTGGACGACATTCTTATAATCTTGACGCTTTGTGTAATATGAGAATCCATTTATTTCAAACCCTTCATAAGATATAACATTCAATTTTGGTTTAAAGGTGAGGCATTTGATAGTTTTAGTAATATTATCTGGTGTTTGAGATAGTTGATGTAAGACTTTATCTTCAAACCACTTAATAAATGTCTTGTTATGCTCTCTAGCAAGCCACATTGAATTGGCTCGAGGATATTGTCTCTTGATGAAATTGGTATGTTCCTTGATATAAACACTCACTTCGTCGATGTTGTGTAAAATATACAAGTGACCTTATTCCAACTGCTCACGACTTATTACTTTCATTCGTGATCCCAAAATTCCTTTGCCAAAATGTTCATCAATATTCTTGTCATTAACAGGAGTGTCATTAGCACTCTGAAAGTCATTGCAAAAATCCATAACCTCTCTCGCCACATAACCCTCAATAATACTCCCTTTAGGTTGATAACAGTTTCGAACATCACCTTTAAAAACACCCATGTATCGTTCAAAGGGATACATCCAATGCAAGAAAACTGGTCCCAATATTTTCACTTCCCTAGTCAAGTGGACAACAAGATGTACCATGATATCAAAGAACGAAGGAGGAAAATACATCTCAAGCTGACATAGGGTAACAACCACTTCTCTTTGCAATTTATCAAGAGTATCAGGGTCAATAACTTTACTGCACAGACTGTTGAAAAAGAAACAAAGTCTGGTGATTGCAAACCTTACATTCTTCGGAAATATAGATTGAATTGCCATGGGTAATATTTGTTGCATTAGAGTGTGACAATCATGAGATTTAAGACCTATCAACTTAAGATCTTTCATTGATACCAATCTACGGATGTTGGATGAGTAACCCTGTGGCACCTTAACATTTACCAAGCATTCACAAAAAGCTTTCTTCTCCTTTCTAGACAACATGTAACAAGTGGGAGGTAAGTATGTTCTCCGATCGCTACTAATTACTTCTGTTAATTCTATCCTTATTCCCATTTCACGTAGGTCCATTCTGGATTTTATATCATCTTTAGTCTTACCTGGTATATTCAACAGAGTACCAATGACGCTATCACAGACATTTTTCTCAACGTGCATGACATCGATACAATGCCTGATTGCCAAAGAACTCCAATAAGGAAGATCCCAAAATATTGATTTCTTCTTGAATAAAGATTTATCACTCCATGTGGCCATGGTACATTGTGATCTCTTACTAAATTCATTGGCAAAGTCTTTTACTCTTTCATAAACAACCTCCCCTGGTATAGGTTTAGGTGCACTACGTTCCTCATTCCGTTCATTAAATGCTTTGTGCAACCTATGATACGGATGAAATTTTGTAAGAAACCTTTGATGACCAAGATATACAGTCTTGCCTCCATGTTTTATTCATATTGAATCAGTGTTCTCTTCACACGCTTTAGATCCTTTGACACTATATCCAGACAAATTCCCATTTGCTGGAAAGTCATTAACAGTGCAAAACAACATAGCATGCAAACGAAATGTCTCTCTTTGTGAAGCATCATAGGTCATCACACCTTCACCCTAGAGTTTCTTTAAGTCATTAATCAGAGGTTCAAGATAAACATCGATATCATTTCCAGGTTGTTTAGGGCCCGATATCAACAATGACAGCATAACGTACTTATTTTCATACACAACCAGGGAGGAAGATTGTATATAACAAGCATAACTGGCCAAGTGCTATGTTGGCTGCTCAATGTCTTGTATGGATTCATCCCATCTGTACAAATCCTAAGTCTTAGATTCCTGACATCTTCACTGAATTTAGGGTACAATAAATCAATCTTCTTCCACTATGGGGAATCAGACGCATGTCGTAGGATCCCATCATTATTTTTCTTAACATTTGCATGCCACCTCAAATTCTTCGCATCTATCGGATTGGCAAACAAGCGTTGAAACTGTGATATTATAGGTAGATACCACATCACCTTGGCAGGAGAACTAGTTTTGAACTCCCCCAAAGTCGTCAATTTATACCTTGACGCACCACATTTTGGACAATCTTTCAAATCCACATAGTCCTTTTGAAATAATACACAATCATTTGGGCATGCATGTATCTTCTTGGCCTCCATTCCCATTGGGAACAACAATTTCTTTAACTGGTATGTTGAGATTGGCAGCTTGTTTCCTTCAGGAAGAATTTCTTTTAACAAAGACAACAATGATGTGAAGCTTTTATCACTCCATCTATTGTTAGCTTTCAGCTTATACAATCTCAACACTATGCTAAGCTTCATAAACTTAGTACAACCTGTGTATAATGGTATCTCAGGATCATGCACAATGTTTCTAAACATGGGAGGTGGATCGATGTGCTCTACCCCACAACTATCCAGCATCGCATCAATGATGTCTATTGGAACTGGTTCGTTCACATCTATGTCATCGAAGGCAATTTCTTCTTCCACACAAGCACTACTATCGGCATCCACTGATTTTAGGTTTGAAATCTCTCCATGCCAGTGCCATTCTGTATACCTTGTACAATCCCATTGCACATGACATGACTTTTGATTTTGTCACCAGTGTTGACTTTCAAGTTGTTACCGCAATGCCTACATGGATAGTAGAACATATCTTTGGGTTGTCATATGTTCCTCGGAAAATCTAATAAACTGATCAAAACTAGAAACAAACTCTGGGGTGAAGCAGTTTGGAATGGACATCCATGATCTATCCATTCTATGATCAAAGAGAAAACAAGTATATATTAGGGTTTAGGGTTAAAAGATTAGGGTTTATGGTTAAAAGTTTAGGGTTTAAGGTCTTATATATAATAAATGTGTACCACCTATCTCATTCTTGAACACCTAATATGACTAGTAAGTGTATAATGTGTATTGGGTTTTCAAGAAAATTTTGGCAGCATTTCCCCACTGTTCTCCAAGTACATATGTACTTAGAGAACAAACGGGAAAATGTTACCAAAATTTTGTTGAAAACCCAATACACATTATACACTTACATCCTAAGTGAGATTAAGTGTTCAAGAACAGTCCCAAATCGGAGACTATCCAAGATTTACTCCTAATAAGTAAATCTTGGATGGGTTTCTAGGCCAACAAATACATGTATGTTGTCATTCTTATACCTACAATCCTAGTTTCATCATTCATATCCTAAGTTTTGTGTAACATCATTTAATCATGCTTGTCAGTAAATACTAAACAGTAAATAAACCATGATTCCATATATCAAATATTTGAATCAAAATGAATCCTAATGGCACATTGGGAGAGTGAGAATATTATACCTCACTTGAAGGTTGAAGAAGAAATATATGCACATCAATAGCAAGTCAACAACATCTGCAACAACACAAATGCACGATTCAATTCTATTATAATGTATTAATTAGGGGTCAATCTTGAAGTTTTAACTAGAGCTTCATATATCAACATACATACTAGGTCATATTTCAAGTCAAGATTTAGGCATTTAATCACCTTAGGGCGCATACATGATTCACAAGGTATTTGGGTGCACAAAGAATAATATATGTTACTGATTTAGGAGTTCACATAATCATTTTAGAAATAGAAGACCCACATGTGAGTTAAGTTTGAGATTCAACATCAATGTATCTTTAACACGCATGTTTCAAGGTTCAAAGCACATAATCAAATCAAATTAGGTTGCTAGAATGGACAAGTTTGAATCTTATTTCAACATGCATCAAATTTTACTGAATTAGGTCAAGCATGAGGATTAGAAGCACAAATATATGCAAGCACAAGATTTGTTCATATCCTAGGTTGATTTACAATAGCAAAATCTTGTAGTCTTAATCATACCCTAGTCTAGGTATCGTATTCTATAACATTGATTTCAACATCTCCAATGTACATGCATGTTCATCATCAAGATAATCATTATACACAAATGTAGGTATCCTATCATTCATAATTGAGTAATATAGTTAATAAAAGATTAGGGTAAAATGTGTACAAGATTAGGTCTCAAATATAGCAACATGCACATTAGGTCACATTTCATTTGGATTAGTTAATCAAGAGAGAAAGCAAACATTATCATCATCAATCTACATCATACAATATGGATTCACAACACAAAATCAGCCACCAGGGTCGTACTACCACCATGACCGTGCTTCCTAGCACGGCCGTGCAAACCTGTGATTTCACATAGAACAACTTCCACCTCATTTAGAGGATAGGGTGACACATCACTAGTAAATCAAAGAACAAACATATATATGAACAAACCTGGCAGGGCTGGCTGTTGGTGGCTGGAAGCTGGAGGATAAGAAGGAGGAAGAGGACCGACAGTAGAGGAGGTAGAGTGGATGGAGGTGATGGATAGAGCACGGTGATAGATGAGCAGGCAGAGTGGTACCTGTGGCCAACTGAGCAACAGTTGGAGCTAGGTAGCAGTGGCGGCTCTCGTGTATTCCCAAGCTTTGACGTTGCCTCTCAAGCAAGCAAAGGGAGCAGCAGCGGCGGCGGAGCAACGACGGCGGGGGATAAACGGCGACGGGGGAGCAACGATGAGCGGCAACAATTGCCAGACCTAGCAGGTGAAATCACAATGAAACAGAGAATGGGGAAGAGTTTGTTTCGTGCGGGTGCTATTAAGTTTACCATCGTCGTCGGTTGTTTTAGAAATCGACACCTAAGTTCCAAAAGCGTCAGTCACCATAAAAAACCGATGCCAAAGGGGGGTAAAAAATTTTGCGGGGACAGCGCGCGAACACACATTAGCGTTGGTTATTATAAGCAAACAGACGACAAAAATGGGGCCGATTTCTGTCTCATAAAAAATATTTAGTCGTCGGTTATTTGGTAACAACCGATGTTGTATGTGAAATTGTGGAGGTATTTTTTTTGCACTGGAAAATTTGGATTTGGCGGGTGATTTTAGGCATTGGTTTGTTATTGCACAACCGACGCTAAATAAAAAGTGATACCCGTGTCTGGCCGGTCTTCACATATAGATGTCAGTTTGTGTATACAATCGACGTTGTAGGGTTTAGGCGTCGGTTTCTTGGATACAACTGATGCCTCAAAATGTGACATTATAAGCCAATTTTGTAGTAGTGATGTGGCAAATTGCAAGATAACCCCTCAATATGGGTAAATTGCAAGCTGGTCCAAAATAAGCACGTATATAGCAAAGATAGATCAAATATCAATCAAATTGAACCAAATTGAAAACTTAAGCATGTCACATGATATTAAAGCAACTCAAGAGATTAGATTAAGCTTCAATCTTCTCATTAAGAAAAGCAAGCATGATTAAGATTAAGCATTAATCTAGGTCAGGGGACTTACAACCATTAACCCTTAAATAAGGATTTTGCCCCCAAAATCCTATGTGAAAAGAGATAGGTACTTCCTATGCATCTCTTCTTCAGGCTCCAACGTGGCTTCCTCCATGCCACGACAATGCCACAAAACCTTAAGGAAAACAATATCCTTCTTCTCCAACTTCTTTATCCTCCTATCCAGGATTAACACAAGATCTTCTATATAAAACACATCCTCATCTAACTCTACCTCCAGTAATTGTAGATTCAACTCCGCGACAAGGTGACACTTCCTCAACATAGAAACAGTGGATGTGTCTTGGATGTATAGCATACATAAAAGAGTGAGCCTCTTCTAAAACCATCGTTCTTAGACTATCAACATTCGATACAACTTCCCTTTCCATGATAACACATTGTCCCTTCCTCTGACTCATAGAAGCCATCATGCTTCTCGCTGCCAAACTCTACTTGTATTTGTTGTATTACTGGATCATCCTGTTATGTGTCTCTAATCTTCTACCTCAATGTTGGCTTCACCTATAACTGTTCCAACAAACCGGCTAACAAGGACACCTCTGGTTGTATGTTCATCTGACACAAGGAGATAAAAATGTCTCCATTATGGCACTCCAAAGTAGAACATAATTGCACCTTATCCACTGATGAGGACAAAGACTTCCTACTCAAAGCATATGCCACCATATTTGTCTTCTCTGGATGGAAATCTATTGTGCAATCATATTTCTTGGCTAGTTCCATCCAGTGTCTCTTCCACAGGTTCAACTCATGCTTAGGGGAGATGTATTGCAGATTCTCATGGTTGGTAACGGTCTGAAACTTCTCGCCATATAGGTAGTGTCTCCATATCTTACAAGAATGGACCACCACAACTGACTCCAGATAATGCATTGGGTAGTTCTCCTTGTGTCTCTTATACTATTTCAAAGTAAAATAGATCATGTTCTTGTCTTACATCAGCACACAGCCGAGGTCATACTTGGGTGCATCACAAAAGACAATGTAGCTCTTTCCCTGCTCCGACTACACTAACACAGGTACATTTGTCAGCTTCTCCTTTAAAAGTAGAAAGGAACATTGACACATGTCGTCCTAATAAAATGAACACATTTCCTCATCAACTTCGTTAGGGGTAACGCCACTATGTGAAAGTTATTGATGGATCTCATGTAGCATCCTGCTAGACCTAGGAAGCTACATACCTCTATTGGTGTCATAGGTTGTCCCCATTCTAACATTGACTCCACTTTCTTTGGGTCTACACAGACTCCTCTAGTAGATATCACATGCCTAAGGAAAGTCACCTCTTGTAGCCAAAACTCACACTTGTTGAACTTCATGTATATCTGATGTTGTCTCAACAAGGTTAATGCCTAACGATGGTGATGCTCATGTTGAGGGTGCATTGGTTAGCCCAAACAACATAACCACAACTCGTAGTGATCATACCTTGTCCTAAAAGCTAACTTTTGTATGCCATCTGCCTTAATGTGCAGCTGGTGATAACCTAACCTGAAGTCTGTCTTCAAGAACATTATGGCACAATGCAACTGGTCAAATAGGTCATCTATGCATGACAAAGGACACTTGTATTTAATTGTCACCCTTTTCAAATGTCGGATAATCAATGCACAACCTCATTGATCTATCTTTCCTCTTAACGAACAACACTGGAACGCCCAAGGAGATGTGCTCAGTTTTGATAAAACCCTTCCCAAGTAGATCTTGCAATTATTTCTTCATCTCTTAAATTTCAATCAGTGTCATCCTATAAGGTGTTTGTACTATAGGTTGGATACTGAAAACTAGATTGATCTCAAGAAGTAAATCTCTCTAGGAGGGGGAAACACCTAGGAACTTATCAAAAGACACATCCTCAAACTCATGAACAACTGGCACTCCCTGGATACTAAGACTCCTCGCGTAGGTATCTTCACATGTGCCAAACGTGTCACAACCCCATCTCATCATCTTTTCCACTATTATAGCTAAAACCAGACACGTTAGGAGAATCTCCCTATCTTCTTGGAAGATCCACAAAGCATTGCCATCAACAAATGTAACCACCTTGGAACTACAGTGCAAGACCACCTGATATTTCTCCAAAGTATCCATCCTAAGGGTCACACTAAAACTGTGCATATCAAGGGGTATAAGATCCACTTGGATGTCATGTTCTAAGAAAGAAGGAACTCAAAGGGAACATGCTTCCCTAAATGTAGAAACATAGACCATGGATTTCTAATAAGAGGGGATCACCCACTCTCTCTTTATTATATAGGTTACAACTTCTTATGTGTCATTTTACCATTTTCATTTTGGGTCACTTGCCATCGGCATAGGCATCATCAAAATTACCATACTTTCCTTATTAGTTATTCATCATCCTCGTGCATGTCCTCTTGTTTTATTATGTTTTTCAACCCCTAACCAAGAGGTAGATCATCATTTTCACATTTTCTTCATCGAGTAAGGATCATCTCCCTTTGATTATTTCCTATGCCATAAAGGTTTTACTTTAACACTTTCTTCTTCACCCAGGTTGGTCTGAGATTAACTCAATAATCACATTATTCATATTCATTGTTCTTATTCATCTTCTCATATCACACTTATTGTAGGAGGTCTCTCCAACTTACATGGATTTTACACCTTGACTTACTTCATTAGTATGGTTTTATCCGTCTTTTGATTTATAACTTCTTGAAATCACAACCTCAAGAACCTCTCATAGCTTGTTTGTGTTCAGGTTTAGATTTCATGTTGTCATCTCTTTCCCTTTTAATTAGCAAACATTCAAGTTTCAGGTAGGTTACGATGTAGTTCTCATCTTCTTTAGGGTAAGATGGAGGTATTAGTACCGTAATTTTCTAATTTTTTATGCTCTTTATATTGTTTCAAAATGACTACTTGATCAGAACATTCAGAATGATAACAATCTAAGAGCTCCATACTTACCTTTTCTTCAATAATTGAATACTTGGCTAGGGAATCCAAGTACTGAGGTTAGGTAGTATGCATTGTGTTTTATGTTAGGTTCTCAACTTAGACATCGTCCTAGTCCTAAGTCCTAGTGTCCCTGTAGACTCAGCAAACTTGGAGCTCTGATTCATCACCACACAAAGCAAGATTTCTCAAAACAAAGCACGCAATTATCATGGAAAATTGTATTACCACAAAATAGGGTAAACTAAAATCGATCACATAACAACATATACAGCCAAACACTTCTATCTGGGACCATCAACTTGTGCCACTTGTATTCCATACATGCCAAAAGTTATTACATCTCATTGATCATTGGCCAACTAGCCACAACCTATTACATATGATAACATGTTCATTATACAAATCATATCTGTATGCTCAAGGCTAACTGTCAAAAACTCAAAATAGCGTACAACATCTATAAAGCACCCCCAAGGACCTGAGAGTATAGGGATGACCCATAGGACTCTACTACTAGATACTAGTTGCATATCCATGGTCCAACAACCACAACTCTTCTTTCTATCAGTCTCAGTAGCATGATCTCTACCTCATCGTGCACAACCACATAAAAGATCTGAAAACCCATGGGGTGAGACCTAACGTCCCAGAAAGAGATATAACTCTCTGCCACAACTATTAAAGCACGTGTAAACTAAAGTAGATGGACAACACATATTATCAGGTTGAGTAGATTCAACTAAATGATA
Organism: Alisma plantago-aquatica; assembly: GCA_963693085.1. Taxonomy (NCBI): domain Eukaryota; kingdom Viridiplantae; phylum Streptophyta; class Magnoliopsida; order Alismatales; family Alismataceae; genus Alisma; species Alisma plantago-aquatica. The sequence continues at coordinate 1,018,582,729 of OY856410.1, forward strand.
TGTATCCAATAGATAATGTTGATTAAACAATCAAGATAGTTATCTCTAAACAATAGAACAATTAATAATATAAGAAGGAATATGAAGAACATGTTCTTACCGCATTATAATTCAAGAAATTGATAAAAAGATAAGGCAAAGGATTCAAACAATGTGAAGTGTATTTTGACCCTAAGCAAATACTACACGGTTGTGTTACGTCTTTTATTATGCCCTGAGGATTTGAGTAGTACCACTCAAATCCAATCGACCACTGTAAAGTCGAAATCGATACCATACAAGGTCAATGGAAGAGCCAGAATCCATGACCTCTCTAACACCTCTTGGTCAGTACAAGAGAAATATCGTAGAGACATATCAGTTAACTGCAAACAATGACATGTAGTCAAGCTAAAGGATTGGCTCACGCATGGCCATCCATATAAAAACAACTAGTCCAACTTCATATAGGTTACGGTGCTAGAAGAATAGTCTCATGCATGGTCTTTCTAAAAAGAGGCATCACATGCGTCAAATTGCTTCATATCACATATTATAAGGAGAACAACCCATGCATGGCCATCTCACACAACTTGTAATTGTGGATGCAAGGAGATACTTGACTTGCACCACCGCATATTCAAAAATATGTCCTCCAAGTTTCCTGTAGGAATGACTCGTTTCACTATCTAGCAATAAAACTGACATTGGAATGGATCTATGGCACATGGCACCTACATGATTAGGGTTTCACTTGATTAGTTATGCCAATTGTGTGTCTTTTAGCATCAATCAAGTTACAACGTACAAACCCAAAACAAACTCTACAAGGATAAGGGAATAGTACAACTTCAAAAGATATAAAGCGTATAATGTGTGAACTTGTCACATCATCATCACATGATACTTGTAGTATTGCCTTTCACAAGTCCATCGTCAAAGCCACACAACTATACAAGGCTACTACCAATGTCACATCACTAAGGGATATCAAACCCTCAATCACATCACTAGAGGATAATGTGTCATAATAGGCATCAAGAATTCACCAGTTCGTAGGACCCATCACATCAATATGATCTCATCAAGGCTTATATCCATCACCATGTATCATATGATCATCGCCATAGCACACACAATCTATGAAATTCATTCAATCTGCAAGGTTAGAATCACACAAGTAGGAGAGAGAAGACATCATTAGATACTATTCAATTCAAGCAAGGTGATCAAGTATAACACACCCTTAAGATTAGGATTAGGGTTTCTTAAGGGATAATTTAGGGTTTCTAAAACAATGATCATTATTATCCCATCATGCCTCACAAAAGTTCACAATCATTGCCCTATCATATCAACCACATCATAGCATTCGATAGCCATGACACTCATTCAACCTACAACATTTATGTTATACCAATAGGGGAGAGAGAGAGTACTCAAGTGTATGCTAGACATTTCAATCAAGGTAAGTATATGTCATATGTTCAATATTGGGGTTAGGGTTTCTAGTATGCATCTCATTGGGGTTCCTAGGTTAACCATATAACATATTAAAACCTTACATCACCACTTCCCCTATTCTTGGATTGTATGGGTTAACCATCACCACCACCATCACTCCTTCACAACACCAAGGAAGAACGTTTTCAAGCCATTCCATCAACTCAAGAAGGTAAGAGACAAAGAGGGTAGGTGGTTGAAGATCACACATCATGATGGTTGAAGGTCATGGACAAGACCTATGACCAATCATCACCACCACACACCTATGATCGAAGGAAACCAAGGTCAAAGACACACCTTGGTCAAAGGCTACTTCAGCGGTCAAGTGAATCGTTGTAACGACCCCGCCACCCAGTAACCCCCAATTAAGGGAGACCAAGAGGTCATAGCAGTTATCCCAAATTCTGGATCAAAGGTTCGACAAATAATCAATAATAATTATCAAATTCTACTAACTAAACTGAAAAGTTGTAATAAAATTTAACTTTGCATACCTTTTTCAAAAACTTGGATATCTACTTCTATCCACATGGAGTCTATTCTAACCAATCCTCCTTTGAACTTTAATTCATATTTAATTCCACATATGCCACTTTACTATTTATTCTTTTCACTTGTACCTAAAATGTCGACAAATAAAACATCGGTCAGCATAAAGCCGGTATGTGGGGGAAACAATAATCGTGCAACTATGATAACAACATATTGCAGCCAATTATTATTTCAAACAAACAACTTTACATTTTTCACAGAACTGCTCAATCCTTACATACCCTAGCCTCTGCTCTGTCCCTACAGTGGACCTGGATGCTACCTTCCTTATGGTAGATCCCCATTAAACCCCTCATGATCCCACCTAACAGGTGAATCAGTTTCTAGGGTTGAGTCACATGGCATTACCCATAGGTAGCCCACTCCTTAACTCATGGTGTGCTAAAGAGTCTCATGGCACTACATGTGGTTAGCCTAATTTCTAACTCATGATAGCCTAGACCTTGCTCTAGGTTACCCTTTTTAGCCTTTGCAAAGCCACAGAGGAGGATCAGGATCTGAGCCAGTAGGCACATATCTTATGTGATAGTCATATCCACATTATAGTTTGCATGAATTAAATTCATCCAACAGTTTAATTCAAGTCATCGAGGAAAACTTTGAAAAACCTCGAAAACTAATTCGAGATATTCATAAGCGTAACCATATATCTGTGATTGTAGATTTGAGACAGAATAATCCAAGCAAGTAAGAAATCCAAGCAAGCAAGCACACATAACAAGATCCTGAAATAATCATGCAATTCCCTTTTATTACTCATGTCATCAAGATCTATTAAACCTAGCTCACTTCCTAGGTTTTCTAGTCTACTTTTAGGGTTTCCATTCATCTTTTACTATTTTAAACCCTAATTATCTCATTCATTCTTCTCGCAAAATATCAAGGTTACCTTCAACAACATATAACATTGATATCCGAAAAGGCATAATTAACCATCAATTAAGCCCATTAAGCTTCTTTTACATCAAAACTATCACTTTAATCCTTTTCATCCATGACAAGATCATTATGCTTATTTATCATCAATTCATAGTTCATTGTGGTCTAATTCACAAATGAACTCTATTTGTCATTAATCCTACCTTTATCCATTAGAAAATCCTAATTACTTCATTAAGGGTATTTATCCACAATTAGGAACTTTATACTCGAAAAAGCTTAGAATCCTCATATCTTAGCTTTATTCACGATTTTGAATAATTAAAACCATTATGAGTCACATTTACTATTATTAGGGTTTCAAGGCCCATTAAAGCATATTCATGCACAGGAATCTCTACATTAACCAATTACATGCAAAGTTCATCCTTTTTGTGCTTAATGTAACTTTTACAATTAACAGGTGAATATCAACTTTAATCATCCATTAAACCCTACTAAAAGCATTAATCATCTCTAAATAGGGTTTCTTATCCTTTAATTCATTACAGTTGATAAATTACACTACTTTTCGAATTGCAAAAGGAATTAGGCTATAAATATATTTTTATTGCATTCCTCATGTTCTGTTGAGCAAAATGCATACATTATGTGTATCCATCCGAGCTACGGTTAATTAGCTATGAATTTTGCAAATTACTTACTTTGGGCCAATCAGAGCGTGCCACGTCACCTATCCCATGCAATGTTTGTTAGCAGCTTGAAAACATTTCGAATAGTCGATTTTACCCCCGGTTAAGTGGGTTCTTCTTCAGCCCGCGGAGGGGCATATCCGTCCAACGCAACATTACTCTTATTCAACCTTGGGCAGTTCGATGGCTGCCGCCCTAGCCGCCGATCTACAACAAACACGAGCGTTCCCCCTCTTCTCCAAGGTCCGGTGACCATCAGGGATGATGCCCTCACCTCTGACACCCCTCCCCGCACTCAGGGTGGTCATCAGCTAGCATCCAAGAGAGTTGGTTCGTGTTGGCCGTGTCTGCGACCACCAGCAGGTCTCGCAGCCATGCTGCCTTTGTCACGCATAGGTTTGGGCATGGTGACGATAGTAGAGCTTCTCTTTGGAATCGTGGAACCTCTCTCATTGAACGTGGTGACCCCACGAGTCCTCGTTGCCGCAGGGTTAGACGTGCTCTCTTTGACTAGGGTTTGAACAAAGAAGGAGGAGAAGAGAGTGAGACGTGTGGAATCTCTCAAACTCGAGCCAAAGGCCCTACCCCTTATATAGGGGAGGGTATCGATGCCCTAAGATGCTTGCCCACAAAGCAACAGGGCTCTTTCCTAATAGGAATCCAATTCCTTTATTGAGAAGCAAGATTCTCTCTCTCCTAAACATCTTTTTTATATCCTTTATTATTTGGATATTTAGGAATTCGAAAATCCTCTCACTTGTCCTCTTTTATGCTTGACTTTTAATCCATAGGCACGAAATTATGTTTTCCTTTAGTAGAAAATAGGGTTCGTGGTGTAGTTGGTTATGATGTCAGTGTAACACTCTGAAGGTCTCCGGTTCGAGTGCGGGCGAAGCCAATGAAAATACCACTTCTTTAGCAATGCCAGAAATTCATTAATAATGTATCACATTATCCTCTTATTTTGAATTATTGGTATTTTATCTTTCCTCTTTCTTCATTGGGGCTCCTTGGATCCCAAGAAACTCTAATATTTCGAAATTCCCTTATAAGGATACTTATTATCCTTCTAGATGCATCTATATTCATTATTTCTCATTATTTTGTTTATTTCTTATTAAAATATCTATTTTTGAGTATTTCTCTTTATCTTTCTTTTTATTTTCCTCATTGATATTCCATTTAACATTAGGAATCCTTTGGATACGAAAATCCACCAAGGATAACTTAATTATGCCTCCTTCCACTTATTTTCCACATTTTATCATTGTTTTCAATTTCTTTCTTAATAAAGAAATACTTAATTGATCTTTTCTTTTCTTATTGCACTCTCTATGCAACTTTGGACTCCTTGGGACCCAAGGAACCCAAGAAGCACGAAATCCCTCTTTGGATTTGCCTTCTAGAGGTTTCTACATTTTTCTTTTTCCTATTTTCTTATTTACTCAATATTAGAGTTTCTTTTGTCTTTTCCTTGTTATTGGGCCCAATAGCCAATGAAGCCCACAAAACAATCATCAAGGCTATTGTAAATGAAATCCATTTATTCAAAAAAAAATTACGTCATTATTTGTTCAAATATCTTTAATATGAGAAATTACATTTCTCACCAAATGAACCCAAAAAATTGGGGTTGTAACATCCTTCCCCTCTTATAAGAATTTTGTCCTCAAAACTCCATCAGGCAAACAAACAATTCAGGATAAGACTTTTACATGTCCATCATTGGCCCCTATGTGGCTTTGCCCTATCCATGGTGCTTTCAAAGAATCTTTATTATCACATATCCTTTCTCTGAGTTCTTTCACCTTGGCATCTATAAACCTCAAGGTGACTTAGGTCATTTCAGCCTCCCTTGGGGCTCGTTAGGTTCATTGCTCCGCACATGGTCCAGGTACCTCACATAGTGCTCTAAATTGGACACATGGAACTCATCACACATCACATTATCCTACGGGGTAAGGGCAACTTAACCTTCTCCACCAAACCATGTCAAAAGAACCCATGCATCGGGGACTCAGCTCTCTTAGCTATAACTTAGAGGGGTTGGATTTTCATGTCACATATTCCCCCACAGTGAACTGCATGTCAATCTACTTTGCATCAGCTTACAACTCATGTCATCTCTGGTCTCCTTTCAGCCATTGCACGATCAAAGCGACTTCATCTGCACACATTGTGGTCCTTTCTTGACCTTCATGAGGTCCCTTCACCAACATTATCTTAATGAAGTGGTGACCGACACAACCTCCTTTGCAGAGTTTCTTTACATCCCGATACTGTCTATGGTGGTTATCATCACATCTTACAAAGGAAAAAAAAAACTGTCTCTATGTATCACCCTGAATGAGCACACATGCTCTCATCAGACACTCTAGTCTGGATCGTACTAACCATTAGTTAGGGGTGATAAACTGTACTAACATCGAGTTCTTCATGTACCTACTTCCGCCTTATGGAAGTGAACCTTTAGGTCATACTTAAGAACTTTTGAAATCGAACCATCTCTCTCATATGTAGGTCAATTGAATATGTCCATTGACAGTACTCTTTCTTTCTCAAGTCATATAGGTAAGGTGATCTACCATAACCCATATTGCATCTTGACCTTCCTTGATCTAGAGGAGACTTACCACAACATCCATAGTGATGAACTCCCATTCCTTCTCAGGGACTCTTTTATCCTCTATATCGATACACTGGGTTACTGGTGTTCGTCCTTCACCTCCTGGCTTGCATGGCAACATACCCCATGCAACTTCATCTTAAGCATCCAAAGTACTATTGTCACTTATTATCTTGGTAGTACCATGGTATATGGTAATCTTAAATCATAATCTCCTATATTGTCATGATTCCTTAGGATCAATTCCTCAGAAACCCTAAACCACTCTAATTAGGGTTTTATCACCTTCTTTTCCAAAGAAGTGCATCTGAGGTACTACCACTATCCTTTCATTGCATTAGGGACTAGGCTGGCTAACCAAACAACCTTTAACTTGATCAACCAATATTGTTACATCTGAGTGTTAGCCAAACTTATTTCTTTTCCAACTGAGGGTTAACCTAACAACCTCTTCTAGCCTCCATCTAAACTAGGCAGTTGTATCTCATCCAGAGCATCCATTACCACTTCACATCCTTATGTGTTAGGTAACATTGAAGACATACACCTCCATGTAATCACTTATCATCTCATCTCATCTCTAAGTCTATCTTCATCAAGAAAACTTTGAGCTTATTCTCTTGGTTTTTCGAACTCAAACTTGTATAACTCATAGCTCATGATAACAACATCCTCATAAGATGACTACATTATTCCTCTTAGCATTTGTAAACCATCCATGTATCGTTCACTCTACCAGGGTATGTTATCATCTTTGTCCTCATACCTCATGGAAATGTTCCAACTCACATCACCGTTTATCCTCGGTGTATGGCATGCGTATTGTCCTATCTCTCACCCCCATAACAAGAGGAAATAAGCATTTGGCTGCAGTCTAAATATAGAGTTCTTCCTATTCCAAGAGTAGAGATGGTACATCCCACCTTACCAGTACACCTTTAAATATTAGTTGAAATGTGCAGCTTATGCCTCTACATCACAATCATCTTGATATCAACGCTACTCCCATGGAAACTGGTCTCGATCCTACTTGGGTCCACACACAATCCTTGGTCATCTCCTCTAGGTCTATAGGGTGCCGGTATTTTTGGGGTCATCCTTCTTCCCTCATGCATCCAGAGAGTGCCCTACTCATCTGCCCTTTGGGTCCCATGAGTTCATGAAGGTGATCAATCTCCTAACCCATGGCCCTCAGACAATTATAGTTGTTACCTCCCGACCCTATGGTCATGTGCAACTAGGGAATTAGGCAACTCCTACTTCCATCGGTCTTATTCCTACCTAACCCTAGGATAGACTTAGGATTCTATTATAGTACATGTCCAGCTTAGAACCTTACCTAAGACTTCATCATCTCTCTCTCTACATTCATGGGTTGACTTTCATCCTTTCATAGGGGTCATGGCAACCTGCCTACCTTGGTCAGGCCCCATATCGGTTACCTCCATGGTAACACATCCACATGCACTTAGAGATGGTTATCTATGGGTCTACAGGTTCATTCTCATACCATGTACATTTCACTTAGCTTCTAAGGATCCTATGAGACCTCTTTAGGTTTCCTTAAACTAACAAAACTGGTATGCACCCTACAAAAAGGGTCCCTCTCCCAAGGTGGGAGGAAACTACAACTCTTGACAACAAGGTCACAACATCCTTAGGGTTTATAATCACATGAGCAGGTTTAACCCAACAGCTACTAAGGCACAAGTAGACCACCTACCAAACCATGCTAGGTCATACTTATTCTCTTCATCGTGATCATACCTTCCCATTCCATCACTTAGCTGTGGGGGTTCATCAAACATACCTTTAAACTTAAGGGGTTCCCTCTCCTCTAACCATGAGGAGTACCATGCTCGAATGTATAGAAACTCAAACCTTGTCATGATTATCGGGTACACCACTTACCCTCTTAGGCCTAGGAACCCTAGGTTCATTTCTCTGATGTCCGACTATCTGCTCAACCTCTTAACCACGAACCAAACATGTACAACGTATGACATGCACTTCTTGTCATCCTTCTACTCGAGCAACACTTTAGAGTTGAGTCCTCCTCAAGGACAACCAACAAGGTATAAGCCTTACAACCTATTACTAAACCTCTTCATGGTTTAAGGAACTCATCTTCCCCATCTATACCATAGGTACAGAGGTGCCAAAAGACTCATCCTCTCTCTAGGGTTTGGTTCCTCTCATGGCAACCAGGACATCATCAGCCTCCAAGGATCAAGCATGAGGCAACCACGAACATCCACTTAGGTCGCATCATCCTCAACTCCCCACTTTTCCTCATATCTCAGAGTCTAGGCTTCCAACCTTCTTGCTTGGGTCCTTCTCTCTCTCTCTCTAGAGCTAACTCCACAACCAGCCTTATACTAAAGGTCCTCTCTCCATGAAGATGGATCAGGCTCACAAGCATACCTCTACATGGTGAAGCCTATGTTCACGCTTATGTTTGCTCAAGGTTATCCACAGCTTAGTATGCTTATCTCATCAGCTATCCAACATACTCCCTTGGACAGGGTTTTGACCTACTACTCGCACTATTGACATATTCTGGGTGCCTACTATGCCATGCTCATATAAGCTCATGGGGTTTCCATAGGTTCTTCTCTAACCTCATCAAAGAAGGAGTTATCCTTCACTATAACATGCACGACCCTCCCCAGGGTTGGGTCGCCAAAGGTACTCAGACATCCAACCTCTCATGGATCATATGGCATCCAAGGCATGCCCATCCAAACACCTAGTTTACCATGACATCTAACTCATCATGCCATCTCTCTCTCTAACCTTCACTTAGGGTTAGGGTTAACATCATCCTTAGAGAATGTGACATGTCTCTACTTGTAATGGAGATCTCTACCTCCAAGACCAACTTTCTTTACTTATCCTCCTGACAAGAAGGTCTAGCCTCAGGTCTCTCCTGAGGGCATGACAACTTATGCCATACAACCTAAGCATGTATCTATTCTTTTACGCTTAATCTATTAAGCTTATGTCCATGACATCTTATTTACATGCTTTTTATTAATTTGGTGGAGGATTCCCTAAACCTTATCAACCTTACCCATACCATGAGAGGGTGAGAAAAAGAAAGAAAACCCTAATCCTTAAGGTCCTTAACAGCATTTGACTTGAGAAGGGATGAACAAGATGAGAGAGTCCTAAAGATATCTTATTTCGAGTCAGATCCTAAGACATTGGGAAGACAGTCACACTAATCTGAGAGTCCTCATATTCCAACTAGTGGTGCGGAGGAAAATCTTGCCAGCCCCCAGACATGATCCTTTTCTAGACACCTTAGTCTTTCAAAAAATCCTCTAATGAATCCCTTGGGTTCTACGGAGTTTGTAAAATTTAATAATTATTAAATATTAAATGAGGAACCTACGCTCTGATACCAAATGTAATGACCCCGCCTCCCAGTAACCCCCAATTAAGGGAGACCAAGAGGTCAGCGCCATTATCCCAATTTCCGGATCAAAGGTTCGACAAATAATCAATAATAATTATCAAATTCTACTAACTAAATTGAAAAGTTGTAATAAAATTTAACTCTGCATACCTTTTTCAAAAACTTGGATATCTACTTCTATCCACATGGAGTCTATTCTAACTAATCCTCCTTTGAACTTTAATTCATATTTCATTCCACATATGCCACTTTACTGTTTTTTCTTTTCACTTGTACCTAAAATGCTGACAAACAAAACGTCGGTCAACATAAAGTTGGTATGTGGGGGAAACAATAATCGTGCAACTATGATAACAACATAGTGTAGCCAATTATGATTTTAAACAAACAGCTTTACATTTTTTGCATAACTGCTCAATCCTTACATACCCTAGCCTCTGTGTTGTCCCTACAGTGGACCTAGATGCTACCTTCCTTATGGTAGACCCCCATTAAACCCCTCATGATCCCACCTAATAGGTGAATCAGTTTCTAGGGTTGAGTCACATGGCACTACCCGTAGGTAGCCCACTCCTTAACTCATGGTGTGCTAAAGAGTCTCATGGCACTACACGTGGGTAGCCCAATTTCTATCTCATGATAGCCAAGACCTTGCTCTAGGTTACCCTTTTTAGCCTTTGCAAAGCCACAGAGGAGGATCAGGATCTGAGCCGGTAGGCACATATCTTATGTGATAGTCATATCCACATTATAGTTTACATGAATTAAATTCGTCCAAAAGATTGATTCAAGTCATCGAGGAAAACTTTGAAAAACCTCGAAAAAATAATTCAAGATATTCATAAGCATAACCACATACCTGTGATTGCAGATTTGAGACAGAATAATCCATGCAAGTAAGAAATCCAAGCAAGCAAGCACACATAACAAGATCCTAAAATAATCATGCAATTCCCTTTTATTACTCATGTCATCAAGATCTATTAAACCTAGCTCGCTTCCTAGGGTTTCTAGTCTACTTTTAGGGTTTCCATTCATCTTTTACTATTTTAAACCCTAATTATCTCATCCGTTCTTCTAGCAAGATATCAAGGTTACCTTTAACAACATATAACCATGATATCAGAAAGGCATAATTAACCATCAATTAAGCCCATTAAGCCTATTTTACATCAAAGCTACCGTTTTTATCCTTTTAATCCATTACAAGATCATTACGCTTATTTATCATCAATTCATAGTTCATTGTGGCCTAATTCACAAATGAACTCTATTTGTCATTAATCCTGCCTTTATCCATTAGAAAACCCTAATTACTTCATTAAGGTTATTTATCTACAATTAGGAACTTTATACTTGAAAAAGCTTAGAATCCTTATATCTTAGCTTTATTCATGATTTTGAATAATTAAAACCATTATGAGTCACATTTACTAATATTAGGATTTCAAGGCCCATTAAAGCATATCCATGCACAGGAATCTCTACATTAACCAATTATGTGCAAAGTTCATCCTTTTTATGATTAATGTACCTTTTTACAAGTAATAGGTGAATATTAACTTTAATCATCCATTAAACCCTACTAAAAGCATTAATCATCTCTAAATAGGGTTTATTAATCTTTAATTCATTACAGTTGATAAATTACACTACTTTTCGAATTGTAAAAATAGTTATGCTATAAAACTATTTTTATTGCATTCCTCTTGTTCTGCTGAGCAAAATTCATATATTATGTGTATCCATACGAGCTACGGTTAATTAGCTATGAATTTTGCAAAATTACTTACTTTGGGCCAATCAGAGTGTGCCACGTCGCCTATCCCATGCAACGTTTGGTAGCAGCTTGAAAACATTTCAGATAGTCAATTTTACCCCCAGTTAAGTGGGTTCTTCTTCAGCCCACAGAGGGGCATATCCGTCCAACGCAACATTACTCTTCTTCAACCTTGGGCAGTTCGATGGTTGTCGCCCTAGACGCCGATCTACAGCAAACACGAGTGTGCCCCCTCTTCTCTAAGGTCCGGCGACCATCAGGGACGATGCCCTCACCTTCGACGCCCCTCCCCGCACTTAAGGTGGTCCTCAGCTAGCATCTACGAGAGTTGGTTTGTGATGGCCGTGTCCGTGACCACCAGCAGGTCTCGCAGCCGTGCTGCCTTTGTCACGCATAGGTCCGAGCATGGTGACAACGGCAAAGCTTCTCTTTGGCATCGTGGAACCTCTCTCATCGACTGTGGTGACCCCACGAGTCCTCGCTGCCCCAGGGTTAGCCGTGCTCTCCTCGACTAGGGTTTGAACAAAGAAGAAGGAGGAGAAGAGAGTGAGACGTGTGGAATCTCTCAAACTCGAGCCAAAAGCCCTACCCCTTATATAGGGGAGGGTATCGATGCCCTAAGATGCTTGCCCACGAAGCAACGGGGCTCTTTCCCAATAGGAATCCAATTCCTTTATTGAGAAGCAAGATTCTCTCTCTCCTAAATATCTTTTTGATATCCTTTATTATTTGGATATTTAGTAATTCGAAAATCCTCTCACTTATCATCTTTTATGCTTGAATTTTAATCCATAGGCACGAAATTATGTTTTCCTTTAGTAGAAAATACCACTTCTTTAGCAATGCCACAAAATTCATTAATAATTTATCACATTATCCTCTTATTTTGCATTATTGGTATTTTCTCTTTCCTATTTCTTCATTGGGGATCCTTGGACCCCAAGAAACTCTAATATTTCGAAATTCCTTTATAAGGATACTTATTATCCTTCTAGATGCATCTATATTCATTATTTCTCATCATCTTGTTTATTTCTTATTAAAATATCTCTTTTTGAGGATTTCTTTTTATCTTTCTTTTTATTTTCCTCATTGGCATTCCATTTAACATTACGAATCCTTTGGATACGAAAATCCACCAAGGATAACTTAGTTATGCCTCCTTCCACTTATTTTCCACATTTTATCATTGCTTTCAATTTCTTTCTTAATAAAGAAATACTTAATTGATCTTTTCTTTTCTTATTGCACTCTCTATGCAACTTTGGACTCCTTGGGACCCAAGTAACCCAAGAGGCACGAAATCCCTCTTTGTATTTGCCTTCTATAGGTTTATACATTTTTCTTTTCTCTATTTTCTTATTTACTCAATACTTGAGTTTCTTTTGTCTTTTCCTTGCTATTGGGCCCAATAGCCAATAAAGCCCACAAAACAATCATCAAGGCTACTGTAAACGAAATCCATTTATTCAAAACAAATTACATCATTATTTGTTCAAATATCTTTAATATGAGAAATTACATTTCTCACCAAATAAACCCAAAAAATTGGGGTTGTAACAATCGCCAAACTCAAACAGTCGAAGAGAAACTCAACCCATCCATGCAAGCAAGACGCCATCAAAGAAAAATGGTCGCATGATGGCAACAAGACCAGCGTTTAAATGAAAACCCTAGGTCATAGGAAATTTAGTGACCAAGCATCGCCAATACATATGGTTGAAGTGAAGTCCACCATCTATGCGACCGAAGCAAATGACTGGTCCATGTGATCGAAGAGAACACTTATGTGACCAAAACCAAGGAGATCGTCTAAGCAAGCAAACCTTGTCCAAAAACTCAACAACATAGAACACCACATGAGGAACATCTAAAGGTGAGTAAGACATTCATCTAGAATGATTAAAAATAGGGATTATAATCTTGATAAGTGGACCTCAAAGGAAAAAGACATTATATCATGTTCGTGCCCGAAAACCCAAGAAAACTAATTCTCAACACATAGGAAGATCAAACCAAAATAAGGGTATCGTAACCATACGTTCAACACATGATTGTAGGACCAAAAACATCCATAATCACAAGATAAACCAAAACATCATCAAAGAGACCAAAAACCAACATTACGATGTGCATGCAAGAATAAGCTTATCACCATCTTCAAGAACAAGGATATGAAATAGGGTTTGAGAAAAAGAGCTAATCTAAGCAAGATTACTTCAGAGTCATAAATCCTAGGTTGAGATACAAACATCACAAACTTCCCAAAAACTCCATCGTTACGAGAGGAAAGTCTAAACCATAGATTTGATAAGAAACTAACACTCAAGCATATGCATGTGTAACAAGTACTTCCACCATTCATATAAATTCGAATACAAGAATTAGGATTAGGTAAAGAAGGAAATCATTCAAGATTGTTATAGGGACTCATACCCTAAACAAGATATCATCATTTACATCATTTAAATCACATTTTTGGAGCAAGTTGCAAGTAGAAATAAAGTGCAATAGTAGTAGGGGGAGTTATATAACCTGCCTTAGATGATGGTTGCACCACCTCCAAGCAAGAAGCTCCAAAGAAAGAGAAAAACCTAGCCTTGATTGTGACGATCCGACAACAAATCAGACCGTCACTATGTAATTAATTACGGAATTAACCATAATCAGCAGAATAAAAAAATCACTAAAAATTAAAACCTTTTGCAAAGAGATCTAATTCCAGGAAACTCTTATAAAGAGAACCAAAGTACTGCATACATTATAGTTCACATTGTACATACCATGTACCATCTCTTCTTGAGGAATATATTTACAACAGTTGCTTTGCCAAAACTATACATAAGCAACATAAAACCTCGAGGCATTCAAGCCAAAATCTCAGATCAATCATGAAAACACTGATTACTGACTCCAATGACCTGAGAGTATAGAGACGACACATAGGACTCATATTTGCAAGACACGACAGTCAGTATCTCCACCTGAGATGTTACTGTTATCCCTGATGTTTCTATCCTTCCCCTGCTGTATGGTCCCTACATGCTCGTTCGCGTCTACCTAAAAAATGTTGGTGACCAATGGGGTTAGACCCATGTCCCAACGAGAGATATAACTGTCCTCCAATAATATTATCATTGCAGATAAACAGTAATAAATTGAGCAGAGGATTCTTTATTATTAATAAGTAGGATAAATCATTGTTTAAGCAAAATAGAGCAATATCATCTTTTAAAAGCATTACAACTATATATGATAAAGCAGTAAATCATCTATTTAATAAGGAATATGAAGAACATGTATAACATTTATCCATTTTAGGATACATTAAGCAATGTAACATCAACCAATGATTTCCGTATTTCATCCTTAAGAAAATACGCTACACAGCTGATTACATTTTACAATCACACTTATACCCTGAGGAGATGAGGTATTCCGCTCATACTCCAACTGACAATGGCGACGTAAAGCATCAGTTCCATACCTAGGTCAATGGAAGAGTCGGACTCCATGACCTCATCTATCTCGGTCAGTGCGATACCACATGCAGGACATCTCGTGTCTCTGCTAAATAGCTTTCTAGGGTATACTGGCAACTTCACTATAGAGCTATAGCGGCGGCTTCACTCTCTTCGCAATCGAGATATTTCATGTTTATCTCACATCGATCCAGCATTAAACATCATCGGGAGATTTGTGATACATCCATCCCGGCACATATAATGAAGGATTGAGAGATATCGTGTTTATCTCACGTCAATCCCACATTAGGGCGTAAGGATATTTGCGCCCATTACCCCCACATATTCAAAAATATACCCTCCAAAAGATCCCGTGGGAAAACCTATTTTACCATCACCAGCTACTGACGATGATGGATCTATGGCCAGAGCTCTACATGATAAGATCTCACTTGATTAATTAAGTGCATTACCATATTCTTTTAGCATCAGCCAAGTTTTCAAACATGAATTATTATGACAAATGCTACAAGGAAAAGTGCAATACATCTATCAAGTACTTTTCAAAACTTTATAAAACATTGGGATCTCAATCCCTTATCTCGTTACTGGGAATTCTCATCCCTCGACAATATCATCATCATGTTTACTGGATCTGGGTATTCAAACCCTTAGTTCATCATTGAACATTGTTATCACTTATCAGGTAACTATTACCTCCAGGTCATCTGACCAAGGTATACATGATACCTTTTACACAAGCATCTCACATATCTCACAAGGCACATTAAACATCATAGCTCATACATGGCTATGTTCATCAACTTATGATACATGCATAGTTAGTATACTTGATAACAACCATATCAATTACATATGAACACCATGCAATACAAGGGTAACACCACTATTACCTCATTAGGGTTAGGGTTTCTCATTCTTTATCAATTAGGGTTTCTCATACCATTACCTGAAATTAGGGTTAGGGTTTCCCATTCTTTATCAATTTAGGGTTTCATGATCACATTATCAAAGATCAAACCCTAATTCATACTTTACACGTATTAATAGTATCAATGTATACACATTACATGTTTATTACACAATTATGAGTTTCTCTCTCATCCTCTCTAGGATGTTGATTACTCCATACTTTATTAAGTTGGCTCATACTTTCACTAAAGTACATGCACCTATGCTTATCATAGTGTATTGAGTTTATTACTTTCATAAGCATCAAATGACAATCATTCTAAGTGTACTATTCACCTAAGTAATTTAGAGGTACTTCCATTGTAATCAACCTTGAGATAACAAACACTCATAGGGTTGTTTGACCTTACATGGTTTTGAGACTATTTGGTCTCTAAACGGTTTGAGATTATTTAATCTTCAAACGATCTTGAAAATCCCTTTAACCTTCAAATAGTCTTGAGACCCCTATAACCTTCAAACGGTCTTGAGATCCTCTAATCTTCAAATGGTCTTGAGATCCTCTAATTTTCAAACAGTCTTGAGACCCCTTTGACCTTCAAACGGTCTTGAGATCCTCTGATCATCAAACGGTCTTGAGACCACTTTGACCTTCAAACGGTCTTGAGATCCCTATGACCTTCAAACGGTCTTGAGATCCCTTTGACCTTTAAATGGTCTTGAGATCCCTTTGACCTCTAAACTTTTTGGGGCCGTTTGGACTAAATTAGGTTGAAATTGTTTGCACTCTAAACGGTTTGAAACCGTTTGGCCTATCCAAAGTTGAAACCGTTTGAACTCTAAATGGTTTGAAACCGTTTGAACCACTAAACGCTTTTGAAACCTTTTGGCCTCTAACAGTTTTGAAACCGTTTAGCCATCCAAGGTTGAAATTGTTTGGCCATACAAATTTGAAACCATTTGATATTGTTGGTCTAGAGGTGTGTGCTAAGATGATGTCATCATAATCAAGCTTCAGACCTCTGATTCTACTATCCATACAACTGATGGATTCATTAATTCATCAATTACTCAAGAAAAATTCGAGAAGAAGGAAAGATCAACATATATTGCAAGATTGAAATCAAATAATCATATCAATGGGTTCAAGTTATATAACCCGCCTTCAAAGCTCCAAGATTTTCATCTTTAATGGTGAAGACAGCTTCTCCAATTATCCAAGGCACATTCTCAACCCTTTTGATGTAAAAGATTGCCAAAGTTGAGCATTGGATGGAAGAGAGAAGAAAAGAAGAGTTATAACTCAATTTTAGCCTTCAACCCAAGGTTGAAGATGACCATAGATCTAACCTCAAGCTTGGGGAATGCTCTCCTCCTTATCCTTTGCTTCCTTGGTCGTCGGCCTAAGTGGGGAGTGAATGTGTATTATGAAAATAGCCTTTCAAGTAGTGGATAATTGAGTGTATATAATTGAATTCTTACGAGAGAGAAAATAGGAGGGAAGTCATTAACTTTCCTTGCCACATGCCCCCTCCACTTCCTAGTATCCGAAGCTATCCTTATTATCTTCAAATTCCTTTGAATTAACCTTGAATTATAATTGACCATTAAGCTCCTTAATAAATATAATACTATTATCCATTAGCACCTTTATTTTAGTGGACATTACTTTTCAATTAAAAATGTAGGTAGATATTTTTCACCTACTTAGGATTATAACGGTGCCTCCAAGGTGTTTTGGACGCCATTTCATTATAGGATTTCTCCCATAGCTTTTTAGTTGATGGGGACTTCATTTAATTTATATATTTTTGCTACAAAATAACTTAGGGTTTCAATTATGCTTATTTCTTGATTATTTTATTATCAAGAGTATCATTTCTCAAATGTGGTTCAAACAAGACGCCCCTTTCTTTTTATTTTCTCTAAATGATACCAAGAGACAATAGGGACACTCTTGAAGTGGTATTTTACATATTTAACCCTAGGTTTTAGGTAAATTACAAATTCCACCAAAACTAGTATTCAATGTACAAGTATTATTCAAACAAGCCCCTTCTTGGAATTTAGGCTTCCACAAACCATCCCTTAGCATCCTTCTCATTCTTATGATGCTAAAGTACTTGAGGAACATTTATCATGTAACATTTTGCAAGGTAACCCCTTATATTGGGTAAATTGCAATTTAGTCCAAAACAAGCAAATATTGCTTCAACATTATTCAAATGGGACCAAAATTGAAACATAATCTCTCCTTTAGTCTTAATTACTTTTCAAAAGATAAAGACAAGAATATAAATGACTTACTTAAGAAAAACTCCTATGGTTAAGGCGTAACCCAGGTCAGGGATGTTACAATTATCCACCCCTAATAGGGATTTCTTCCCCAAAATCATCAAGAGAAAAGAGAAGGGTACTTCCTCCTCATCTCTTCCTCCAGTTCCCACGTAGACTCTTCAATGCCATGATGATGCCAGAGAACTTTCACAAGAATTATGTCTTTCTTTTTCAACTTTTTGATTCTCCTATCAAGAATCATCATTGGTCCTTCTTCATAGGATATATCTTCATTTAACTCTACCTCTACATGTTGCAATACTAACTCTGTATCAGGGTGACACTTTCTCAGCATGGATATATGGAATACTGGATGCAATCTATGTAGTTCAGGTGGCAACTCCAACTTATAGGCTACCTTTCCAATCCGTTCAGTGATTGGATAAGGCCCCATAAAGCTAGGAGCTAACTTACCCTTCTTCCCAAATCTAAGAACACATTTCGAAGGTGAGACTTTGAGATATACTCTATCTCCAACTTGGAATTGTAAAGGTATTCACCGTTTATCAGCACATGACTTCTGTCTATCATGTGCAGCCTTTAACTGTTGTTGTATTACTTTAATCTTTTCAGTTGTCTGTTGCACTAATTCAGGACCGAAAAATTGGTATTCTCCTATTTCATACCAACACAATGGAGATCTACAATGTCTACCATATAATGCTTCATATGGTTCCATATCAATACTGTGTTGATAACTATTGTTATAAGCAAATTCTATTAAGCTCAAGTGTAGATCCCAACTTCCTACAAACTGAAGGACACATGCCCTAAGCAAATCCTCCAAGGTTTGTATAGTCCTCTCAGATTGTCCATCTGTCTAGGGGTGAAAGGCAATACTGAATCTTAACTATGTACCCAGTGCTTTATGTAGTCGTTCCCAAAACCGATTTGTGAAATGGGGACCTCTATCAGAAACAATTGTGGCTGGAACTCTGTGTAAGCACACTGTCTCATCTATATAGATCTGTGCAAGTTTCTTAGCAGTATAGGTTGTTTTGATAGGAAGAAAATGAGTTGACTTAGTCAACCTATCAACTATTACCCAAATGGAATCATGACTTTTGGCTGTTTTGGGTAAACCAACCACAAAGTCCATGGTCACATGATCCCATTTCCACTGTGGTATAGGTAAGGGTTGCATTGTTCCTGTGGGCTTTTGATGTTCAACTTCAACCTACCAACACACTGGACACTGCATAACAAACTCATCTACATATTTCTTCAAACCAGGCCACCAATTCATATCTTTCAAGTTATGATACATTTTGGTGCTCCCTGGATGCATTGCATACATGGATGAATGAGCTTCCTCCATGACTAACTTCCTTAAGTTATTGGCATCAGGTACTACCATCCTACCATGGTAACAGACCACCTCATCATCTGACTCATGAAAACCATCTCATTTCTCACTACCATACTCTGACCTGATCTGCTGAATAATAGTATCAGCTTGTTGTGCCTCTTTGATCTGTTGTTTTAGAGTAGGTTTCACTTGCATTTCAGCTAACAGTCCAGCTAACAAGGATACTTTAAGCTGTACATTGTTTTGCCTCAAAGAGACAAGCATGTCTCGTTTAAAGCACACTAAAGAGTTCAACTGTGCTTTGTCTATAATTGGTGATGATGATTTTCTACTTAGTGCATCAGCCACTACATTAGCCTTTTCCAGATGATAATCAATTGTACAACCGTAGTCCTTGATTAACTCCATCCAGCGGAATTGTCTCATGTTCAACTCATGCTGTGAAAAGATGTATTTTAGGTTCTTATGGTCTGTGAAAATCTAGAATGTCTCTTCATAGAGATAATGTCTCCAAATCTTCAACGCATGAACCACTGCAACCAATTCTAGATCATGCGTCGGATAATTTTCCTCGTGTTTCTTAAATTGTCAAGAAGCAAAAGAAATCACTTATTTATCCTGCATCAACACACATACTAGACCGTTCTTAGAAGCGTCACAGAATACAATATACCCCTTTCCCTACTCAGGTAACACTAACACTAACACAGGCGTACTTGTTAACCTTTCTTTCAACAACTGGAAAGAATGTTGACACTTGTAATTCCAGACAAAAGGAACCTCCTTCCTGGTTAACCTAGTTAGGGGTAATGCTATAGAACTCAAGTTCTTAATGAACCTCCTATAGTAGCCTGCCAGTCCTAGAAAACTGCATATCTCCATTGGTGTCTTTGGTTGTTCCCACTCCAAGACAGATTCTACCTTTTTAGGATCAACACGGATACCTGAGGTAGATATTACGTGTCCTAGGAAAGACACTTCTGATAACCATAATTCACACTTGCTAAACTTGGCGTATAGCTTGTGCTCTCTCAGTAAAGTCAGGGCCTGACAGAGGTGTTGCTCATGTTGTTGAGCATCTCTACTATAAATCAGGATGTTCTCTATAAAGACTACTATGAATTGATCAAGGAATGGCCGGAAAAATCTATTTATGAGTTCCATGAATGCAGTTGGTGTATTAGTTAGTCCAAACGACATAACTATGAACTCATAGTGACCATACCTTGTCCTAAAGGCTGGTTTAGGTATGTCACTCTCCTGGATGCGTAACTGATGGTATCATGACCTCAGATCTATTTTAGAGAATATAGTTGCACCACACAACTAGTCAAACAAACCATCTATTCTTGGCAACGGATATTTGTTCTTTATGGTTACTTTGTTTAGTTGTCTATAGTCTATGCATAATCTCATAGACCCGTCCTTCTTTTTCACAAAGAGAACCGGAGCACCCCAAAGTGAAGTACTCAGTCGAATAAAACCCTTTTCAAGCAACTCCTGTAACTGTTTCTTGAGTTCTGCCATCTCAGCAGATGCCATTCTATATGGTGTTTGAGCTATAAGTTGCGTACCTGGGATTAGATTAATCTCGAAATCAATCTCTCGGGGTGGAGGAACACCTAGAAGTTCCTCAGGAAACACATCCTCAAACTCCCTAACAATCGGAACTTCAGAAAGACTAGGACTCTCTGCTCTGGTATCTATCACATGTGCCAAGAATGCTTCACATCCTTATCGCAATAGTTTCTCAGCTATCATTGCTGACACTAGACAGGTTGAAAGAATCTTTTTGTCCCCATGAAAGACCCATGTATCACCATTGTCTGAGAACATAACCTGCTTGGAACCGCAATCCAAGACAACCTTATACTTTTCTAGGGTGTCCATCCCAAGGATTATGTCGAACCCAGGCATCTCAAGTGATATAAGATCCACCTGAATGCTATGTTCTGAAAAAGAAAGAACACAGGGAGAACATACCTCCCGCAACACTGCAGATCCAACTAATGGAGTTTCTAATAATAAGTTATCTGCTCTATGACTGACAGTCATATTGCAGTCATGAATCACTTCTCGAGTGATAAAGGAATGTGTAGCGCCCGGATCAATCAAAATAGATACAAAGCAGGATGAAGACATATCAGAATGAAATAATTCCATCTGACATGTCACAACTCGTGGGTTGACCACTGCTTTCGGCTAATTCATAACATAGAATCTTGTCGTCATTGGTTGTCGACCACTCACCCCGTTGTTAGATGCAGATGAACCAGCTTGGGACGTTTGTCCACGTCCCCATGTGCCACTACTGAACCGTCACTTCTGAGTAGGGCTGTAAATGGGTACGGGTATACCCGTGTACCCGCAAAACCATACCCGCCAAAAACCGTCATGGTTCCAATTTTCTAGACTCGCATACACGCATACTCGCATACCTGCATACCCGTACTGTCCCGGTTCCAATAATGGGTATAGCTATACCCATACCCGCTAACCCGTGTACCCACAAAAAAATATAAATTTATACATTTATATATGAGTTTGTTAGAATCTATGGCTAACAAACTACTGGACATGATCTAACGGTGGACATTTCTAACCTAATTTAGCCCAAATACTAAAGCTATTGTCCCAGACCATCGGCTCCCCTTCAGGCTCCCCCCTCATTCTGCTTTCCTCATATCGAGCGGAGACGGAGGACGAAGCTAGAGCTAGGGCTAGCCGCCAGCTGCCAGCCTCCAGGCTCCAGCCAGAGCGATTTGGGACCAGCCCTCGCCCTCTTGGCCGGTAAAGGCAGGGGCGGGGCGGCCTTCCCCTTGGGCAGTCTCCCTTTCCTCTTAGGCTGGATGGCCCGCTCCTCCAGCGGCTTAGCAGGTGAAGAATACGCAACAGCAGCCACCTCCACCACCTCCTTTGTGGCTGCTTTCAATGTAGTCCCTTTCTTCTACTCAAAAATGATGACACCACCTCCCTTGGAGACCTTCGTCGCAGCAACAAGAGGTGGTGGCGTCATCGGTGTCTCATTGGCTGGGGATGGAGAAGGAGACCGGGCCCTACCTTTGAGCCTTTTGAGGAACCCGACGGCGCTCCGCTTCTTCGCGGTGACCACAGTGATGGTCGGCGTGGAGGCACTGTTGTCGCTGCTGGCTTTCATCTCAACGATCTTTGGCGGGTCCGGCAATTCATCCTTTACAGCGGGGACGGAGTCCGCTCTTGTCGTCGTCGACCCCCGACCTTTGGTGGTCCTCAAACCCCTCTTGAATGGCTTTTCGATAATCCTGCCACTCAGTACTGGCATGTTGGTCCCCTTTTCTGGCTTCTCCTCTTCCTCCTTCACCTCATCCTGCAACTGTTTCTGGCTCGGCTCCGCTTTCACTCCCATAGCCTTGCCGGACGAAATGGAACTCCGCTTCCTGCACGCCACCAGAGCCGATAGGGGCTTCTCCAGTATTAAAGGAATATCCAGTGCCAGAGTGATCGGCACTTCCTGCTTGGCCACCAACACCACAGGCGCCTGCTTTGTCGCTCCCTATCCCAAGGACGTGGATCGGCTAGAGGAAAGCGAGCATGTTGGGCCGCTGGCCTCAATAGTCAGTCCGCCGACATTCAGTAGTCACCGCGGGCGCCATCTTCAAGCCGCCCCCAACGACAGCCAGGCTTTCAGTTGAATCCGCCCCTCAACAACCCAACGACCCTGTCGGCCATTTCCCCCTCAATCGTTGAGCCATCCTAGGTCTTCGACGACACCAGCTCTCATTTAACAATCTCATTGATCATTTAACAATCCCGTTGATCATTTAACAATATTTCATTCTACTGTCAGTGAATTTCTTAATGTTTAACTTGCATATTTGATGGTATTTAATTTTGTTAAGTTGTTGGTTGATTATTGAGTAGTATTGTGTGATTTGTTGAAATATTCTTAGTCTCCAAATCGATGATGTGGATAATATTGTTCATTTTGCTGGGTTGTTTATAGCACTCAACTCATATATTGAATGGTTTCTTTGTGTTCTATTGGGTTGTTCTAGTGCTATAACCATATATGTTTATTATATGATTTTTTAATATAGATTTTGGGCCAAAAGTAGGTACTTAAATGGTTTTTAAGTGCACAAAGCCTCCCAAAACAACAGCTTTGTGTTACTCTAGTAGCTTACATGTTGGAAATTTCGAACTTTATTCTAGTGATTAAACCATGTATGTGTATGATATGATTTTTTTAATAAAGATTTTGACCCAAAATTAGGTACTTGAATGATTTTAAGTCCACAAAGCCCCCCAAAATAGTATCTTTGTGTTACTCTAGCAGCTTACATGCTGAAAATTTTGAACTTCAGTAAATGTATACTTCAATTTGGGCCTAAAAATAGGTCCAGCCATCAATTTTAATACTTAAAAAAAATTGCACAGAACCGTATACCCTTGGAACTGCACCGTGTACCCACATTATATGCGGTTCCGGGTATGGTGCGGGTCTGGTTACTGAGAAATGTGGGTCTAGACCCGTACCCGTACCCGCAAAAATAATTGGGTATGGTTTTGGGTATGGTCATACCCGCACCGTACCCGCACCGTTTACACCCCTACTTCTGAGAGCCTTGCTGACTCTGCCTTGGTGGTTG